>CM035417.1:17402935-17410435 GCA_020310875.1 Ceratopteris richardii | reverse complement strand
AGAGGAAGAGGTCACCAAAGAGGAGGATACTCCCAAGGCAGAGGCAGGTTCAATCAATCTCAAGGCTACCATGGCTACAACAATAATTACAACAACAACTACAACAATAGCTACAATCACAATGGCAATTATCAAGGAGGATACAGGAACAGAAAGGATTACAACAATTATGCAGAGGATCAAGATGATTCCTTGTTGATTATGAACATGACATCTAAATCAGGAATCAATGATGATCATTTGTTCTATATTGACTCAGGTTGCTCTAACCATGTAGCTGGGAATGTTGCCTTACTCTCTGATTTGGAAGAACCTAAAGGCAAGCACCAAGTGCAGACAGGTGATGACACTAAACACTCAGTGGTTAAAGTAGGTAATGTCAAAACAAGTGATGGTAATCAAAATTTGCTAAGCAGAGTATTGTATGTCCCAACAATCACCAAGAATCTGATGAGTGTAGGTCAGATTGTTGAAAAAGGTCTACAGGTCAGGTTCACTCAACATGGTGCATTTGTGGAGGATCCAAGACATGGATTCAGAAGGATAGCCAAGGGAGAGAAGTCAGGTAGACTATTTACCTTTGAACTTGAGGATACTAAAAATATTGCCTTATACAACTATAGGGACCAAACCCTATCAGAATTGGAGATGTGGCACAAGAGATTGGGTCACATTGGAGAGAGAACCATAAAGCAGATGAGCAGAGATCAATGTGTGCTTGGGATACCTAATGTATCCAAGCAACATATGATATACAAGTGTGGGGCTTGTCAATTTGGTAAGTCACACAGGTTGCCATATACCAAGAAAGGATTTATGCATGAAGATTACTTGGAATTGGTGCATACAGATGTGTGGGGACCAAGCAAGGAGCCATCCATATCTGGGTCAAGGTACTATGTATCTTTTATAGATGATTATAGCAGATGGACTGTCTTGTACTTCATGAAACATAAAGATGAAGTATTTAATTGCTTCAAAAGGTATCTTGCATTAGTAGAGAATCAAACAGGTAGACATTTGAAGAGGTTAAGGTCTGATGGTGGTGGAGAATACTTCTCCAATGATTTTGAAGACTTCTTGCAGGAAAGAGGTATCAAGAGGGAGATTACCACAAGGTACTCACCTGAACAAAATGGGGTAGCTGAAAGAAGAAATAGACTCATTGTGGAGACAGCTAGGTCTATGCTTAATGAGAAGAAACTACCAAATTATCTTTGGGCAGAGAGTGTATCTACTGCCACATACTTGATCAACAGGTTGCCATCAAAGACACTTGATGGAATGACACCCTATGAGGCTTGGCATGGTAAGAGACCTTCTCTGGATCATTGCAAGATCTTTGGGTGTGTTGCATATGTGCATATTCCCTCACAGGTAAGGGGAAAGCTAGACCCTAAGGCTGAAAAGTGTATCTTTATTGGTTATGATTTGAATCAGAAAGGATACAGGTTCTATAACCCCTCAAACAAAGGCTTCAAGGTAAGCAGAGATGTAATCTTTGATGAAAATGATTCATGGTATGATAATGAGTGCAGGAAAGTGAGTTTACCTTATGATATGGAAGAAGACTTTCCAAAGCTTGTCAGGCAAGAACCAACTCAGAATGAGGACACAAGCTCAGATGATGAAGACACCATCAACATTGAAGAGTTCAAAGCTTGGAAATCAAAAGGGAAGATGAAGATGAAGCAACTTGAAGACAATCCAGAATCCTCAACTCAAGCTATGAGGAGATCTTCAAGGGAAAAGAAGAAACCTATTAGGTATGGTTATGATACTTCACTTGTAACCAAGCACTCTGTATATCTTGCAAAGGATATCTTAAGTGAAGAACCAGGTACATTTGAGGAAGCCATTACTAAACCAGAATGGAAGGAAGCAATGGATGAAGAAATGGAGGCTCTCAAGGAGAGTGATACTTGGGACTTGGTACCCAAGAAGGACTCCATGAAGGTGATAGGATCCAGATGGATCTACAAACTCAAAAGGAACTCAGATGGTTCAATAAGCAGGTACAAAGCTAGGTTGGTGGCCAAGGGTTTTGCACAAACCCAAGGCATTGATTATGAGGAGACATTTTCTCCTGTGGCAAAGATGCCAACTATCAGAATTATGGTGAGTGTAGCTGCATCCAAGAATTGGAACATGTACCAATTGGATGTGAAGAATGCATTCTTGAATGGATGGATATCTGAAGAGGTCTACATGTCACAACCACCTGGCTATGAGGATCCCAATAAGGTAAATCATGTTTGCAAATTGAAGAAAGCTCTGTATGGATTGAAGCAGGCACCTAGAGCATGGAACTATAGGTTGACAACCTATCTCTTGGATCAAGGATTTGTGATGAGTAAAGCAGATACTTCATTGTTTATAAAGAAGAACAATTCAGAGGTAATGTACTTGTGTGTCTATGTTGATGACATCATTATTACAGGAAATGATGTTCAAGGAATTAGACACATCAAAGGTCAAATGATGAAGGAATTCAAGATCAATGATCTTGGATTATTGAAGTACTTCCTAGGGCTTGAATTGGTCTACACAAATTCAGGTATATTCATTACTCAGAAGAAGTACATTCAGGACATGGTCAAGAAGTTTAATTTGCAGGAAGCTAAAGTCTCAAACATTCCTATGGAGGTCAACCACAAACTCAGTGCACATGAAGGAGAAGAACTCAAGGATATTACAGGTTACCAAAGTTTGGTAGGTAGTCTCAATTATGCTACCTTAACTAGGATTGATATCTCATATGGTGTGAGTGTACTTAGCCAATTTATGCATAAGCCAAGAGTACCACATTTGGAGGCAGCCAAGAAGATAGTAAAGTACCTAAAGGGAACACAAAATCATGGTTTGTATTACCCATATTCATCAGATATTGATATCAAGGTATACTCAGATGCAGATTGGGCAGGTTGCAAGGATGACAGGAGGAGTACATCTGGTTACATATGCTTTGCAGGTGATAAACCTATTTCTTGGTCATCCAAGAAACAACCCACAGTGGCTCTATCATCTACTGAGGCAGAGTACAGAGGGCTAGCTAATGCCACTCAAGAAGCAATATGGTTGAAGTTACTCTATTCAGAATTGGGCCTATACATAAGGCCACCTATTATATTTGGTGATAATACAAGTTCACTCCATCTAGCTGCTAATCCTGTGTATCATGCTAGGACAAAACACATAGAGGTTCATTACCACTATGTGAGGGAGAAATTACTTAGCAAAGAAATCCAATTATCATATGTATCCACTAATATTCAATGTGCAGATTTGCTTACAAAAGCTTTGGATGGAAGCAAGCTATGCAGGTTTAAATCCATGATTGGATTACAGGATATCATTGAAGACTAAAGATGAAGACTCAAGCAAGTGTTTGGCTTGAGGGGGAGCTGTTGGTGCAAACAAGCCATAACACTTGGCATTGTTGTGTGCCTTTGAAGACCCAACATGAAGCTTGGACTATTGAACCCTTGGAAAGCATAAAAGATTGAACCCTTGGATGATACATTCACAAGAGTCAATAATCATGTGAACCTAGTCTTATTGATCCTTACTTTTATCTCATGTAAAAGTCCATGTGACTTTATCAACAATGTAATCATACCTACTAGACTAGAGTCGTGGAAAAATTAGATGATCTAGTTGAGGGAATATCTCCCTAAGTCTAGTGGAGAGAATCAAGGGAGCTTTAATTTGAATTCAAACTCAAATTCATTCAAAAACTCCTATAAAAATCAATGTAAAAGTCGCGGGTTTAGTTACACTCTTCCCGAGGCTAATCCAAGCTAATTTGTGAGTGTGTGAGAGCTACTACCTAGCCTACACCTCAGAGTACCATTGTGCATTACATCTCTTGCCAATGGGAATGTACATTTGATAGATTCAATACATATACTCATAGTTCTTTACTCTGTGTTTTCTCTGAGTGACTACCTCCAAGTCTGTCAACTTCAACAGAGCATATCTCAAGATCTACTGAACCAAATTTGATGATCAAGGGCTCATTGGAACCAGCTCAAAGCATTCTACAACACTACAAAGTTTCAAGTCAATCTATTCAGCCAATTGGGAGAAATCGCTGTCGAAGTGATCACTGGTATATTTCTGTGTGATTCCTGAAAAGTCGGGGGTGTTCCTGATTTTGCTAAACATCATGCTCAGTATATAGTTTATCATTTGGAGTGATTTAACTTGCTAATGGTAGCTTGTTAAGTTAATTTAATACTCCCAGAAGGAATTAGACCAATTGTAAGTGTGCTGGACACACTGAGCTTAGGACTGAGCAGGTGTCATTACAGGAATAGCAAGTTTTTTGGACTTATGAAGGTTCAAACTTATCTGTTTTGATTTGATCATTTCTCAATCACTTTGTAAAGCACATATATAGTTTCTTGGTGTCATTTGGAAGCTCAAGGAGTCTCCTAACCATATCTGAAGAAAAGCAAAAGGGCAGGTGTGAAGCAGGTCTAGCAGCACCACCTTGATCTTCTGATTGTACCCAGCCATCACATCTAACAGTGGTATCAGAGCAAACAAGGTAATCATGGGTGATGGTTTCCCTTCCTTTATTGACAAATTGGATAGGAATAACTACCAGGCATGGTCATTAAGAATGAAGACTTATCTACAAGGGAGAAGCTTGTATGGATACATATCAGGAGATGAGGAGTTGCCCTCATTCAAAACCAGAGGCCTACCTACAAAGGATGAGCATGAGAGACTTAATCAATGGTGTGCTAAAGATGCTTTGGCAAGGTCATATCTTCTAAACTCTATCTCTGATTTTCTTCTACCTCATGTTAGGAACTGTAAGACTTCCCAAGAGACTTGGGAAACCTTGTCAACATACTTCTCATCAAGCACAAGGGCCAGAAAGAATCAGCTATGGATTGAGTTTACAACTCTTAGGAAACAATCAAAACAATGTGTTTCAGATTTTGTCACCAAAGTCAAAGATATAGCAGATCAACTTGCAAGTGTTGGAGAAGAGATTGAAGAAGAGCAAATTGTTAGACAAGTGATCAATGGACTCAAAGCAGATGACAAGTGGGAGAGCTTTACCACTGCAATGGACTTGTACATGGACATTCAAGCACCTGATCTAACAACTTTGATTGGACAACTCTTTACACATGAAGCCAAGATCACAAAGAATGGAGAGCAATCAAAAGGTAACAATCCCTCTGCCCTATATACAGATAAGAAGTCTAAAGACAAGGGTAAAAGCAAGAAGGTTGATGATGAAGGATCCACCTCCCAAGCAAACTATGCAGGGAGAGGTAGATCATCTAGAGGTAGGGGCAGAGGAGGTAAGTCAGGTAGGGGGAGACCCTATAATCAATCTCCATGCAATATTTGTGGCTTGTCTAATCATACTACAGATGAATGCTACAAAAACTACAAGAACCAAAGAGGAAGAGGTCACCAAAGAGGAGGATACTCCCAAGGCAGAGGCAGGTTCAATCAATCTCAAGGCTACCATGGCTACAACAATAATTACAACAACAACTACAACAATAGCTACAATCACAATGGCAATTATCAAGGAGGATACAGGAACAGAAAGGATTACAACAATTATGCAGAGGATCAAGATGATTCCTTGTTGATTATGAACATGACATCTAAATCAGGAATCAATGATGATCATTTGTTCTATATTGACTCAGGTTGCTCTAACCATGTAGCTGGGAATGTTGCCTTACTCTCTGATTTGGAAGAACCTAAAGGCAAGCACCAAGTGCAGACAGGTGATGACACTAAACACTCAGTGGTTAAAGTAGGTAATGTCAAAACAAGTGATGGTAATCAAAATTTGCTAAGCAGAGTATTGTATGTCCCAACAATCACCAAGAATCTGATGAGTGTAGGTCAGATTGTTGAAAAAGGTCTACAGGTCAGGTTCACTCAACATGGTGCATTTGTGGAGGATCCAAGACATGGATTCAGAAGGATAGCCAAGGGAGAGAAGTCAGGTAGACTATTTACCTTTGAACTTGAGGATACTAAAAATATTGCCTTATACAACTATAGGGACCAAACCCTATCAGAATTGGAGATGTGGCACAAGAGATTGGGTCACATTGGAGAGAGAACCATAAAGCAGATGAGCAGAGATCAATGTGTGCTTGGGATACCTAATGTATCCAAGCAACATATGATATACAAGTGTGGGGCTTGTCAATTTGGTAAGTCACACAGGTTGCCATATACCAAGAAAGGATTTATGCATGAAGATTACTTGGAATTGGTGCATACAGATGTGTGGGGACCAAGCAAGGAGCCATCCATATCTGGGTCAAGGTACTATGTATCTTTTATAGATGATTATAGCAGATGGACTATCTTGTACTTCATGAAACATAAAGATGAAGTATTTAATTGCTTCAAAAGGTATCTTGCATTAGTAGAGAATCAAACAGGTAGACATTTGAAGAGGTTAAGGTCTGATGGTGGTGGAGAATACTTCTCCAATGATTTTGAAGACTTCTTGCAGGAAAGAGGTATCAAGAGGGAGATTACCACAAGGTACTCACCTGAACAAAATGGGGTAGCTGAAAGAAGAAATAGACTCATTGTGGAGACAGCTAGGTCTATGCTTAATGAGAAGAAACTACCAAATTATCTTTGGGCAGAGAGTGTATCTACTGCCACATACTTGATCAACAGGTTGCCATCAAAGACACTTGATGGAATGACACCCTATGAGGCTTGGCATGGTAAGAGACCTTCTCTGGATCATTGCAAGATCTTTGGGTGTGTTGCATATGTGCATATTCCCTCACAGGTAAGGGGAAAGCTAGACCCTAAGGCTGAAAAGTGTATCTTTATTGGTTATGATTTGAATCAGAAAGGATACAGGTTCTATAACCCCTCAAACAAAGGCTTCAAGGTAAGCAGAGATGTAATCTTTGATGAAAATGATTCATGGTATGATAATGAGTGCAGGAAAGTGAGTTTACCTTATGATATGGAAGAAGACTTTCCAAAGCTTGTCAGGCAAGAACCAACTCAGAATGAGGACACAAGCTCAGATGATGAAGACACCATCAACATTGAAGAGTTCAAAGCTTGGAAATCAAAAGGGAAGATGAAGATGAAGCAACTTGAAGACAATCCAGAATCCTCAACTCAAGCTATGAGGAGATCTTCAAGGGAAAAGAAGAAACCTATTAGGTATGGTTATGATACTTCACTTGTAACCAAGCACTCTGTATATCTTGCAAAGGATATCTTAAGTGAAGAACCAGGTACATTTGAGGAAGCCATTACTAAACCAGAATGGAAGGAAGCAATGGATGAAGAAATGGAGGCTCTCAAGGAGAGTGATACTTGGGACTTGGTACCCAAGAAGGACTCCATGAAGGTGATAGGATCCAGATGGATCTACAAACTCAAAAGGAACTCAGATGGTTCAATAAGCAGGTACAAAGCTAGGTTGGTGGCCAAGGGTTTTGCACAAACCCAAGGCATTGATTATGAGGA
>CM035417.1:17017935-17395435 GCA_020310875.1 Ceratopteris richardii | reverse complement strand
AGAGAAATCAATTTAGCAAGTAAACCTTTACCCCCGATATTTTAGGACTGTTGCAGACTTCAACCAGTGATCACCTCGACGGGCTTTTCTCTGAAATGGCTGAATAGAAATCCTTCAAATTTTGGTAGAATGTAGAATACTTTGAGCTGGTTCCAATAAGCTATAGATATTTGAATGTGGTGAAGATATGAGTGAGATATGATCTCCACAAGTTGATAGACTTTCAGGGACTATGACAGAGAACTCATAGATAGACAATGTAGATATATGTATTAATGAACAATGTTGTACAATGCCATAAGCATGAATATCATTGCCTAATGATGTAGAAAGGTGTGGGCTAGAGTGTAGGCCTCACAAATGTTGGAGATAGACGTCTGCGAAAGCACGCGAACAACACAAGGAAGAAGAAGAAGCTTGGAGCACAACACACAATACTCAATGTATTACTAGAGAATGTACAAAGATAAGTAGCCCATTAGGGCAATAGGCGTATATACAAACCGGGGGAAAAAAACCTCCTAAAGAGGGAAAAAAGTGCCCCGGTGGTCCTAGTGTGTTCACACACATCACTACCTAAATATATCAACAAATCCCCTTGGGAGTGATGCGGTGAACAAGGAGCTGGCACTCATGTATAAGGAAGTGCCAAGCTATGTGGAAATCACTCCACAAAAGGAAGTAAGCCCAAAGCTTTGCGGAAAGCTTAAAACTTCTCCCTAGGCAGAGCCTTCGTGAAAAGGTCTGCAATGTTCTCCTATGTGGGCACATATGCCAAGCTGATCTCCCCAGCAGAGAACCTCTCCCTGACATAGTGATAATGCACCTCAATGTGCTTAGTGCGAGCATGGAACACAGGGTTCCTCGCAACTGCCAATGCACTCTGACTGTCGGTGAAGATGGTGGTGGCAGAAGTCTGGCCAACACCCAAATCAGCCATAAGGCATGTGAGCCACACACACTCAACAGTCGCTGTGAAAGCTGCCTTATACTCAGCCTCACAACTAGAAGTGGCCACAGTAGGCTGCTTCTTGCTCAACCAAGATATACATGAGCTACCAAGCATGAAGCAAAAACCGGTGGTGGACACATGAGTGTCATAGCAACCAACCCAATCAAAGTCAGAAAAAGCATGCAAATCTGGCGGTAGTGATCCCCCCTTGGGATAAAACAACCCAAGTAGCCGAGTACCACTCAAGTAGTGAAAGATGCGCTTAACCGCCTTCCAATGCGTGACTCCTGGGCAATGCATAAACCTGTTCATCTGTGAGACAACAAACTGAATATCTGGACGAGTAATGCATAAGTAAATCAAGCATCCAACAGCCTACTGATAGAGAACAACATCAAATGCATCTCCAACATCATGAAGATTCAATCATAAACCTGTCTCCATAGGAGTGGCAATAGGCTTACAGTCTTCAAGGCCAAAACACTGCAATAATGTGTCAATATATTTCGTTTGACACAAAGCTATTCCACCATCAACTTGAATAAATTGAATGCCCAAATAGTGATGCAAATGCCCCAAATCAGACATCTCAAATGAGGCATGCAAATCAGCAATATGCTTCTCAATAGGTCCAGTGAGCAGCATGTCGTCAACATAGACAACAATGATCAGAAGCACATCATTAGCACGCTTAACATATAAGGTGCTTTCAGTTGGACTGTTCTCAAAACCATGTGCAACCAGATAGGCATGTATCTTCTCATACCAAGCACGTGGTGCTTACTTTAAACCATATAATGCCTTCTTTAACCTGCACACCTGGTTTTCATGCCCTTTCTGCACAAAGCCACGGGGCTGAGAAACATACACTTCTTCATGTAAGTCACCATTCAGAAATGCTGTTTTAATGTCCAACTGATGTACATTCCAACCATGATGGGCTGCAAGTGCACAAATGCTCTGAACAGTAGTCATATGGCATGCAGGTGCAAAGGTCTCCTCAAAATCAATGCCTCTTTTCTGCGCATAACCCTTTGCAACAAGCCTAGCCTTATACCTGTCAACTGTACCATCAGGTTTACGCTTCAGCTTGTATACCCACTTAGTGCAAATGGCCTTCTTGCCAGGAGGCAATTCACATAAAGACCAAGTACCATTCTTCATTATTGCATCATATTCAGATTGCATAGCAGCCATCCAATTTTCTGAATTCTGTGCTTCATCAAAAGAAACAGGCTCATTCTCATCACAGAGACTCGATGCAGCCATAGCATAGCAATCTGATGCAAAGGAGGCACTATGAGAGCCTGAACGAGTACGATATGACAAAGGTGCATCTAATTTGCTGTCACGCAAAGTCTGCACAAGCCATTTTGGCATAGTTTTTGCCTGCTCAATATCAGCTCTCTCATCAACAAGTACATCATGTAAATTTGCATCAGAAATGGAATGATCTGCATCATAATATGAAACCTGCAAAGGTTGAGAAGTTGCCTCATTAGGATCAACACTAGACTGTGCACCTGTAAAAAGAGGCATCAAAGTATCATACATGTCTTTGGAACTAACAGATGTCTCCTTAGTACATGAAAGCAATGGCTGAATAGCATCTTCCACAAAGACAACATCACGGCTAACCAGAATGCGTTTAGTCTGTGGATGATACAGATGATAGCCTTTACTTTCATAACTGTAACCAACAAAAATACATTTTACTGCCTTATCATCTAATTTTCTGCGATGTTGTTCAGGCACTAGTGCATATGCCAAACAACCAAAAACATGCAGATGAGCAACAGATGGCTTGCGGTCATGCCAAGCCTCATATGGAGTGATAGACTGGAGCGCTTTAGTGGGACACCTGTTCAGTACATATGCTGCACACATGACAGCCTCAAGCCAGAAACTATGAGGTAAAGCCTGACTCTTGACCATACACCTCGCCATCTCCATGAGAGACCTATTCTTCCGTTCAACAACTCCATTTTGTTGAGGTGTATACGGCACTGTACACTAGTGTTTTATTCCACGTTCAACCAGAAATGCATTAAAATCAGAAGACATATATTCCCCCCCTCGATCAGAACAGAGGGTGCTGCCCATTTTACATGTTGACAGATTTTCAGCCAAAACCAAAAACTGTTTGAAGCACATAAACACTTCGGACTTTGATTTGAGTGGATATACCCATGCATGCTTGGAAAAATTATCAATGAAAGTCACGAAGTAAAGGTAATTTCCAAAAGAGGGTGTCTGCATAGGACCACAGACATCACTATGTACAAGCTGCAATTTCTATGTAGCCCGAACTGAACCATCTTTTGGAAAGGGAAGAAATGAATGCTTAAAAGGGTAAAATGGTTCAACCATTTTTTCCTAATATGGCATTTGAGGACATTCTCTTCCCCCTTTTAGTGTGATCATTGTCCTCAATGATCAGATGTAGAAGTTCCTCTGATACCAATGTTGTGAAGTAAAAATACTAGTCATAAATCTAACTACCAAGACCACACTCCTAAGAGAGAGCAAGTATCCACCCAACCAACTCCACCCATATATATACCTCAAGGCCAAGGGGAGAAATGTGAGGAGAGCTTGCCAAGTGTCCTTTCCACATGGATTCTAATCCAAGGCCTTCTAACCTTGGAAATCACATGGATTCTTAAAAGGACTTCTCCCAAGCTTGTACGTACAAGTCTCAAGGCTTGAGAGGCCCCATATCAATCCTAAGGGTCAAAACCCTTCAATTGGGAGTAAATAAATCCAAATAATCAAGGGTTCAAACCACACTCTTGGAGACACTTTCCCAAGGGTTTCCCAATAGAATCCAAGGGTTCTCCAAGTGGTTTTGGACCCTCAAAACTCATGTCTTTGGCCATTTTGAGCCATAGTTATACAACAATATCTTTGTTGCGCTATGGGTACTGCATCCGTCTTCAGATTAATCCAATGTTGATGCAAATCACAGTCTATACCTTTCACTTGAGAGTAATCCCAAGTGAACACATCTACATACTCTTTTAGTAAGCAAATGAGATCCTCCCTAAACTTTCCTTCCAATGTTTTACCAATCCGCACCATCTTTGGTTCAACTTCTGTCCCTAAATTAACCTCTTGAGTCTCCTCGTCCTTTACCCGCGTAGAGCCTGCATACTTCTGATCATAGATCCATTCAGCCAGAGTTATCACTTCTTTCTCTTGTTGTTCCAACCACTGCTCTACTGGAGTTCCCATACTTTGTTCGAACATCTTTTGTATTTGTGCACCTTCAACTTGTTCACCCGGAACTGGCCCATCTACATTCTGGACAATCAGATTATCCTTACTTAATACCCCTACCACATCAACTTCTAATACCGGTACTACCATTGGATTTGCTTGCAAAAACTTTTCCTGTTCATCATCTTCTATCTCGTCCGCTAAGTTAATTGTCTGAGCCATGAGTGGTTACATATTTCTTCTTCCTCGCATAGGAATTGTCACTTGCTTTTTACCCTTTGTGATCATTACCACATTCAGACCCCAATCTTGCTTGACTTTAGAAATCCTAAACCAAGGTCTCTCTAACAACATTTCATATGGATATGATGACTCAGACATCCTAATGACAACAAAATTTAACATAAATGACATTCGTGAAATGATAATCTGTTGTTGCTTCAGAATGCCAACCGGCTGAACTCGAGTTTGATCCGCCATTTTGACTTTGAAAAGGTGTTGGAGCCAATGCCCCTCTTCCCATTTGTATAAAAATATGCTCAGGTAATATATTTAGCCCTGATCCCCCATCCAGCAACACTTCGTCAAATAGCCTCTGGTCGTACTGTACCTGAATTACTGGCACTACAAAGTCAACATCTACTGGATCAATATTATTGGCCGAAGTTGAAGGTACCGATCAAATTTCTGGCTCTAAACGCTGCCCAAGTAACCTCTTCAACAACTTTTCTCGAAAAGTTGGTACCAAAGATAAAAGTTGATCCAAAGACAATTGTAACGGTGAGCTACTGATTACATCAAACCAATCTTTTTTCGGATCTTGCTTGCTCTGACTCCTATTCCCCTCTGTTATTGAAGGTATCAAATCTACTTCTTGTTGTTGCTATGTCTGACTTACAAACCTTACCTGTTTATGTTGCTCATCGTGAACTTGCTTCAAGACCTTGTCTCTAATATGTCTTTGTTCTTGCCAATTAATAGGTCCTTTATTTTTTGACCTTGTAACTCCCAACACTTCCACTTCTTTGTCTTTCCCACATTGTTTGCAATCACACTGCCATTGGTTATCACTCTTAACATGTATTCTCTCATATGTACTTGGTGCATCAGTCCCCCTATCCTCTTGATCTGGCCATTCTATAAGCATGGAATTTGCCTGAGCCGCCTGCTGCTCCTGTTGTTGATGTTGTCCCTGTTGATTATTCTGATTGTACCTGAGAATGGGTATACCTCTCTCTTCCCTATGCTTTACCCATAAGGGACAATTCGGCCCTATCTAGTGATCGAGAGCAGAACAATATCCACAAGGCATCACTCGTGGCGGTCAACCCTGCTGATTCCCTTGTTGGTTATTCCCTTGCTGATTCACTTGATCTCTCCATGGAAGTCTTACTTGTTGCTACCTCTAAAAATTACCCCACCCCTGGATGGGAATAGCCTGATTGGTCGTTACTTCATTAATATTCCTATTATCTTGCCGCGAACTTTGCCCTCTATGCTTGGGGTTGTACCAACACTGATTTGTTGTATGTCCCTCTTTGTCACAGAATCACAAAATCTCTTTTCCTTTAGAGCTACGATGGAATATCCATGTCTCTTTAACTTATTAATCCATGCCTCCTCTTTACTTTTCTTAGCCTTATTCTTGCGATGCTTTTTGCCCACTACTTCTTCATCTTGGTCATCAGAGTCAGAATCCGTTGAACCTTTATCTGACTTCGTTTCTGAACCAGAATCAGAATGTCTCTTTTTAGTCCTTCCAAACCTTCTTTCCACGCATGCAGCTGCTAACACTAATACATTAAATCCATTAGCAATATCTACACTTGCCACTTCGTGTCTGATAGCAATTCGTAGTCCTTTTAGAAAGTAACTTGCTAACATCTCATCAGTAGGTCTCTCGTTCCCCTGTAACCTATCCACAAGTATCCTAAATCTCTGAGCATAATCCTCAACCAGCATGGTTTTCTGTCTGATCGCTTGTAATTTTCTCAAAATATCAGAAGGAGTCTTTTCCTTCCTAAATCTCTGCAAAATGCATTGTATGTAGCAAAATGAGCTATACCATATTGACTGAACCAGCTCATTGCTTGTCCTTCCAAGGTAGCTGCAAATTGCTAAAGCTTAACTGCATCACCATATACTACCTGATAACCATTTGCCATCCATTTAATGCATTGTATGTAGCAAAATGAGCTATACCATATTGACTGAACCAGCTCATTGCTCGTCCTTCCAAGGTAGCTGCAAATTGCTAAAGCTTAACTGCATCACCATATACTATCTGATAACCATTTGCCATCCATTTAATTTCAAACTGAGCAACATGATAATCAGCATCTTCTTTAGATCCTCCTCTGAAATACGCTGATTTGACTTTAGGATTGGGAGGTGGTTGCGCCATTGGCTATGGTTGAGGTGTACACCTAGTTCTTTGATTGGTCGCCCCTGCAAGTGGGTCAAACTAGAGCCGTCTTCTTACCCCTACAGTTGCTTCTGTTAGGAATAGCGCTCCAAGTATGCCGCCCACTAACCTTGCCTCTGTTGCACTTGTTTCTCCTTCCTCCTCTACAGTGTCTAGATCAGCTTCCTCTTCTGCTTCATACCAATCATAAAATTCTCAAGATGACTCCACATTAGCTGCCCTTGTCTGCGCTCTGGTAAAATACACTTTACCAAATTGTCTTTTTCATTCTTTCATGCATGTCTTGCTACATTAGCAACACAGTAGGATCGCCAAATGTGTTGGGGTTCAAATACAACACATGAACTACTTGACTCTGGTAAACCAAGTTTTCAGCACTAGTCTGCTACACACAGAGAATTGACTTCTAGCATATTTCAGATCTATCACTACTCTACTAAAACAGAGTATAATTTTAAAGATTCTAACATGCAATAGATAGAGTTTTATGCTTGCGCTGAATAGATTTAAGCAAAAAATCATCATTACGAGTCTTCTAAAACATACCTTACAATATAGAAAGAGTTCATGAGAACATTTGGGTAATACAAACAGTAAATCATTACGTGTAATGATTGATTTGGTTTGGCTCATGTATCTGTGCTATTACAAGAATGAAGAATCTCTCTTCTGTTTTTCTTCTACTACTTCTTTCTTCTCTCGCTCCTGCTTTCTTCTTCTCCCCTTCTTTTACTCACGTGAACCAAAATATAACTACTCACTTCTCGCGAAGTCGGTGCTCAATCAAAATATAACTATCTATTAAAAATCCGAATAAGCAACATCCGAGTTAGAAGAAATCTGATTCAGCAACAATCTGATTGAGTATTCTCCCCTCAACAGACATAATCACTTGACTCTTAAGCAAAATGTCATCTAAAATCTCCATAGGATCTATTTTTCTCTCAATTTCTGAAATCAAGATGGCTTTAGGTTTTCTCTTTGGTTTCTTTTGTTTTTGCTCACGATCTTGTTTTTGTTCATGTTCTCGTGTTTGGTCTTCAGTTTGTTTTGACTGTTTTTGTTTATCTAAAGGCTTTGGTTCTGTTTTTATTTGCTTTTTCTTCTTCCCTTTTTGTTTCTCCTCTTGTTTTTGTTCATTGGGTTGTGATTCTTTTTTTTTATCTTTGGATTGTGATGTTTCTCCTTGCTCTATGATTGTTTCATTCCCTCTGAGGTTTGTTTTCGAGTCACTCTTCTTTCACTAGACTCAGCTTCATCTCTTTTTCGTTTTTCTTCTACATTGGATATGTGAGAAATAAGAGATTGATCTTCTATCGGTGACTCCCAAGCCGTTATTCTCCTAATCTCATCTCGTGCTCTTTCTAAAGCCTCTATGGAAAATTCAACTTCCTTTCTGGGTTTACTTGATTCTACTTGTTGTTCATCAAGAGCTTCTAGTTTCACTCCTCTAGTTCCTACATCCATTATGGTTATATTTTCATAGTGTTTTTTCATTCCTCCCTTACAATAATTTCTTTGCAAAGATAGCCTAGATCGATAGTCATAGATTTTCTTGTCTATGTCTATTATTATTTGTTGCTCCTTAGCAACCTTCAATAGTTCACAATCTCTCAAAAAGTGCTCTAATGAATCACACCAAGGACACCTACAAGGGCCACGCACCAAACCATTTTGATTTTGAGGATTTTGATTAACTTGTGGTGGGAAATTTTGAAATTGAGGATTTTTTTGATAAGGTATTACTTGAATAGGATAATTAGGATTTTGATAAGGCAATTGATGTATTTCAGGAGCTTGGGGAGCAACATGTGGTACTTGAGGTGCAAGAGGAGCTTCCATAGTATACAGTTGATGATTTTGAAAATTTTTATTTTGAGGATTTTGAGAAGCTGTTTGACAAGCTTGAGGATACATGTTTTGATACATTTGAGGATTTTGCACATGAGGATGAGGATTTTGCATTGAAGGATTATGCATTGGAGGAACTTGATATGGTTGAGTAGGAGCTACTTGTGGATTTTGATTGGGAGCTATAACATGTTGATTAGGCTCTTTGAAAAAAATTGGGTTCATTTGATTTTGGAAAGTTTTGGTGTAATTAGATTGTAAAGCATCTATAGTCTTGGCCAAATTGGATTGTGTAGCAATAAGACTTTCCATTTTCTTAGTGAGAATTTCCACTTGAGATTGTTCAACTACACTTTTCTTTGGCTCTACTTTAAAACCTTGACTAGGCTCCATCATTTGAGGAATAGGAGTAGAGTAAAAAAGTATAGCATGGGATTGTTCTCTAACTTGCTCCTTAGTTTGTGGAAGGCTAGCTTGAGGAAGACTAGTTTGCTCATAAAGCATGGATTATCTTTGATGTCTATGGGCTACAACCTCTACTACTTTATGCACTTTTTGCCAATTGTCAATAAGACCATAGCGCGTATCCGGCTCTTCTAATCGCTGTTCAACTTCCCTACGAGTTTCAGGATGAAGAAGCTTAAAAAAATTGATCAAAAGATCAGGTTCCAAAGTTATCTTATCCTCATCAGCAAGTTGTTCATAGCATCTAATATACTCATTTTGTATGTGAGTAATAGAGCTACTAGGCTTTGGGGAATTGACCCATCCTAAGAATCCATCCCGATTATGTTGGCTATAATCTTCAAGATAGAATTCTTTGAGCATCTCCTTTCTAAAATCACTCTAAGGAAGACTATCATATTGAGTGACACAATTTATGATAGAGCTATCAACAATTTGTTCAAAGAATGATATCAAAAGATCTTCGGAAAGACCAAAAATCATAGCTTGCTCTTCAAACAAATCTAAGTAGCTTGTAATGTTGATGTCATTGAATTTTCCCTTCTCTCTCAACATAGAAGAGACTATTCTTTGGCCTTGTTTCTCAACAATAAGAGATTTGAATCCTTCCTCCATCTTATGTGAATAATCGAGTGATACACAATGTTCTAGATAATGATATGATGAGGATGAAAAATATGAAACAAAAAATATGGATCACAACCTCCCAACAAGATCAGAAGCAAATGCCACGAAGCGATTCATATCGGGTTCAAATGTGGAGGTGATCGCAATCCTGGTGGATCGGGTCCGGTCGCGGCACACATAGAGTGTATGAATCTAGTGAGTGTTGGAAGGTCTTTGTGATAAAAATGTGAAGGTGAAGATGAAGTTGGGTATGGGGAGGAGAGATGTCATGATTTAGTTATGAAAGGGGAACATATGGATGTATGCATGATGAGAACAAAAAGAAAACCACACACATGAATCAACTTTTGAAAGGAACAATGGTCCATGAATGGAGCTTCTTATACACTTTTGAAAATCAATTCATAAGCATGGGTTCTTGTGGATGTATGCATGATGAGAACAAAAAGAAAACCACGCACATGAATCAACTTTTGAAAGGAAGAATGGTCCATGAATGGAGCTTCTTATACACTTTCAAAAATCAATTCATAAGCATGGGTTTTTGTGGGTGGTATGAATGCATGTGGGTCATGATGTAAAAAATGAATAGAAAATTATTCTCTCAACCTTAATGGATCATCCTCACTGGCTCAACACAATACTGTGGAGCCTTCTCACACATAGAAAGAGATAAATGGTGACATGTAAAAACATATAAGAGACAAAGAGATAAGAGACATGAGACATGAATTAGAAGATATTGTTATGAGAAAAATATACATGAATGTTGTGAAACGTCAAGCTAAGCATTCTACTGGTCAAAGGTGGTCCGCATGACCCTCTCACCATGACAGATCAATCGAATGTCACACGTAAGAGGATAGGTTCTACCTCATTCAACCTATGTCTTTCTAGGATCCTAATGTGTTTCTAAAGAAGTCTAAGACACATAAAACACACTCTAACTCACTCACACGCTCCACTGAGGGTGAGAAAAGAAAGAGAAATTAGGTTTATGAGCCTATCCTAGAGAGGAAGTCTAAAAATTGAATCTAGGAACTATGCTCTTACTAGCCCACCTTGGATCCTCACATGCTTAACTAAGGGTGATCGTATCAAGGAAACCATGTGCTAGCAAGGGCCCTATGGTGTACCCCCTTGTGAGTGATGCATTGAACAAGGAGCTCACACTCATGTATAAGGAAGTGCCAAGCTATGTGGAATCAATCCACAAAAGGAAGTAAGCCCAAAGCTTTGCGGAAAGCTCCAAACTTCTCCCTAGGCAGAGCCTTCGTGAAAAGGTCTACAGTGTTCTTCTGCATGGGTACATATGCCAAGATCATCTCTCTAGTAGAGAAACTCTCCTTGACGTAATGATAATGCACCTCAATGTGCTTAGTGCGAGCATGGAACATAGGGTTGCTCGAAAGTGCCAATGTGCTCTCACTATCAGTGAAGATGGTGTGGTAGAAGAGTGAACAAAACCCAAATCGGCCATAAGGCGTTTGAGCCACACACACTCAGCAGTCGTTGTGAAAGCTGCCCTATACTCATCCTCACAACTAGAAGTGGCCACAGTAGGCTGATTCTTGCTCAATCAAGATATACATGAGCTACCAAGCATGCTGCAAAAGCCACTAGTGGACACATGAGTGTCATAGAAACCAACCCAATCAAAGTTAGAAAAAGCATGTAAATCTAGTTGTAGTGGTCCCCCCTTGGGATAAAACAATCCAAGTAGTCAAGTACCACTCAAGTAGCAAAAGATGCATTCAACCACCTGCCAGTGCTTGACACCTGGGTAATGCATAAACATGATCATCTCTGAGACAACAAATTGAATATCTTGCCAAATAATGCATAAGTAAATCAAGCATCCAACAACATGCTGATAGAGGACAACATCAAATGCATCTCCAACATCATGAAGAATCAATCTTAAACCTGTGTCCATAGGAGTGGCGATAGGTTTATAGTCTTGAAGGCCAAAACATTGCAATAATGTGTCAATATATTTAGTTTGCAAGAAAGCCATTCCACCATCAACTTGCATAAACTGAATGCCCAAATAATGATGCAAATGCCCCAAATCAAACATTTCAAATGAGGCATGCAAATCAACCTTAAAACCAGCAATCTACTTGTCATGAGGACTAGTGAGTAGCATGTCATCAATATACACAACAATGATCAGAAGCACATCATTAGCACGCTTCACATATAAGGTGCTTTCAGTTGGATTGTTCTCAAAACCATGTGCAATCAGATAGGCATGCACCTTTTCATAACAAGCATGTGGTGCTTGCTTTAAACCATATAATGCCTTCTTCAACCTGCACACTTGGTTTTCTTGCCCTTTTTGCACAAAGCTAGGGGGCTGAAAAACATACATTTCTTCATGCAAGTCACCATTCAAAAATGCAGTTTTAATGTCCAACTAATGTACATTCCGACCATGATGAGATACAAGTGCACAGATGCTATGAACAATAGTCATTCGGCATGTAGAAGAAAAGTTTTCATCAAAATCAATGCCTCTTTCTTGTGCATAACCCTTTGCAGCAAGCCTAGCCTTGTACCTGTCAGCTGTTCCATCATGCTTACACTTTAGCTTGTATACCCAATTAGTTCCAATGGCCTTCTTGCTAGGAGGTAAGTCACATAAAGACCAACTACTATTTTTTATGATAGCATCATATTTTGATTGCATAGTAGCCATCCAATTTTCAAAATTTTATGCTTCATCAAATGAAACAAGCTCACTCTCATCACAGAGACTAGAGGCAGCCATAGCATAGCAATCTGATGCAAAAGAGGCACTATAAGAGCCTGAATGTGTATAGTATGATAGAGGTGCATCTAATTTGCTATCATGCAAAGTCTACACCAGCCATTTTGGCATATTTTTGCCTCCTCAATATCAGCTTTCTCATCAACAAGTGCATCATGTAAATTTGCATTAGAAATTGAATGATCTGCATCATCACATGAAACCTGCCAAGGTTGAGAAGTTGCCTCATTAGGGCCAACACTAGACTGTCCACCTATAAAAAGAGGTAGCAAATCAAGCCTCATGTGAGATCTTTGTGGCTCAAGAAATTGTTAATTGAACTTGATGTGTAGGTTAAGCGATAACCCATTTTTTGTCACAACATAAGTAGCATATGCTTGGCTTAAAACCTGATGTTCCATACAAGATCCAACCATACAAAAGTGCATTACCACTATATTAGAAAGAAACAAAGGATGTAAAGGTGGAGCATTTTGGTACAAAGGACCAATATGTAGGTACAAAGGACCAATAGATGGAATAAAGCTACAACACTTCAAGGCATGATTTGAAATGGACCTAGGCATTAAGACTTCCTTCGTTTATTGTACCTTTGAGATACGTAAGTACTCTCTTGTCTGCCCTTGTATGAGTAGCATATATCAAGCTACCTACCAAGCTTTGATATTCTTTTAGGTCTTCAATTTTCTCACCTTCATAAACACTTAGTTTATGATTCATCTCCAAAGGTGTACCTGTAGGTTTAGTGTTCTCCATTTTGAACTTGAGAAGAAGATCCTGAATGTATCGTCTTTGATTCAAATACATTCCTTCATCTGTATATATCACCTGCATACCTAGGAAATATGTGAGCTCACGTAGGTCACTGATTTTGAACTCCTCTTGCATGTGTCTCTTGATCCTTTGAATGTCATTTAGATCATCACATGACACAATAATATCATCTACATATACACATAGATAGATAACCTCATTGTGATCCCCTTTGATGAATAGAGAAGGATATGATCTGCTAGCTTTGAACCCTTGATCTTGAAGATATGTAACCAACCTCTAATTCCAAGCTCTTGGAGCTTGTTTCAATCCATACAATGCTTTCTTAAGTCTGTAAACATAAGATGGATGATTAGGGTTTCCAAAACTTGGTGGTTGTGACATGTATACCTCTTCACTTATCCAACCATTTAAGAATGCATTTTTCACATCAAGTTGGAGGAGTCTCCAATTCCTTGTAGCGGCTACACTTATCAATTTCCTGATTGTAGTCATCTTTGCAACTGGTGAGAATGTTTCCTCATAGTCTATACCATGAGTTTGTGAGCATCCTTTGGCAACTAATCTTGCCTTGTACCTGCAAACTGATCCATCTGAATTTCTTTTAACTTTATATACCCATCTGCAACCAATTACCTTTTGATTCGATGATATTGGAACCAAATCCCAAGTGTCCATCTCCTTCAATGCATCTATCTCTTCATTCATGGCCTTTTCCCAATTAGGGTTTCCAATTTGCCTCTTCATAGGTTGAGGGTTCCTCTGAAATAGAGTCTTTTGCCAAGTAGATTGAATGCCTTGTAAAAAATATGGAATCATATCCATACATTTCTGGTTGTTTCTTCTCTCTTGTTGATCTTCTAGGTGCTTGTTTTGAGCATTCTCCAACCTCTTGCATCTTTGCTTTGCCTCTTGACTTCCATAGCTTGTAATCCTTTTCTCTTTCATCTTGGTCATCGCCTGTGTCACTTCTTGGATCTTGGACCTTTGTGTCATGCTTGCTTCCTAATTGATGAGAGTCAGAATCAAGGTCATATGGTAGTGTTACCTTTTGTTTGTCTTCATCATACCAAGACCTGTGTTCTTCAAACACAACATCTCTACTTGTAGTGAATTGCTTGGTTGAAGGACTGAAGAACCTATAACCCATCTGAGTTGAATCATATCCAATAAACATTGCCTTTGTTGCCCTTTCATCTAGCTTACCTCTTATTTGTGATGGTACATGAACATAAGCTAAACAACCAAAAACCTTGCAATGTCCAAGACTAGGTTTTCTTCCATGCCATGCTTCATAAGGATTCATACCTTGAAGTGATTTGGATGGTAGTCTATTGACAAGGTACACAGCAGTTGAAATAGCTTCTGCCCATATATAACGTGGAAACTTCTTCTTTCAAGCATTGTTCAGGCTGATCCAACCAATGTCTTGTTTCTCCTCTCTGCAATTCCATTTAGTTGAGGAGAGTACCCAGTAGTCACTTCCCTTTTGATACCTTTGTCCTGCAAGAACTCATCAAACTCTTTGGAGAAGTATTCTCCCCCTCCATCATATCTGAGCTTCTTTAGTGATCTACCTGTATGATTCTCCACATGTGCAAGATACTTCTTGAAGCAATCAAACACTTCATTCTTACTCTTGATAAAGTATAGAATAGTCCATCTACTATGGTCGTCAATAAATGAGACATAATACCTTGATCCTGCCAATGAAGGTTCTTGACTTGGTCCCCATACATCTGTATGTACTAAGTCCAATAAGTTGTTGTGGATGTAGCCTTTGTGGTTGAATGGTTATCTTTGTGCCTTCCCAATCTGACATGCATCACACCTATTGATCATGTGTTGCTTTGATATGTTGGGCAGTCCTAGAACACTTTGATCCCTGCATATATCCTTCAAGGTTCTTTCATTCACATGAGCAAGTCTCTTATGCCACACTTCCAGGTCACTTAGGGTTTGAGACCCAAAGTTGAATAGAGCTATGTTCCTGGTTTCTCCTACTTCAGAAGTAAAGAGTCTACCATGCTTCTCACCTCGGGCTATCTTCTTGAAGCCTTGACATGGATCTTCCACAAAAGCTCCATGTTGGGTGAACCTAACTTGCAAGCCTTTTTCAACTATTTGGCCTACACTTATTATGTTTTTAGTGATAGTGGGTACATAGAGAACCTTACTCAAAATGTTTGTCCTGTCATTGGAAGCTTTGACATTACCAATCTTCTCCACATTGTGCTTCGTTTCATCCCCTATTTGCACTTCATGTCTATGCTTTGGACTTTCCAAATCATATAGAAGAGCAAGGTTGCCTGCAACATGATTCGAACATCCTGAATCTATGTAGAACAAATTATCATCTTCTTTACCTTCTTTGTGGCTTAGATTCATAAGAAGCAATGAGTCTTCATGTGGTTGATCTTCTGAATAATTGTTGTAGTCCTTTCTATTATAGCTTCTATTGTGTTGGAAGCAGTAAGAGGCACAGACGACGTGGAAGCATGTGTTGTAGTCCTTCTATTGTCTGAGCAGGGAGCCAGTCGGATCATTTTTTCAAACAATTATGTTTTTATTACCTCTTCAAACATCCAACAGTGATTTTCATCACTCTTGTAACATATGTAATATAGACAAAACCCCATTTTGTAATCCATAGCTCCATTTTGTGCAAGCCGAGGAGTCCTCGAGCTTGATGAGCTTAGGTAGAATGCGCGTACCAATTTTTGTTATTTTTAGAGACCGTTTACCCTTCCAAATAGCATCTAGGACCTATTTTTTAACTAGGCCGGTCACTAGATGTGAAATCGGTCAAAACTAGTCTAGAAACTATAAAAAGAGCTAGAGAGCTCATTTTTGAGGTTGGTTCATGTTGGCTAGTGTGAGCTTAGAGCTAGTTTGAGCTTGTAATAGTGTTTTTGAGTAATAGAGCTAAATTCCCACCTTCCATTGTGTCTTGCTTGTCTCTTCATTGTGTGTGTGTATGTGTGTGTGCATCTTGATGCTTCTCACCTTCACTCTCACTTCATCTCACATTCACGATCTTCATATCACTCCTACCTCTTCCGCGGATTGACATTAAGGAGGTGAAGCTTCTTAACGTGGTTCTCACCATTGTGCTAGAGCAACACCAAATTTTGGCGCCGTTGCCGGGGAACGAGTCTAGGACGAATGTGTGATGGTAAGAGTATAGCAAGAAGTGGCGTTGGAAGGTAAAAATTTCAGTTTTTTGTTGTTGTTTTTACTTAGTTTTTAGTGTTTTTCACCTTCCCCATACTACATCTTCATCATCGCATCATCATCTTCATCTCCAAAAAAATCAGAAAATTCACCATATCCACCCATTCACCTCATTTCCCCTCATTTGTGCATGCGAGAGAGCGAGAGAGAACTTTTGTGCTTGTTTGTGCTTGTGTTTTCTTGAGTTTTCTTGCAGGTACAGAGCTCCAGTGCATCAGGAAAGCTTGGAAAAGGTAAAATTTTACTCTCTGTCAAAGATCTGCCGAGTGTGGCGGACCATCGCGATGATCTGCAACCTTCGGAATTCTTGGTAGGCGACCACACCACGAGGTAGGCAACCCTTGCGCATCTACGAATCCACAGGCGCATCTCAAAAATTCACACTTTGGTGGACCATCGCAATTGGCTCGGACCATCGCGATTGTGTCGCACCATCGCGATAGGCTCACGCCATCGCGACGGCTCGGCCGGACCATCGCGACGGTCTCGGACCATCGCGACGGTTCACTTGAGCCATTGCGACGGTCCACTTGGACCATCGCGATTGTTCAGCTGACCCCGGACCATCGCGATTGGCCCATGCCATCACCACGACGGTGCCACGTGTCAAGATAGACCATCGCGACGGTTCACCTTTTCGCACCATCGCGACTGTCCAAATTCCACGCCATCGCGACGGTTCACTTGTGACCATTGCGACGGTTCACTCCGGACCATCGCGATTGTCCACCTTTGACCGTTGACCCACGCCATCGCGATTGTCCGCCTGATCACGCCATCGCGACGGTTCGACCTCATGCCATCGCGATCGTTCTCTTCGGGCCATCGCGACGGTTCACTTCGAGCCATCGCGACGGTTCGTTCTCACGCCATCGCGATCATTCACTTCGAGCCATCGCGACGGTTCGTTCTCACGCCATCGCGATCATTCACTTCGGGCCATCGCGACGGTTCACCTTTTCGCACCATCGCGACTGTCCAAATTCCACGCCATCGCGACGGTTCACTTGTGACCATCGCGACGGTTCACTCCGGACCATCGCGATTGTCCACCTTTGACCGTTGACCCGCGCCATCGCGATTGTCCGCCTGATCACGCCATCGCGACGGTTCGACCTCACGCCATCGCGATCGCTCACTACTGGACCATCGCGATCGTTCATTTTGGGCCATCGCGATCGTTCACTTCGGACCATCGCGACGGTTCACCTTTTCGCACCATCACGACTGTCCAAATTCCACGCCATCGCGACGGTTCGTTTGGACCATCGCGACGGTCCCAGACCATCGCGATTGTGCACCCCCATCGCAAATTTAGGGTTCCATTTTTTGACCAATTTTGGGGGTATTTTTGAGAAATTTTTGGACCATTAGACTCATAGGAGACCCCTTAGCTCATAATTGAAGGAAAACCTGATTGTCAGTTTTTACCCCCTAGGGCCTGAACGCTCATAACTTTTTCATCCGAAGTCCGTTTTTTGAGCTTAATAGCTCGTTAGAAAGCTCTTGACGAGCACTACGTGACCTCAACTGTTTTTTTCATAAAGAATACATCTAATTTTTGGATAAGCTATTTTGAGGTTCACCTAGTTTGGGACTAGGAAGCCAGGGGGCAAGTATTGAAATTTTGGGCAAAAGAGAAGGGACTTAAAAGGTGTATGTACTCAAGTACTTGATCATTCAATTGTGAATTGGTCTAATATTGAATTTTTCCAGGTCAAGCAAGGGCAATCGAAGGCAACCAAGGCAAGGCAGTGAAGGGCATAAAGCTTGGGAAGCGCGGCTTCTTGGGCATCAGAGCAACCAGAAAAGCTGACTCGAGGTTGGAAGATTACTTAACCCCCTCAGTCAATTCTTAGCTTAGGCTAAACGGTAGTTGTGGATTAACGATGATAGGAACGCCTCAAGTTCAAGATACTTAATTCTTTCAAGTTTAAGACTACAAGTAAAGGTGTGTGTGACGAAAGCCTAAAGGAAAGAACATAAGTCTGACGGAACGAGAACTCTAAGTACCACGGAAAGTCGAATTCCTGATGCATACATAGACAAAGAAGGAACCATGTACGTTCTAAGTACGCAGCCAAACGATACTAATGAGTTTGGCACAATTCAATTAGAGACGGAAGCGAAATTTCAAGGAAAAGAACCGTTAGAAGAACCTAGAACACCTAGAGGGAAATCCGTATTAACAAGAGTACTCATCCCAGAGTGGATCCCTCAAGATAACAGGAGCACCGAGTTGTTTGTAAATAAAGAGACAGATGAAGCCTTTTGGAGGTACAGAAAGGAACACCCTGGTGAGATAGGCATCATTATAATTTATGAATTCAAGGACCCAGATACACCTGGAAAGGTTGTATACCTGGATGAGACTTCAGAAAGAGTCTTTGTGGTGCCTGACCGCGCTAAAAACACATACACATGGAGAGGTGAATTGGTATTCCCTCCATCTAGAACGAACATGAATACAAGTCAACAAGGGGCAGGAACATCCTCAGCCCATGGAAACCAAAGAGAAGGAAATAAAGAGAGACCGGAAGTAAGCTTTAATCACCCCATAGGGAGAGATAGAACAACCACGAACACTAATAGAGCGGATATACAAAGAGATCATGGAATACCAGGCGGTAGAGATGATTTTCCTCTACCTAGGCCGCGTGAACATGCAAGAGTATTGAGATCCACTCAATTAGTGAAATCCATGAAGAATTACTTTGATGGGACAGGAGATCCCTATGACCATGTCGCAGAATTCAAGCAAGTACTAAGAGCAGAACAAGTCGAGGACATGTTCACACAATACAATGCATTTGGACTAACGTTAAAGAACACCGCTTTAACTTGGTTCCAACCATTGCAACAAAGGCAATTTAGAGACATCCATCACTTTTTAGAGTCATTCATCACTGAATTCTCTAAAAGTGGGATTAGACACGACACGTCTTCGTTGATTCATAGCTTTAAACAAACCCCTCAGGAAACAGTTAGACTGGCAGGACATAGATTCAGACAATATGTCGAACGATGTCCAATGCAAGAGCTACCCTCACAAGCCAAACAAGTATCACTGTTCCTAGATGGCTTGTTGAGCGCTAAACTACGCTCCTATGTGTACCTAAAGGAACCCAGAACGCTAGAGGAGTGTGTAAGAATATGTATAGACATCGAGGACAACCTAGGAGATGAGTTGGAACTCTCAAAGGTCTATAAGGACTCAGATTGTTCTTCTCTAGCATCCACAAAATTGTCTAATTCGATAGAGGACCTAGCAGAAAAAGTGGCCCAAAAACTAGGAGTTTCTAGTAAACAGGTACCCAAGCTACCAACTAATGTACGTTGTTACACTTGTGGTGGAAATCATTTGGCAAACGTGTGTCCCAATGCACCACAACCTCAAGCAAACCCTAGTGGCCAATATTGTACAATTGAGAGAAGATACACGAATCATACGGCTCAGGACTGCCCATACAACAAACAAACCGTGAGACAGAACTACCCGCAAACATACCAGCAGCCAGGTAGGTATCAAGGCCAATACAATGCTCAGCCTTATTACTATAGGCCTCCTCAGAACTACCCATACCAGGCTCAACAGAGACCTCAACCTGTCTTAGCTCAGCAGCCACCCCCACCGACGAATGTCATCTCAGTCAAATACGCTGCTGCAGAAGAGAACCTAAGTAGGGCCTTAGTGCCTTCTTCACCCTTGATCACAGAAAGTGACCCGAACTCAAACAGTTTTGACTCTACTCATGTAACTAGTCCACCCGCTTATTACACAGAGTCACCAGAACATGTGGAGACATATCATTATGATAGTTCACCAATGGAACCTAGTTGGGAGCCAGACTATGCTAATGTGATGTACGCAAACCCAAACCCACGGCCCCACTTGAGACAACAGAGACCACAGGGCCCTAGAGGACCATGCTTTAGGTGCCAAGGAGATCACTTCATAAAGGATTGTCTACATCCCCCAATAGCAAGACAATCACAGTACTATAACATACAAGGCTTTTGTGCCGATTGTGGCAAAGAGCACATAATCAAAGATTGTCCTAAGAACCCAGTTAACACTTCGAATGTGACACCGATCAACGTGATAGGTATTGTAAACAACGCAGATGGATCCAACCCTACATACGTGCCTATCCAAGCTATAACCAGAGCCCAGGTGCTCTTACAAAACCAACAGCTTAATCAAGAGAAAGTAGCCGGAACTAGTGAAGTTGCAGAATCTAGCAGTAAAAAGACAAAATCTTGGAAAGATTCTAGAGAAAGAATAAAGAGAAAGTGGAGTAAAAAGATAACGGAGTTGGAAGGAAGTCTAAAAGAGTCGAGAGCCAAAATACAAGAATTGACTTCACAAGAATTAAACCAAGAAAATCCAGCTCAGAAATCAGGATCAGTTTTGGCGGAACCCATACCAGAAGATCTAGACATGATGTTTCGTGCATATCAGGCAAGATTAAAAGAGGGACCTCAAGTAACGGAAATGAGTAAAAACTACCCTCGAGCTGATCTAGAAATTGAGAGAACTAAACTTTGTATGAAAATGGTAGAACTAGCACAAGCTTTGTTCGAAGCCTCTAGATATCTTAATTGGAATAACATGGCAAAACCGGAATTACATTTTCAAGGACTAATGGAGAGGCTAGAATACTTGATAGAGAGCAAAGAAAAAAAAAATCAGCCTAAGAACCCTATTGTCCCAGAGACACAGGAAAGGAATGCACCATCCCTGTCTCAAGTACCCAATACAGAAAGTCAAGATAACCTATCTTCCATACATAGGTACTCACATGAATTTTTGAGAGAAATACAAGAAGAGAAATGGAGAAAAGAACAAGGAACTCATCCTCCTATTCAAGAAATAGACGACTTGCAGGAACAATTTCCCCAAGACATCCCCTCTATATATGATGATGTAGAAGTGGAACAACTGAGTGAGCCCACAGGATTTGAATCTAATTCTTTACAAGAATTACCTCAGTTCATAGGACCTTGGGAAGCAAAGTCTATTAGTATGAGAGCACCCACGATAATAGTGAGGAATGAAGAATCAGTGATCCCTAGGAACACGGAAGTGATCAAGAACACTAAAGTACAGTGTAATCTCACTCTGGAAGAATTGTTAAAGGTAAAACCAGAATTGTGGAAGCACGTAGCAAATCAATTCCCTGAGCTTGCTACCACACCCTCTCAGATAGGATCACATAAGAAGGTACCAGAGATACCCGTAGAAAAGATTGGAGATGTGAGCGAAGGAGAGGAAGGTAACACTTATCTTCCGATAACCCATCAGGGCTACACCACGAAAGCCATCTTAGATTCAGGAGCCGACGTAGCCATAGCTACCACCGCTTTGTGGAAACGTTGGGGTAAGCCAGCACTCAGACCCACCAGGATGAAACTACAAATGGCTGATGGACACATAGAAAAACCATTAGGCTTACTAGAAGGCATATCTCTCACCACTTGTGGTGTAGAATTTGAGCATACCTTTGCCATTTGTGACTTTGCGAAAAACCGTGCTTATGAGATGATACTGGGACGGCCATTCATGCGTCAGTTGCAAATTGTACAAGATTGGGGAACTAATTCTTTGTACTTGCAACATTTAGGAGTGACTACCCAAGTCAATCTTAAAGACTATTCACATAGAGACGTACCCCCAATACAATGGAATACCATCCATAAGACACCAGTAGAAACAGAATCCGTGCACTCATTAGAATCAGATCCTTCTTGGTTGCATGAGGATACCCATTTATGGATGTGTAAAGTAGCCAAACAAGAGGAAGAACGATTAGAAGCAAGAACCTTAGGTGTGGAACAACATTCACGAACCCTTCAAGATCCAGCATATGCACCTGTAGTATTCCCAGACGAAGAGTTTGAACCCCATGGTTGGGTAGAAATCCTAGCAACCATGGATGTAGCCATCAATGAAGAACAATGGACACCCCACTGTGACGAGGATGGCTATGACATTTCAGTTTTCACGATAGAGCCAATCATGTGCGATGCAGTTTTAGAAGAATGTGAACCTAGCACTGATGCATTTGAGGATGCAAGCGATTTTGAATTAGAATCAATTATCATGGATTCACCCTTTGCATCAGAGGAAGAATATTTTTTCGAGGTAGAGACTCACACTCAGAGATACGAGGAAATTACGAATGAGGGAAGGTTAGCCACTCAAGTGACTACCAAGAGTGAAGGTAAGAAAAGAAAGAAGAAAGAAACCATGTTAGAAAAAGAAGAATCTTTATTTGAAGTACCCGAGAATTTCAAAAAATATGAAATCGAAGATAGAAGGATCATGGTACGAATGCCTAATAGAAAGGTGAATGATGGACAAGTATACGATAACCGAGAGAAAACCAAGAAAGTAATAGTTGCCATAGAAGGAGAAGAAGAAAAATGCACATACATAGGGCATGATTTGACGACTGAAGAAGAAGAAGAATTAGTTGCCCTATTGCGCGAATATAGAGATGTTTTTGCTTGGAGTTACAAAGATTTGAAAGGAGTAGATCCAGATATCTGTTCTCATAGAATCCCTATGACTCTAGATGCAAAACCGACAAAACAGAAACCGTACACGTATAATGATAACTACGCTGCGAAGATTAAAGAGGAGATAGATCGCTTGATAGAAGCAGGATTCATTTACGAAATTGAGCATACCGAATGGGTATCCCCCATTGTGGTTGTGCCCAAGAAGAATGGAAAATTGCGTGTGTGTATTAACCTTAAAAAAGTTAATGCCGCCACGATTACAGATAGTTATCCTCTTCCTATCACGGAACATCTATTGGAAAGAGTTGCGGGCAAGGAAGTTTACAGCTTTCTTGATGGATTTTCAGGCTATAATCAAGTAGCCATTGCTCCTGAAGACCAACACAAGATGGCTTTTGCCACTGAATGGGGCATATTTGCATTTCGTGTAATGCCATTTGGCTTGACAAATGCACCCGCCACTTTCCAGCGACTCATGTGTCATGTTTTTAAGGAATTCTTACGCAAGAGCTTGGAAGTTTATGTCGATGACATATGTGCTCATTCAAATGTAAGGCAGACGCATATCCCAGAGTTAAGACAAATATTTGACAAATGTCGAGAATATCAGGTTTGTTTGAACCCAGAAAAATGCGTTTTCATGGTCAGACAAGGCAAAATTCTAGGACACATTGTGTCAATGGAATCTCTACGGACGAGGAAAAAGTGAAGGTAATTGCGGATCTACCTAGGCCGACGAACATCAAAGAGGTACAGGCATTTATGGGCCATTGCGGTTATTATAGGAGATTCATACACATGTATGCAATCATAGCCAAGCCTTTGTACTCTCTTTTAACCAATTTTGAATGGACAGATGAATGTGAAAATTCATTCAATGAACTTAAACGACGCTTGTGCTCAGCACCTATATTGACAACCCCAGATTGGAGTAAGCCATTCCATGTACATGTGGATGCATCCGATTATGCCATAGGATGTGTGTTAGCACAACCCACGAATGAAAGTAACATAGATCTCCCCATAGCTTACGCGAGCAGACAATTGAACACAGCAGAAAGAAATTACACCACTACGGAACGAGAGGGATTAGGGATGATCTATGCGGTAAAGAAGTTTAGGCACTACTTGTTGGCCAACAAATTCAAGTTCTTTACAAATCATCAAGCCCTATTGTACCTAGTCAACAAACCCTGTAACACAGGACGGCTAATACGCTGGTTTCTATTACTCATGGAGTATGATTTTGAAGTGGTAGTCAGGAAAGGAAAGACGCATCTTAGAGCTGACCACCTTTCGAGATTAACCTCAGGAGAAGCTCCTCAAGGAGTAGCGGATGAATTACCAGACGCATACTTGTTTAACCTTGAGATAGCACCAGAATGGGCTAAGCCTATAGTCCCTATTCTGACATACGGACCCAAGAATCCTAGGATAAAGATCAAAGAAGGAGAGATTACCAAGTCTCAGAGATACCAAATAATGGCAGGAAGCATATATAAACAGGATAATCAAAAGATTCTTGCTTGTTGTGTAGATGAATCAGAAAATGCGAATTGGTTGCAATTAGCACACATAGGTGCATTAAAGCAACATCATTCAAAACATCGAACATTACAGACTCTGCAAAGACTAGGAGTATATTGGCCTTCTATGGAAGCAGATGTCTACAAGTTGTGTAAAGAATGCCAGGTGTGTTGTGAAAGACCACCAGTAGAGCATGCTACATTATATCATGTGTCTCTCACACCAGACTGGAGTGAACCTTTAGTGACATACTTGAGGACGAACACATTCCCTCAAGGCATGACCTTAGCTCGACAACGCAGTCTAGAGCAGGAAGCTCAAGACTATTCACTTATTGGCGATAATTTATACAAAAGAGGACGAGATGGATATTTAAGACAATGTGTTCATGAGAGCGATTATCTGAGCATACTAGAGACTGCACACCAAGGTGTTGCAGGAGGTCACTTTGGACCCGATAGGATAGTCAAAGCCATTCTCTTTGCAGGATTATGGTGGCCCACTCTTCACATGGATGCACATACCTATGTAAAGAGATGTGATGTGTGCCAAAGAACTCAGTTTCCTACTCGCAGAGATGAAATGCCATTGAAACCCATGATGGGCGGACGTGCATTTTCTAAGTGGGGTATAGACTTTGTCGGACCCATCAACCCCCCTGCTAAAGGTACACATGCGGAATACATTATTGTTGCCACAGATTATCTAACCAAATGGGTAGAGGCAAAAGCCACAAAAAAGAATGATGCACACACAACTGCAAAATTCTTATTTGAAAATGTCTTTACAAGATATGGATTGCCTATAGAGTTAGTGAGCGATCGAGGCACTCACTTTCTAAACCAAGTCATTGAATATTTGTTACAGGATTTTATGGTGATTCACAAGAAATCTGCACCATATCATCCTTAGGCCAATGGTCAGGCTGAAAGCACTAACAAGATACTTTGTAACGTACTGACGAAACTCGTGAACAACAAACGTTCAGATTGGGACAAACAGTTACACCACGCTGTTTGGGCATATCGAGTGGCCTACAAGACCGTACTCAATGCAACTCCCTTTCAGATGGTTTTTGGTCAGAATGCAGTGCTTCCTTTGGACTTCTTGATACTGACCCTTAAGGTTGCACAAGAACATCAGTGGACTGGCCATGAATTATCAGCGAGAATAATGGACTTGGAACGATTAGGAGAAACCAGGCTGAAAGCAGCAGCAGGAATATACGCAGCGAAGAAGCGACAGAAAGCATATTTTGATGCACATGTGAAAGATAAAGGCCTAAAAGAAGTAGATTTAGTTCTAGTGTATACGCTGAAACAGCACGCACGGAAGTTAGAAAAGCGAGGTTATGGACCTATGATCATTAACAGACTTTCGACAAGTGGAGCAGTACAATTAGCCACTTTAGAAGGAGATATAATGCCTAATTATATTAGTGGCTGTAGAGTCAGGTTATACCAAGAACCTCTTACTGAGGATATGCTTAGACGACTCACATTGGCAAAGAAGCGTAAGGAGGAAGAAAACAGAATACGAGCTGAAGCTCAGGCAGAAGCCATAGAACGCATTAAGCGCATGAAGCTAAGAAGACAAGGACTAGGGAGAGAACATTATAACCATCTGGAAACATCCCCCAGATATCCCATGGCCATGTGTCAAGTAAAGTCAACCACTCATCCTAGCATAGTGGACAGGAGACCATTCATTACAGTTAGGCTAGAGCATGGCAACCCTTGCCAAGAACTCAGGGCTTTAATTGACTCAGGTGCTGCGACTAGTGCGATTAGATGGTCCCACTATAAGGATTCAGGAATAGAAATGCAGCCAATTGAGGCATACCTCATAGGGCTAGGAGGCATGGAAACCCCTTGCATGGGTGAGGTGGACCTTCCTATCCTCATTAAGGATGTGACCACGACAGCGAAACTACTAGTGTGCCATGATGACGACCTGATAGAACCCCTAATCCTTGGCCAAGATTGGCTATACGATCACTCAGTGGACTTAAATCTTAGACAAGGCTCCTTACAGATTGGAACCTTAGAGCAGAAGCGAGTGATACCGCTTGACTTCCCTAATGGCATTTCGATTGAGGTTTGTAACCCTAGACCCTATGAAACGCATGCGACGGAAGACCGGAAGATCTTTGATCAGCTCAGTCACGTTACGTCTACACCAACCCACTCGGGCTTGGCTATGGACAATTGTCAATCAGAAGGACGACAGGAGATCTTCCCTGGGACTTCCTGCAAACTAGAAGGGGCAGCTACCCAACCGCTAGGGCAGATGGACACAATCAGCGGTCAGGTGGGTTGCGTCAGCGGCCAAATGAGCACGACACCCTGCGGTGCTCATCCTTCCAAACTTGTTGCGGACTGGCTTAGATTAAAGTTAAAGAACGAATCACTTCCTAATGGGCAGGTCACGCAAGTGTTGGAACTCCCTTCTTTTCCAAAGCAGAGCGTCCATCCGACCTCTCAACCTCAACAACAATAGAGTCAACCACGACGAAGGAACCCAGACCGACGGCAGTATCAGAAGACACAACAAGGAAAGCAGTCTAGGCCACCCAAAGGAAGCGGCACTAGACAAATATGGGTGCCAAAAGGACAAAAAGCACCGAAGGACTCCAACCAAACAGAGATCGACAAGAAAAAGGCAGGACAGAAACAGAATCAGTATCCACCATCCCCTCGACCTTCTTCTACAGGTCCGAGCATTCGACAAATTTGGATCGCCAAGAAATACCTTACCCATAGACCCACACCCACGCAGATTTGGGTACCCAAACCATGTATCATAGCTCAACCCTTAAGCCATGTAATATATACCCCTCACAAATCTTTCCATCCCTCAATACCACCCCACCCGATAATACCTTTTGCCCCTCAGCTGAAACCCACCACCCACTCAAAGACTCTTAGGAAATGGATACCGAAGCGTGTCCAATCGTCTTCCCCTAACCCACTGTCTAACTACCCCCCGACTAACATACAACCTTGTAATAAATCACTAACCTTTAAACCTTGTATAAATTCACCCACCATCATCACACATCACTCATAATCTCATCTCATCAAGAAATGTATGCATAATCTGAAACGTGTAGGTGTCTAGAGACCTGCACTAGTGCTGCAAGAAGCATTGCATCCATCACATCACAGCACTTGGGTGCACGGGTTACGCATCAGTTATGGAAAGGGATTGCGGTCTCACTTTAATGGGATCATAATTAATTTCCATGCTAATGTGTTAATCTTTTGTAGCAGATCTTTCTCATTAGCGCATCAGTCATCATGCAAACCGACGGAGGACCATCAGAAGAAGGCCCCAGCGTAGCTGCGGCGCCCCTCAATGTTTTACGAGCAGAATCCCACCCGACTGCTCCACCGCCAGAATTCCAAGGATTTCCAGGGCCCATGCCGATCGATAACCCACCTATGGGCTACACAGAAAAGATACACCGTAACTCTCACTGGTTTCAGGGACTTGCAGGACCCTTAGCGGACACGGATTTTATATTTGAATCTAATTTGACATTTGATGACCGCACTTGGGGAAAATACCAATTCTTCTCCAGAGAGTTCGAAGGCCTACAGAATACTCAGGACTTAACCCATGTTTGGGCCAGAGCCGGCTTCACGGAGTATTTCAGTGATCCTCTGCCCAAACCTGACTTCTATAGGTGTTATTATTTAATCACTACTTTGCTGGCCTCAGAGAATAAGGATATCCCAGGAACTTTTATTTTGCCTTCTTTAGTGGATGATCCACCTTACAAAAGGTTTTATCTTTCGAAGGATTTAATCAGAGCTGCCATCAAGATTCATGGAACCCACACGCCCACAGATCGAGAAAGATTAGTTCCAGACCCTATGAAACGTGGGGATGTCACTAAGTGGGAGGAGATCTCAACAATTACACCTGAGCTGTCAAAGCCGCTACGGATATGCATGCAACATTTTGCATTCCCCGCTCAGGACAGATTCACCATGCCACATAAAAGAATATGGTTTGGATTGTACTTAGCCTGTACTGGACCTCAGACTGTCGATCTGGCGAGCTGGATCATTGATCAAATGTATTTGGCACAACACAGATGGGAACGAAAGAAAGTGCTTAATGGATGTTGTGCGCTGACAAGAATTGTTTACATGTGCTTGGCTTATGACTTGCCAATTGAACGTGCATTAACAGGAGAAGAGCTGAAGGCATTCAAAGGAACGACGAAGAAAGCCAGGAAGCCCAGCAGAGCACGGGCAGGTAAGCGCATGAGAGGCACTATTCCTTGCCTTCAAGTGCCAGAGTTACCATCACCACAACCCTCTCCAGAGCGATCACCGACAGAAGCTGCTCCCACAGTACAACCCATTCGAATAAGATTATCTCGACCAGTGGTAACGGAGGGCACTACTAGTACCGTTGCACCTCAGGCAGCTACAACCACAAAACCCACCACCACGACAGCAGAAGCTCCCACCACTATTGGTGCGGAAGCCTTTTCTTTCCCATTACCACACATGGAGGCAGAACCAATAAACACAACATTCGATTTTGAAATGCCTGATGCATTCTCAAATGAGTTCCAGTTTTCAGAGGCACAAATATTCTCTCAAGAATTTGAAAGGCCGAGTTACCCTGCCACACCGCGGGATCAGCCACAGGGACAAGTGGTGTCGAGCTCTGATGACGAAAGAACAGCCACCGATGACGATGAAGGTGACGATGAAGCCAGCCAGGGCAGGCATGATTCCCAAGAACAAGGACAGACAGATGGCCAAGGCCAACAAACCGATGCACAAGGTGACACCAGCACGCATGAAGAGGAGACTTTCGAAGCAGCAGCTTACACGCTGGCAATCAAGAAATTATATCGTACAATGGAGAAAGTCTGGGCACGGAAGAAATTGACTGAAGAAGAAAGCCAGACCATAATGGAACAAGAACTCATCTCCGGAGGGTTTGAAGAAGTTTACATCAGAGGGTTCAGAGAATTGGTCAAATCCATTGGCCCGGTCGAAGCACTAAGATATTTACAAAGGAAGCCACTCCCCCAATATGACCCTCGCAGAGTTTGCTTGTTATCGAAGCCCGGTGAATATATTCGAGTTCCGGTAGGTGCTCAATCATCCCACCAGGCGCAAGAGGCACGCCTACGTCCGGAAAGATCCATCACCGAAGAAGCTATCCTAGTCGACTCCCCACCACGTACTACCGTTGTACATACTACCACTATCCTTGAAATAACATCCACACCATCTACTCCTCTCTCACCTCATGTTTCACCAACCCATCCTGTATCCCCCGCACACCCACCTGCTCCTCCCACATCCACACCAGTCCACGACAACATAGCCACAGCCTTTGCCCTGCCCATTCATACCACCATGCCCGCACCCACCCCACCTCGTCTACGTGTTAACCCCTTCATCCCTTCATCCTTCCCATCCTTCCCCCCACCTTTAAGACCCCCTTTCACCTTTCTAACCCCACTAACCTTCTCACCAGTTTCACCTCCCCAACCCACTATAACCCCTATTTCCCCTTTTCACCAAGCCGCTCCAGCCATCCCCCCTGTAAATTACTCTACATTTGTAAATCCCGTCTTCACACCTACACAACCACCCACATACACACCGCTTTTCACAGTCACCGCACTTGACACGTCCAGTGACGTGGACATCTCACCACCCACCGCACCAGCACCCACTCCACTCACAGCACCATCATATTTAGGTACGTCACAATTTTCCACGATCACCACTGCATCCACCTTCCCAACCCCATTCCCCATTCCCGCTGCATCTACTTCCACTGCATCCTCACTTAGCACTCCATTACTATTATCACCAACCATAGACACTGCACTTCAACAAATGTTCACATGCATGTCACAAGTACGAGATGAGTTTGCATCTCTTGGCAACAACTATCAACAGCTGCAGAGGACGACAAATGAATTACAGTTGCAGCTTAATTCCTTATCAATCGAGAATGCCTCTTTAAATACTCGATACCAAGAACTAAGAGAGGCATATCATAAGCTAGAGCTAGAAAGTGAAGAGAAAACAAAAGAAGCCACTGCTGATCTGGACAACCTGCTTCGAGCCCAAACAATTAGGAACGCGACGCTGACCAGGAATATGGGCTTACTTAGGAGGCACCTAGCCGCAGCAAAAGAGGAGAACCAGAGACTCCAAGAGCAGAATAGAGAGAATTTGGAAGCGGCATTGGACCATCCCGAACAACCCTTAAGTCCTAGCAGATTCAAGGCAATCCCATCCGAATCAATGCAGATGTTGCTAGAGGATCACGTGAGATTGCTCGAGGACTATGATCGAATGAACGAAGAGCATCAAAAGTTAAAAGAAGATCACAAGCTACTACAACTCAGAGAACCGACACCACAACAAGTACAAGTAGCAGCAGAATTACCAGAACCTGTGGACCCTGCTCTTGGAATCTTAGAAGAACTCAACGCATTACGGGCCCAGGTAGCCACTCTCCAATCACGCATAGATGTATACGAAGAACCACCACGGCCTGAATCCCCACCGGAGATCCCAACTGACGACGAGAACATAACCATTCCGGTGGAGGAAACGTTTGAAGAAGCATACGAGCCAATACCCATCCCAGGCGGACAAGTCACGGCCGAAGGCCAGATGACCTATGAACTTCCTACCCCCGCGTGGATGAAAACAATTGAGGAACTTGGAACGACACATTCAGCCAGAGTAGAGGCACAGTTACATGCCATGGCCATGATTGAAGAGAGAATCTTACAATCCCCCTTCTTTGCTCATTTAGCCCCCCGACGCTATATATCTGGGCATGAGCTGCAGTATAAACCGTACTTCATGTTAATGGCTGAATATCAGCTAGCTATAGAGAAAGAAACCGGCATGAAACCTACGCATGCTACACAATTCGAGCCGGCGGACTTGCCACCAAATGCGCAAAGAGGAGAGATCCATCAACCTGATTGGCGCAAAGATTTACTCCAGAAGTACCCAGAAATGATGAGTACATGGGTGAAAGCGCCTTTACATTTAAAGTATAATCCTTGCTGGGACCAGTACCACGACGCCGCTCCTGGACTGCATTCGCTATCAAAGTACAAAACAATAGGCAGTGTCAGGATTGGTTGAATTACCCCTACTTCAAGCCGCCCACCGAGTTACCCACTGTTGGCTATATGATGGCTACAATCCGTCACTGGCTCCCTCGCCTGAAGCATATGGATGATATCGCAGCGCATATGACTGTCAAAATTTTTGACATGATGCAAATGATATTTAAAGTCTTCCGACGCGTCAAGGCACCGCATGTAAACACCCCGGGATTTGAGCATGGTAACTTTGATCTAGTATATGACATGAGCACAACGCCATCGCTCCGTGTGTGTTATGCCTGGCACTGTAGAATAAAATACCTACCGGCGTGCTACAAGCAAACATTTGAAGAGATGTTCACCACCGGATTTTGGGAATACCATTCCGAGGTATTCATAAGCAGGCCCACACATTTATTGCAACTTTTTGCCTGTGAGCGAATGGTTTATTCCGTGCACTATCAACTCCCGCCACTCGACGAACCACAACCAATCGACTGGGAGAAACTCGAGGCTGATCTGGCCCGAGGCATTCGAGTATCTGAGCACACCCTCGCTCACGACCTCCTACAAAACTACATCCGGCAGACCGCACAACAAGGTTCTGTCGAGGACGACAGAAGCGAGAGGGAGGGGGGTGTTGGAAGCAGTCAGAGGCACAAACGACGTGGAAGCATGTAAAGATGGAGCAGGGAGCCAGTCGGATCATTTTTTCAAACAATTATGTTTTTATTACCTCTTCAAACATCCAACAGTGATTTTCATCACTCTTGTAACATATGTAATATAGACAAAACCCCATTTTGTAATCCATAGCTCCATTTTGTGCAAGCCGAGGAGTCCTCGAGCTTGAGGAGCTTAGGTAGAATGCGCGTACCAATTTTCGTTATTTTTAGAGACCGTTTACCCTTCCAAATAGCATCTAGGACCTATTTTTTAACTAGGCCGGTCACTAGATGTGAAACCGGTCAAAACTAGTCTAGAAACTATAAAAAGAGCTAGAGAGCTCATTTTTGAGGTTGGTTCATGTTGGCTAGTGTGAGCTTAGAGCTAGTTTGAGCTTGTAATAGTGTTTTTGAGTAATAGAGCTAAATTCCCACCTTCCATTGTGTCTTGCTTGTCTCTTCATTGTGTGTGTGTATGTGTGTGTGCATCTTGATGCTTCTCACCTTCACTCTCACTTCATCTCACATTCACGATCTTCATATCACTCCTACCTCTTCCGCAGATTGACATTAAGGAGGTGAAGCTTCTTAACGTGGTTCTCACCATTGTGCTAGAGCAACATATTGTTATTGTTGAAGTTGTGTCCACCTCTGCCTCTATCGCCTCCATATCCACCCCTTCCACTTCCTTTCTGGGTCTTCCCATTGAACCAGCAATTTTGAGTGGTGTGGTTGGTCTTATCGCATATGGCACAAGGTTGAACATTTTGACCTTTGGCTTTGTCTTTCTTTGGTCCTTTCTTCTTCCCTTTCCACTTGCTCTTGCTTGCGAAGTTGGCTTGAGAAGTCTCTTCTTCATCTTCTTCCTTCTTCTTGCCTTTCTGCTTCTTATCCTTATTATCTGCATATAGAGCACTACTTGAATTACCATGATAAGAGTTACCTTCCTTTATGCTATTGTTGGCTTCTTGATTGAAGAGTTGTCCAAGAAAGATGTTGAAGTTTGGAGTTTGCACATCCATGATGAGATCATAAGCCGTCGTGAAGGATTGCCATTGCTTATCACTTTGAATGCCGTTGAGAATTTGCCTCATGATGACCTCTTCTTCAATCAGCTCTCCAATGGATGATAACTGATCCGCAACCTCCTTGACCTTGGTAACAAACTCTGTGATGGTTTGTTTAGGTGTCTTCTTCATTTGGTTGAACTCGTTCCAAAGATGATTCTTTCTTGCTTTGGTACTAGCAGAAAAGAAAGTCTGGAGGGCCTCCCAAGTCTCTTGAGATATCTTGCATCCTCTAATATGTGGTAATAGAAAGTCAGAGATAGAGTTTAGTATGTACGACCTTGCTTGAGCATCCCTTGTGCACTAAAGTGTGAGCTTATCTATCTCCTCTTGTGTAGGTCCTCCTTTGGATCTTGGAATAGGCATAGCTTCATCACCTGCTACAATTCCATAAAGACTTCCACCTTGCAAATAGGCCTCCATTCTGATTTTCCAAGCCATGTACTTGTGTCGATCAAGCTTCTCGATCATTGAGGGAAAGTCATCACCCATCTTGATCTAGCTTTGATACCACTGAAAGAACTTGGAGAAGCTTGTAGAAGGTAGAAAAGTTCATTTCAAAGCGACAAAGTTTGGTCAGAGCCAACCGGCACAAGACCAGCCCTTGAGCTTATGGAGACTCAAATAGACCTTATAGACATGCAATAAGTGCAAAGAAAAACACTATGTACTTTGGAGCATCAAGGAGAATGAGTCGATACAAAACAGATAGGTTTGCGGGTCGACTAGCTCAAAAAACTTACTATCTATGGAAGAGACAATGAACTTCAAATGCCTATAGTGATCAGCATGATTAAAATTAGAAAAAATCCTTTTATGGGAGTGAAACGCATAGGGTTGAATGTATAGAATGCACAGAGGTATAAGGAATAAGCAAAATATGCTATAGGAATGAATGCGACATTCACCGGTGGTACTTCCTATTTTTTAGGAATACATAGAGGTTGACCCAGAGACACATAAACTCTGATTTCTCCCACTTTATTGAACCAACTGCTTTGAACATTTATAGGCATAAACTAGACACTAATACCTTTCCAATGAGCCATCTTGCACTCAATTTGGAGCTCTGGAGAGAGAGCAGCAGCCTCTGCAAGATTACTGTTGGCAATGAAGATGATGCAGAGAATTGAAGGAGCAAGACAATGATGGTCACGTGTATGTATATTGCTTCCATGTAATTTACAAGTGATTTCAAGTCTTTATATAGACTCTAGGAGTGTTCCACGACTTCTACAAGTGGATTTTGAATTCAAATGAAGGTGGGAATGGTTGTTGGAGGGAATCAATTCACTTTCCTATAATCTAGGAAAAGTGAAGATCTAGTTTGATCTACTTTTAGGCGATTGATTGCTTGATTGAATGCAACTTCAACCACCACAAATTCGTGGGATTTGGGTACTATCTTTCTACCTTTACATGTGTAAAACTCAAGGCTTTTACAACGGTAAATGAACCATCAAAAAATCCCTCAAAAAAAATACAATAAATGAGCATAAGAAAAAGAACTCTCCAACGGATCTTCTTTCGATGTGATAGCCTTTGATGTAGATCAAATCCACCTCAAGCATAGTGTAAACATGCACACTATAAACTCATACATGGACTCCATAACCTGCAAAAACATAAAAACAAATGCCAGCAACAATTCTCTTTGTTGCATAACCATGTAGTTCCTGCAATCATGTTTCCTGCAAACAATCAAAAAGTGTACTTATGCCTGTTCATCCATACTTTTAGAATTTAAACAATGATCAACATTTGATGTATGCAATCCAATCTATGCATGTATATACAGAACATGCCATAACATAAAGTAAAATGCCTGAAGCATAAAGCATACATCCCTGAATGGTTTTTGGAATTGCATGCATCTAAAATTTCTTGACAAGCTTCGAGACCTCTACACCTTCCTCCTCAGATCCTAATATAATCTTTGAAGTGTCCGAAAACATCGGATCACTTGCCAAAACATAAAGCATGGTCAGATGATTACCAAAATAATGCAAATTTACTCCAAAAAAATGCATTTGTATTCCTTCTTTAGACCTACAAAAACCATTTTAGGACCTGTAAATAATCATAAAATGAAATATACAACATGTGCAAATAGCTCGAAGCAAAATGACTTCAATCGCCTTCCCGGTTTGCAAGATATGGCTCCCTGAAAGTAGTTGCCAAAAATTATTCAGACTTTGCAGACCTATTCATGTTGGAGTTAGACGTCTGCGGAAGCACGCGAACAGCACAAGGAAGAAGAAGAAGCTTGGAACACAACACACAAGACTGAATGTATTACTAGAGAATGTACAAAGATAAGTAGCCCATTAGGGCAATAGGCGTATATACAAGCCGGGGGAAAAAAACCTCCTAAAGAGGGAAAAAAGTGCCCTGGCGGTCCTAGAGTGTTCACACACATCACTACCTAAATATATCAACAAATCCCCCCTGGGAGTGATGCGGTGAACAAGGAGCTAGCACTCATGTATAAGGAAGTGTCAAGCTATGTGGAAATCACTCCACAAAAGGAAGTAAGCCCAAAGCTTTGCGAAAAGCTTCAAACTTCTCCCTAGGTAGAGCCTTCGTGAAAAGGTCTGCAATGTTCTCCTGCGTGGACACATATGCCAAGCTGATCTCCCCAGCAGAGAACCTCTCCCTGACATAGTGATAATGCACCTCAATGTGCTTAGTGCGAGCATGGAACACAGGGTTCCTCGCAACTACCAATGCGCTCTGACTGTCAGTGAAGATGGTGGTGGCAGAAGATGGCCAACACCCAAATCAGCCATAAGGCGTCTGAGCCACACACACTCAACAGTCGCTGTGAAAGCTGCCCTATACTCAGCCTCACAACTGGAAGTGGCCACAGTAGGCTGCTTCTTGCTCAACCAAGATATACATGAGCTACCAAGCATGAAGCAAAAACCACTGGTGGACACATGAGTGTCATAGCAACCAGCCCAATCTGAGTCAGAAAAATTATGCAAATCTGGCGGTAGTGATCCCCCATTGGGATAAAACAACCCAAGTAGCCGAGTACCACTCAAGTAGCGAAAGATGCGCTTAACCGCCTTCCAATGCGTGACTCCTGGGCAATGCATAAACCTGCTCATCTGTGAGACAACAAACTGAATATCTGGCCAAGTAATGCATAAGTAAATCAAGCATCCAACAGCCTGCTGATAGAGAACAGTATCAAATGCATCTCCAGCATCATGAAGACTCAATCGTAAACCTGTCTCCATAGGAGTGGCAATAGGCTTACAGTCTTCAAGGCCAAAACGCTGCAATAATGTGTCAATATATTTCGTTTGACACAAAGCCATTCCACCATCAACTTTCATAAATTGAATGCCCAAATAGTGATGCAAATGCCCCAAATCAGACATCTCAAATGAGGCATGCAAATCAGCCTTAAAAGCAGCAATATGCTTCTCAATAGGACTAGTGAGCAGCATGTCGTCTACATAGACAACAATGATCAGAAGCACATCATTAGCACGCTTAACATATAAGGTGCTTTCAGTTGGACTGTTCTCAAAACCATGTGCAATCAGATAGGCATGTATCTTCTCATACCAAGCACGTGGTGCTTGCTTTAAACCATATAACGCCTTCTTTAACCTGCACACCTGGTTTTCATGCCCTTTCTGCACAAAGCCACGGGGCTGAAAAACATACACTTCTTCATGCAAGACACCATTCAAAAATGTTGTTTTAATGTCCAACTGATGTACATTCCAACCATGATGGGCTGCAAGTGCACAAATGCTCCAAACAGTAGTCATACGACATGTAGGTGCAAAGGTCTCATCAAAATCAATGCCTCTTTCCTGCGCATGACCCTTTGCAACAAGCCTAGCCTTATACCTGTCAATTGTACCATCAGGTTTATGCTTCAGCTTGTATACCCATTTAGTGCCAATGGCCTTCTTGCCAAGAGGCAAGTCACATAAAGGCCATGTACCATTCTTCATTATAGCATCATATTCAAATTGCATAGCAGTCATCCAATTTTCAGAATTCTGTGCTTCATCAAAAGAAACAGGCTCATTCTCATCACAGAGACTAGATGCAGCCATAGCATAGCAATTTGATGCAAAGGAGGCACTATGAGAGTCTGAACGAGTACGATATGACAAAGGTGCATCTAATTTGCTGTCACGCAAAGTCTGCACTAGCCATTTTGGCATAGTTTTTGCCTGCTCAATATCAACTCTCTCATCAGCAAGTGCATCATGTAAATCTGCATCAGAAATGGAATGATCTGCATCATCATATGAAACCTGCAAAGGCTGAGAAGTTACCTCATTAGGACCAGCACTAGACTGTCCACCTGTAAAAAGAGGCATCAAAGTATCATACATATCTTTGGAGCTAACAGATGTCTCCTTAGTACATGAAAGCAATGGCTGAATAGCATCTTCCACAAATACAACATCACGGCTAACCAGAATGCGTTTAGTCTGTGGATGATACAAGCGATAGCCTTTACTTTCAGAACTGTATCCAACAAAAATACATTTAACTACTTTATCATCCAATTATCTGCGATGTTGTTCAGGCACTAATGCATATGCCAAAGAACCAAAAACACGCAGATGAGCAACAGATGGCTTGCGGTCATGCCAAGCCTTATATGGAGTGATAGACTGTAGTGCTTTAGTGGGACACCTGTTCAGTACATATGCTGCACACATGACAGCCTCAAGCCAGAAACTATGAGGTAAAGCCTGACTCTTGACCATACACCTCGCCATCTCCATGAGAGACCTGTTCTTCCGTTCAGCAACTCCATTCTGTTGAGGTGTATACGGCACTGTACACTGGTGTTTTATCCCACGTTCAGCCAGAAATGCATTAAAATCTGAAGACATATATTCCCCCCCTCGATCAGAACGGAGGGTGCCCATTTTACATGCTGACAGATTTTCAGCCAAAACCAAAAACTGTTTGAAGCACATGAACACTTCGGACTTTGCTTTGAGTGGATATACCCATGCATGCCTAGAAAAATAATTAATGAAAGGCACGAAGTAAAGGTAATTTCCAAAAGAGGGTGTCTGCATAGGACCACAGACATCACTATGTACAAGCTGCAATTTCTGCATAGCCCGAAATGAACCATCTTTTGGAAAGGAAGAACGCTACATTTTGCCCAAAATAGAGCCTTCACAAACATGTTTTCCAGGTGCCTCAAGTTTGGGCAAAGAGGACACCATTTCAGATTTCTGCAGGCGTAGCAAACTAGCAAAATTCAGATGACCAAAGCGTGCATGCCAAAGCTTTGCATCTAACATAGCCTGAGAATCTTGAACTGCACATGCCGAATCATTCACAGATCTTTCATAGTCTATGAGCTTATACAGACCACGACATAAAATGCCAGAAGCAATAATCACATCGCCATTTGAGAGATCATGAACTGTACACCTGTCATCAACAAATTTCACAACCAAGACAATCTTGGCTAATGCAGAAACTAATAACAGATTCTTTTTTATCCTTGGCACAAATAAAGCATCTGACAAAGTGAAAGAACTACCATCAGCAGTAGTCAAAATGATCTTACCAACTCCCATAACAGGATAAGAGGAGTTGTTGGCGCATGTAACAGTATTCCCTGTAGGGGTAGGCTCGAGTGAAGAGAAGAAACTACGCTATGAGGTAATATGTTTGGTCGCCCCACTGTCAAAGTACCAAACATCTGAGTCTACTGCAGACATGCACTGATCATGAGAAGATGGGTCAAAACTGCAGACAGTAGTAAACGCCCATTCTTCTTCCTGCACAAGATTTGCAGACTCTGTTTTTGGTGTAGAGGCCTCCGCAACAACCATTCTAGCCTCTTTCTTCTTTGCCTCTTTAGCAGCCAGTTTTGGACAGTTCTTTATGATATGATTATTGCCTTTACAGTACTTACAAAACAATTTCTGCTTTTCTGATTTTTTCTCATCTTTGTCTTGGTTCTTTGAATGTGCAGCATTTGCAGATTTTTGCTTACTAGTAGAAGAGCTCCATTTTCCTTTGCCCTTCTGACTAGCCAGGAAAGCTTGATCTGCAACTCGCATAATGGACCTGTTCTGCCTGGACTGATCTTCCTGCAACAGAACAGAGACTAACTCCTCAAATGATAAGGCATTCGGATTGCCTTTCATCATCAACCGAAGAGTAGAAGCAAAACTCTGATATGAGTCAGGAAGACCATTCAGAACGGTCTGCACAAGTGAGCTATCTGGTATAACCTCATCAACAGAAATCAACTGTTCCTTCAAATCTTTGATCTTCGTTAGGAAACTATCCATAGAATCATCTTCATTCATGTGCTCACTCTTCAATTGTTCTCGGAGATAAGCAACATGAGCCTCATTCCTAGCTTGGTACAATGTGGTAAGTGTATCCCAAGCATCCCTAGCTGTTCTGCAAGAGCGTATGTGAGGAATAATGGCACGTTTAACAGACAAAGCTATCAATGCATGTGCCTGGGCATCTCTGCCATCCCAATGAATCTGCACTGCAGTAGGTGCAACAGAAACAGCAGCACGAACAAGAATTTGCACAATATCATCTTCGACACCATCTTCATCAGCTCCAGCACCTGTATTTGTAGTACCTGTAGTCGCAGGTGTAACAGGACGTCTTTCAACACCCTGCACAATGTTCCACAGTCCTTTTGCAACCAATACATGTCGCATCATATAAGCCTATAATGGGTAGTTGGTACCATCCAACTTATCCTCAACAGCCAACATACGGAATACATCACTGCTTTCAGCCATGGCCGGTGACTAAAATACCTTGATGTAGAAAATTGACTGTATCTCAAAAAGTTGAACGGAACTACCCAGACGAGTTCTACTAGACCTGTAGCAGACTTCGAGATGCTTAAACTAGTGAACAGAAACTGGTATATACCTTTGGCACAAAAGGACGAAATAGCTTGCATAAGCGCTGTGATAGTGCGTTCGGAGGCCGAAACGAGCTCAGATCGCGATTTCGGCACGACATAGCCAAGCTGTTTTGATCTCGGAAACACCCTGAGTATGCTCACCAAATTTCGTGCAAATTTGAGACTACAAACGGAGGAGTGTCGCCGGTGCCCTAGATGAAGCGACGACCTGCTCTGATACCAATTGTTGGAGTTAGACGTCTGCGGAAGCACGCGAACAGCACAAGGAAGAAGAAGAAGCTTGGAACACAACACACAAGACTGAATGTATTACTAGAGAATGTACAAAGATAAGTAGCCCATTACGGCAATAGGCATATATACAAGCCGGGGGAAAAAAACCTCCTAAAGAGGGAAAAAAGTGCCCCGGCCGTCCTAGAGTGTTCACACACATCACTACCTAAATATATCAACATTTCAGACCTGCAAGAATACTGATTTTCCAACATTTCTTTTCATAATCTGAAAAAAGACCTTGTGCTCTTTGAAACGAGCCATAGCACATCTAATTTGGAGTTTTCTAGCCCACAATATGGCCATTCCAAGCGGGACATGCCAAACTAGTGAACTGTTGGAGGGGCTGGAAAAAGTGTGAAAATATGATTTTTGGGGTGCCCAAAAGCATTCTTCCATCAAGCAAATCCTAAAACTCTCTCCATAATCTCAGAGAGAAATATATGAAGATGCTTGGGCCTATTTTCACCATCCTCCCTTCGTGCATGCTAATTCGCTCCCCAAAAGAGGCATAAATCAAGATTTTCACTTTCATGCAAAAACTTAAATTGGAGCTTTTAGCAAGCTTCTAATCCACTCCAAATGTGGATCTTTCTTGAATTTTCTTGTTTTCCATGGTAATACATATACCATACTTCATGTATCTATGCAATACTCCATGGGGAGCCTCTTAAATGATCTTGATTCTTACTCTCCAAAGTGGAGTTTTGCAAAAATTAACATATGAAACTTTTTCCAAAAAGTGCGGGAAGGGGGTTTTTGAGGAAGCAAAATTCCTCCTTAACTTATTCTTTTAATGAACCCTATGATTCCTTTGTAAAGTCCATATACCATACTCTCAGTATATATACTTTTTCCCATGCATCCATAGCTATTGCACCTCTTTTTCCCTCTTCCAAAAATGGGAATTTCTTAGATTCAGGTGCTGAATTTATTTTCTCAAACTGTGATGGAAGGGGGTTTTGTGGAGCTTCAAACTCCCATCATACTAAGGTATATTTTGGATTTCTTAATCTTATATGAAAATACATACACTATATCATATGTATGCATGGTCTTCCCCCCCAAACTATAGAACCTCCCTCTTCATTTTTCTTTTCCAAAATCGGGATATTTTCAGATTTAATTATTTACCATACAATAAAATGGTATAGAGGAGTTTATGGGAAGATCCATTGATTTTCTTTGATTTACATTTTCTTGGATATTTTATTTCCTACAAGAAGCTTGTACTCCATTCACAATGGAGGTATCAATTCCCCTAATATTCCCAACCCTATGCTCTTTCATCTCCTCTCACAAAAAAAGAGAATTTGCAAAAGAAAACTTTAAAATTTTAACATACCTCTACTAGTCCAGCCATGGAGTGCTTCTTATTCTCTTCTTACATGACTTACAAATGAAGGATAGAAGATAGCTTCCTCTAACTCTCTCTTTCGCCATGAGCTCACAGCTTCCAAACGCCTGATTTACACACATGTATATACTTTTTGTGCAATCTATCAACCAAGAACTCGTGCATGGTTGCTTGGATAAGCTCGTTGACTATCAAGCTAGTGGTGAGGGTTCAAATCTTGCGCTTTGCAACAGCGTGATCTCCCAAAACTTGATCAGAATGAGCTCTGATACCAAATTTTACTATCAACTACTCTTTTGGTTGCTTGTATGCTCATGGATGACCATAAAAAACAAAGAGATGTTTCTTTTTCGAACCTCCCAACCATCGAGCTGTTTCTATGCTATATCATGTGAGAGACTACTCACACACACAAGTCATAGTAATGAGATCAACCTCTCTTAATTCCTCTACCATATGACATAAGTCTTTGTTGGTGCCATGTGGCATCTTTGCCATCTCACCCAAGAGCTTTTCTCACAACCCCCATGATGTGATACTTTTGCTTCATGCTTGGTAGCTCATGTATATCTTGGTTGAGCAAGAAGTAGCCTACTGTGGCCACTTCCAATTGTGAGGATGAGTATAGGGTAGCTTTCACAATGACTGTTGAGTGTGTGTGGCTTAGATACCTTATGGCTGATTTGGTTGTTGGTTAGTCTTCTGCCACCACCATCTTCATTGATAGTTAGAGTGCATTGGCAATTGCGAGGAACACTATGTTCAATGCTCGCACTAAGCACATTGAGGTGCATTATCATTATGTCAAGGAGAGGTTCTTTGCTGGGAATCAGCTTGGCGTATGTGCCCATGCAGGAGAACATTGCAGATCTTTTTACGAAGGCTCTCCCTAGGGAGAAGTTTGAAGCTTTCTGCAAAGCTTTAGGATTAGTTCCTTTTGTGGATTGATTGCACATAGCTTGACACTTCCTTATACATGAGTGCCAGCTCCTTGTTCACCTCCTCACTCCTAGGGGGGATTTGTTGATATATTTAGGTAGTGATGTGTGTGAACACTCTAGGACCACTGGGGCACTTTTTTCCCTCTTTAGGAGGTTTTTTCCCCGGCTTGTATATACGCTTATTTCCTTAATGGGCTACTTATCTTTGTACATTCTAGTGGTAATACATTCAGTATTGTGTGTTGTGATTTTCTCACATGATCTTGTAATCAAAAATGTAATTTTGAAATATTTTCTAGTCTAGTTAGAGGGCACAATCTAGTGCTCCCTTGATTTGTTTTTTTTTCATGAGGCAAGGCAACTCTTAGGAACAAGCAAAGTTTGTGCTAAGGAAAAAAGAAGTGGATCTATCGATTCATACTCAAATGGAGCTATCCATATGAAATACAACACTCTATATTGTAGTGGGTTATTATTCAAGGGTTTTGATGATGATTAAAACTCAAAAACTAAAAATTGGACAAAGGATGTGTAAAATATGGTGTGCTTATGAAGTCATACTTCATGTTTTCATGAGATACAAGTTCTTGGGGCTCATAATTCAAGTTATGTGTAGGTGTGTAATCTATTGAATCCTCTCCCGTTCGACTACAAGGAGATCTTTCTTGCACAAAAATAACCACATGGACTTGCCTCTTTGAAATGCATGGAGGGCAGAGCTACGATGGATCGTATGGAAACACAAAAAATCATGTACATTTTTCAAAAGGATAAGCATCATTTTTACATCCCTAACATGTTTACATCTCTCAAAAATAGCCAAAGAGATTCCCAAAAACATAAATAATACTCATTTTAGACGTTTAATCCAAGGTGCTATATAGAAAGGACTTCATCCTGATAAATGGAGGGATGTCTTGCGTTCTATGTCAGACATTGATCCACAAGGATCATGACATTGGTCCACAGGGATCAGTCCATGTGTGTGAGGGACAAGGGCAAGTTAACCAAGGTGCCAAGCTCAGGAGACATCCTAAGGTACTTGGTACCAATGTTCTCGAATAGTCTAGTGTCAACATGTAGCCATCATGCAACACTTATCCCCATCCTTGTCCCTCATACACATGGATTGACCCCTATGGACCAATGTCATGATCCCTATGGATCAATGTTCGACATTCTATGCACTGGTTGAAAAACTGAGATTGTTCTAGGGGAAACACCGAAGATGTTGAGAAGGGCTTCAAACATCTATTCACACAATTGACAAAAAAAAAGTATTGAGACTCCTCATTCTCAATGGAAACTACCAGTCTCCTCTATATGTATTGCCGTGGTCGTGTGCTGGGCCAGTAGGCCTCTCTCTCTCTCTCTCTCGTCTACGTCGCTCTTGACATAGAACTTAGAAGCTCTGTAGGTGTGCAGTGTTGATTTTTGACGGCCGTATTGACCGTTTTGGCCATTTTTTTGCCATAAAATAAAGTTAGTTAAAATTTCTAGTAGGCCTTCAAAAAATACATTAAAACTATCAAATACAGGTACAATAGGGTAGAGTAGACCGTCAAAATACATCACTGGGAGTGGTCACTGGATGACCGTATAATTGTGTGCGTACGGTCATACGACTTTGCTCGATCATGGATCCAATTCGCCCACGTATACATCTCTCTTCGCTGCACGGTTGCACCTCTGACCTCATCTATCCCGATTCCCAAGAGAGGGACTCCGCTCAATGTGAATTGAACTTCTGAAGGCCATTTTCAGCATCCGGGAGGGTTGACGCACGATACACCGCCGTGGGCGTCATCATCTTCTTGAGTCACTCTCTATGCCGCGACGACCCCTCGCTTTCTCTCTGTATTTATGTAAGCGCACGCCCATTTTCCTCCATTTATCTCACTCCAAGGGGGCAGGGCCATGGCCCGAGGCCTCAACTCTTAGCCTCTCAAGTGTCTAATCGGCTTTCCAGTCTCCAGTCTCTAGTAATGCCGTGGTCGTGTGCTGGGCCACTAGCTTCTCTCGGCCCTTAAGCATAGAAGCTCTGTATGTGTGGTCATTGGATGACCGTATAATTGTATGTGTACGGCTGTAAGACTTTCCTCAATATCATGGATGCAATTGGCCCACGTATATATCTGACTTTTAGCTCGAGTTGCTTGCACGGTTACACCGCGAGTTCCTTACACTCCGCAATCAGTATGCTGCAAAAGTCCTACACCTATTGATTGCCAACCATCACTCATGCAGAGTCAATGTCATGATTGATCCATCACTTTTGCGTCCTTCTGTCTTTGCGCCCCTCCGAGTCTCCGCCTCCCTCGCTCTCCAAGCGTGGAGCCATCAACCTTGATGGTGCTATTCTATGTTGAAGGCTGTAGAATAAGCTTTACGTCTCGCTTCGACTCCTGCTCTCTGCAAGTTGATTGTGCTATTCTATGTTGAAGGCTGTAGAATAAGCTTTATGTCTCGCTTCGACTCCTGTTTTCTGCAAGTGTGAATGCATGAGCGTTGAATCTATCATTCTACGTTTACGGGTCTATAAGAAGTTTGGATGGAGATCAACCACGTAACATCCCCGCCTTCTAGCTCCCTTTGCTTCCGCTCCAGCTGTCCAGGAATCGTATGGTCTGTGTGCGTATATTCTTCGGAATCGCTAATGACCGATAAACACAGGATTGTTCAAAGAAACACTATCTGCAGCCAACGAAGTGTTAACACGAGTTATAGGTGATGCAGGAAACGCTCAACGGGTTTTGGTCATCCTCAAAACCTCTCACTTTGAACTGACGGAATACATGAGCTAAAACAAAAGATAGTACACAAATTTTACAAATGAAATTTTACATATGACACACAATAAAGTCATATAATCATAGTATCTACTTAATTGAGTGACAATATAGTACCTTATAAAAATAAAAATGGCACACACAATCACACTATGTATTTGACAAACACAAAATAATTTACACTGCATACTCATGGTTCTCCATTCTACCATACAAATAATTTCCAGAAGCCTATGAAGGAATACATTATCAAAGGGCATGGCACAAGCACATCCCTCATGTAGTAATCATGTGGATCAACATTAAAATCTTGTATTTTTACTGTACAACTAATAGGATTCTTCTTTCCATTTTGTAGATCTTCATTTAATAATATAGTTTCATTAGGGTTTATAGATAATAGAACATTGTAAATGTTTTTACATAAATGTCCAAGTCGCAAGAATAATAACAATAGCATGCATGGATTCATAAAAGACTAGAAGAATGAAAAATCTATATCAATCAATTGTGTTATCTATATAACTCATTCCAACTGTCTACATGTCATTACAGACCACAGAGAAACCATGCTGCAACGTGAAAAAACAAGCAGAACAAATTCTTTAATTCCATACTGCAACGTGATGTATTTCCCAACACAATACTAATGGTGCATTAGTGTGGGATGGAAAGGCACTTTCGGACTTTGCAAAAGCAGCCCATTCACACACAAAGAAAAAAATATGTTTAGATAAAATAAAGCCTCATTTTCTTTCTGTAATTGTTCTTGGGAGAAAGTAGCCGTTTTAATGATAAGTTTCTCCTAAGAAAATCTAACTATTTTTATGTGTAAGTCTCAATAGAACTCTATAAAATATGTAGAACAAAAAGATCATTCGTTAAAATAAACATGATATAAGATGAACTAAGATCATTAGTTTTATGTGCATTCAATTGTAAGGATGGGATCCTCTTCTTTGAGACTGGTGAGAAGGGACAACTGATCAGTTCTTCACTCGAGTTTGAGATCATTGTGGAGTGCACGTCTCAATGGATTTGGGTGGTTGATACTTGTGCTAGTGATTGATACATTAATCATGATGCGACGTACAGACAATCAGGCCCATTCGAGTTGGTCTCACTAGGCTTGGGATTCTCCACTGCTATCTCACGTTTGTTGAGACATGGGGGAGTGGTAGTGGCATGATCCTTTCTCCGCTCTAGAGGCACCCACTATTACATTCTTTTAGTACTCTACTTGACTAGGGTGGCTGATCATTTAGTCGCACCATCCAATCACTCCTATTGCGACTGAGTCATCATGGCATGGTGGGCTCAGGGAGGAGCTCCTCTTGTCCTCCTAGCATCAAATTTGGGGTTCTTAGCAGTCTCCTTAGGTTATCATTTTTCAATTATTGGTAGCCCATAGGAGCATCATTGTTGGAACTTGGCTAAGCTATGGGGGTAGGCCTCCGGACTACACAGGTTGTTGCTATCACTTGGAGTCTCACCGACAATATTGCCTTTGGGACTATCAGTCGGCCAAATAGATTTGGCAATGTGTTTTGCAGCTTCTTACATGGTGGGAGGGACCCTTGACCATCACATGGAGCGCAATTGCTTGGGGCTTGCTTACTAGACTTACCCTCAGCCATGAGCATGAGGCAGATAATATGATTCTTTTGGTATAGGATGGGAGGATCAGTACCACTCAAGATCTCTACACTCCTCCCTGGAGTGGTGTGGATGACTCATATTGGGAGGTGATCAATACTCTTGCCATGTGGTTTATATGGAGATCTATATGTTGGTGCATCTTCGAGCGAGGCACGATTCCCTCAACCAAGACTATTTGCTATTTCTAGCTAGAGCAGATCCATACTTTGCAAGGGCAACTGGATCGTCTTGAGGGTGACTCTGATGGCACGTCTTGATGGTGGCTTTCCTCTCTTCAACTTTGGAAGAAAGGCCCCATCTCCACCATTTAGGGTGATATGATCCATTGCAGCTATGGGCCACCTGCTTTGCTCTCTCCCCCACCCCCCACATTTCCTCTCTTAGATACAAAAGTCACCAGCTCTTAGTTTCACGCATGCTTTTCGAAGCCGCTCTCATGTAACCACTCTTTTCGATGTAATAAAAAATTCCTATAAATACATGCACTCTGTGGACTGTCAAAACAGAGTGCATGGGGGGAGATTGCACCCAATACTGCATTCGGTCTCGTCTCTTGGCGTTTCTATTGTTTTGTGTGTTTTTTGTGTTTGCAACCTCTGTGTGCGTGTGAGCAAGATCCTGATAATAGTGGTATCTGAGCCTTGCATGCATCACTACGCAGGGATCTGTTTATGTTCATTTTGGTGAATTTATCTCTATTTCGTTGTTCTCTGTTCGCAATCTGATTCTGACTTCGGCTCCGCCTCCGGCTCCAGCTCCGACTCCGACTTCCACTTCTATTTCTGTTTTCATTTCCATTTCCATTCCAGATCCATTTCCAGTTTTTGTTCTAATTCCAGAACCAGAACCTACGTTTACACCTACATTTACTCCTTTGTCTTACTCCAAGGCATCGACTAAGGCATAGAACTTAGGCATAACTTAAGGCATAAGTAAGGCATTACTTTGGCATCTCTGGCACCCAAGGCTCCCTTGGTGACCGTTGGCTACACGCAAACCGATATTTAATGTATCAGTGGCAATAAGGACTTTAAGATTCACCATGGTGGGAGGGTTTGAACCCACAACCTCACCCACACAAGGGAAGTGTTTTTACCACTAAAATATCTCTTTGTGTTTTCACTCTACTTCTCTTTTCTTATATTTAACATAACTTTCATCTCTTTCTTACTTTTTCAATTCTCAAGAAGAACCATTCCTTTTACATTTTAACTCAAACAAACTCAAAAAATATTTTTACATATCTAGCAAGAAGGTTTTGTCTCTACAATATCCTCATGGACCCTATGAACAACATGGAGGATTTCGACGAATCACCTCTACCCGAGGTCACACTCAAGCAACAACTCGAGCTCCTGTGGCACGAATTACGAGGCACTCAAATAGAGATCCGACAGCGCGACGAGATACTCGAAAAAATGCAAACTAATGAAGACAACCTTACAAGGGTGGTCAAATCTATTGTCCTTGCCTAGTCAGATGGCACACATTCCAAGATTGCCATTAGGAATTACGAGTTTTTACGGGTTGATGGCCGGAAGGACGGCCCTTTTATCCTTCCATGGCTTTCACAATTTGATGATTTTTATACTGATGAAACATATGCTGAAAACGAAAAAGTCAAATTTGCCACTAACTATTTAGTAGGAAAAGCTCAACTCTGGTGGAATGTCCTGGGGCACAGTATAGAGCGTCCAACAATGTGGAAGGCTTTTCAAGATAAAGTGAAGGATTCTTTTCTTGCTCCTCAATACCATTTACATGTTCAACGTGCATGGACGACCCTTACATGCAAGGAGGGAGATACAGTTACTATCTACACGGACCGGTTCTGGCAAAATTTACTATTGGTTCGAATGCTTGAAGATGTACCAGAGGATAGCTTGCAACGAAAATACAAAGATGGTTTGGAGGTGGGAATCCAAGCTAAACTTCACACCTTACGACCTACAACCCTCAACAAGGCTATATCTTTCGCTTATGATGCAGAGAAAGAATTCCAGTCCATAACCAAGTCACTTCGTCTACAACAACCACGTCAATGAACACTTTTTGTTAAACCAAATCTTCCCATGAAACGTACTTTTAATGCACCATCTTACCCTAGTTTTCCTTGTCCACCGCAATCCAATTACTCAATTGCACCTGTTGCTTCATCTCTCCAACCTACCAAACCACCTACCCTACAAACTTGAGTGATGGATGCCAAAATATAGAAGCGACCACGAATCACTTGCTAGAATTGTGGAAAAATTGGACATACAAAAACGAAGTTTCGATTGTGACTTCTTAACATGAAACCAGTTGCAACTCAATTACATAACATGGAGGCCCATAATGAAGAAATTCCTCCTCTTTGGACAGAGGAATCATTGGAGAAGGACTTAAGTACCTTGGGTAATGATATCTCTCTTCATTCTCTACTTTGCATGCAAAGTACTATAAACAACAAACTCGTTAAAATTCTACATGACGATGGTAGTTCACATGACTTCATTTCACACTTATTAGTACAAGAACTTAAATTGAAAATGTTTCCTTCTTTGTATAAAGTAAAAGTTGCATTTCAAGGTAATCGTTATAATGTAACATGAGAACTGCAAGATGTTATGATTAGCATAGGCCCATATATTGATTCACGAACGTTTTTAATTGCACCTTTGCAATCTCTTATGATGTTATATGAGGTGAGCCTTTTCATCATCATTATAACCCATGGATTGACTACTAAACACATACCTTTAATTTTGAATTTAAAGGTCAAATCATTACTTTGTCTCCATGGCATGATTTCCAACCATTTTCGTTGATTACTCATACCCAAATAAAACGTGCATTTAGGAAGGGATTCAATTCATGCATTGTCTTTGTCAATGTCAACAATGATTATACTCATACACTTCCTGATGCACATAAACCTTTCATGACTACTTATAAGGATTGTTATATGTCTGAGTATCCCTTTGAACTACCACCTCTCAAGGATCCTTTGACCATAGCATAGATTTAGTCCCTGGTAGTTGTCCTCCTCATAAAGCAGTTTGTAGACATGGCCCACTACACCAAAAGGAAATAGAAAACCAAGTTAAAGACCTACTATAGAAAGGACTTATAAGGCCTAGTTCTTCCCCACTTGGAGTGCCAGTTCTCTTAGTAGAGAAGAAGAATAAAACTTATCGAATGTGCATTGATTATAGAGCCCTTAACAAGATCACAATAAAGAATAGATACCCCATACCTTGAATAGATGATCTTTTAGATACATTACGAGAAGCTCGTATCTTTAGTAAAATTGATATAAAATCAGGATACAATCAGATTCGTATGACGCAAAGTGATATTTTTAAGACTGCCTTTAGAACTCAAATAGGCCATTATGAATTTATGGTAATGCCCTTTGGACTTACTAATGCCCCTGCTACATTTGCAAGAATGATGAATAATATTCTTCTTGATTTACAAGCTTTTGGTCTTGTATTTTTCGACAATATACTTGTTTACAGTAAGAATGATAGTGAGCATGAGAAGCATCTTAAAACAATTTTTCATTTGCTATGAGAGAACACACTCTACGCTAATCCCAAAAAAATTTACTTCTTTCAACGTAAGCTAGAATATCTAGGACATATTATTTCAAGTGAAGGTATGCATGTGGATCCAAAAAACATTAAAGTTATAGTAGAATAGCCTATAGCACAATCAGTCAATGATGTTCGTTCTTTTCTTGGATTGGCTAGTTTCTATAGGAAGCTTGTTCGAAATTTTTCTTATTTAGCATTGCCCCTTACCTTGTTATTAAAAAAGAAAATAAAATTTGCATGGGGACTTACCCAACAACAATCCTTTGAAAAACTCAAACATGCACTTTCACATGCACATCTTTTACAATTACCTGATTTCTCACAACCCTTTCATGTTGTTACTAATGCTCGTGGTTCAGGGATACGTGCAGTTTTAATAAATGATCATCCCTTTGTATTTGAGAGTAGGAAGATTAAGCCCTTAGAAAAGAATTATAGTACATATCATAAAGAATTGTTAGCATATGTGCATGCTTTGCAAATTTGAAAATACTATCTTATGGGCTCTGAGGTCTTAATCAAAACTGATCAACATGGTAATAAGCATTTATTAAATCAGCCCTTAATCACTAATCGCCATCTTAAATGGGCATCATTCATTCAAAATTTCCAACCCATGATCCAATATCAGCCTGGTAAAGCTAATGTTGTAGTTGATGCTCTTAGCCGATTTCCTTCACATTCTATTGTTTTGCATAATATTTTTGCCATCCAAATACATTCTTTTCACGAATTGGTTTCCACTTATCCATCTGATTTGTATTTTTCACGTGCATGGCATGACTTCAACAATGGTGCATCTTTATCTGATGAACATTATACATTTCATAATGGTTTTCTTTATTTTCAACATAGATTATGCATAACCCAAGCTTTTAAAGATTTTGTCATCAAAGAAATGCATGAACCATCTTACATGGGTCATAGCGGCATACAAAGAACCATTTCTGCCTACAAAGATTTCTTCTTTTGTCCACACATGGAAAAAGATATTGCACATTATGTTTCTCAATGCATTGTATGTCAACGTGTAAAACATCATCATGGTAAACCATTTGGATTATTAATGCCACTTCCCATTCTGAATGAACCATGGGAACAAATTTCTATGGACTTTATCACATATCTTCCCATCACTTCCTCACATAATGATATGATTTGGACAATAGTTGATAGGTTTAGTAAATATGCATATTTCATTCCATGTAGGAAAACGTTGTGTGCACCTCAGGCTACAAAATTATTCATTAAATGCATTTTCCCACATCATGGATTTCCTAAAGTAATGTTATCTGATCCTGATGTTAGATTTTGTAATCATTTTTGGGTTTCCTTATTTCAACATTTTGGTTCTAAAATAGATTTTAGCTCTGCATTTCATCCCGAAAGTTATGGAAAAAGTGAAGCTAAAAATAGTACTATTCTTGATTTATTGTGTTGTTATTCATTAGATAGTCCCACTAACTCCGATGAAAAGTTGCCATTGCTTCAATTTGCTTACAATAACACCACACACACCACTACTAGACGTGCACCTTTTGAAACTGTTTATGGTAAAAAGCTTCCCACTCCCATGTCACTCACCTAAACCGACATTCTGATGGCTGTTTCTATTGCTCAAGTTCACCTTTCTATACTTCACGATGCTCACGAGTACATTAGGAAAAGTCAAGAGTGATACACACGTAATATCAATACAAAACGATTAGCCAATAAATTCAAGGACAATGATCTTGTATGGTTGCATATCATTAAAAGAAGTCTCAAAAATATTTCGCAGCATCCTAAAATTACACAAGCACCACGCTATTATGGACCGGTTTGCATTATAGAAAAAATTAATGATAATTTATTTAGATTAGATATACCATCTCATTGGATATACATAACTCTTTTCATATTAGTTTACTTAAACCATTTAAAGGCAGTTTACCACTCACTCCACTTCTTGATGACCCTCCTTTGATTGAAGAACAATCTGAAATCTTAGTTCCTGAGAAAATAATTGATCATGATGTCACTACTACACGTGTAGGTACTCAATACCATCGATATTTGGTTAAGTACAAAAATCACTCTATTGCAAAATGTTAATGCATACATAAAACACAATTAACACCTCATTATGACCACTTAATTTTTGCATATCATACACAAACACATTAATGTAATTCCTCCATGAACATTTCCATGCATGTTTCTCTGAACATGGAACATGCTTATTTTCATTCAATGATGGAACATGTACTAGCCATCCATGTTTATTTTACTTTATCAACTGAGGTCAGTTGCTTTTTCAACTGAGGGGCATGTTATACATTATGGAATATGTTGAACAATGCATTGTTGGAGTGTTAATTTATTAATTTATTAATGTGTTTTGGTGTTTTTGATATAGCACTTGAAGGTTCGTGAGGGCGTGAAAGCATGAAGGGCGGACATCAATAATCCGACTTTAGGGCGGACATCAATAAATCCAATTTATAATTAAGTTTGTAAATAAATCCGCATAGAAGGTTCTATAGTTAGAAATAGTTAGAAAAATAGTGGTTAGAATAAGGGTCATTGTAGACCGCAATTTCTAATATTAAAAGAAAGGCTTTCTACAAAAGTCATTGAATTTTAGTTTCACGCATGCTTTTTGAAGCTGCTCTCATGTAACCACTCTTTCGACATAATCAAAAATTTGTATAAATACATCCACTCTATGGATTGTCGAAACAGAGTGCATGGGGGGAGATTGCACCCAATACTGCGTTCGATCTCATCTCTTGGCGTCTCTATTGTTCTATGTGTTTTCTACATTTGCAACCTCCGTGTGCGTGTGAGCAAGATCCTGATAACAATCGTAGTAGCCATCACTACCACTGCTTTATGGAAACATTTGGGTAAGCCAGCATTAAGACCCACCAGGATGAAGCTACAAATGGCTGATGGACATATAGAGAAGCCATTGGGCTTACTAGAAGGCATATCTCTCACCACTTGTGGTGTGGAGTTTGAACCTACTCTTGTCATTTGTGATTTTGGGAAAAAGCATGCTTACGAGATAATTTTAGGATGACCATTCATGCATCAGTTTCAAACCGTACAAGATTGGGGAAGTAATTCTTTGTACTTGCAACATTTAGGAGTAACTACTAAATTCAATCTTAAAGACTATTACCATCGATATGTACCCCCAATCCACTGAAACACCATCCATAAGACACAAGAAGAAATAGATTATGTACACTCATTGGAATCAGACCCCTCATGGTTGCACGAGGACACTCATCTATGGATGTGTAAAGTAGCCAAACAAGAGGAAGAATGATTAGAAGCCAGGAACTTAGGTTCAAAATGACATCCATGAACTCTTCAAGACCCAGCTTATGCACCTATAATATTTCCAGATGAGGAATTCGAGCCTCACGGTTGCGTAGAAATCTTAGCTACGATGGACATAGTGGTGAATGAGGAACAATGGACCCCTTATTGTGATGAGGACGGATATGAAATTTCTATCTTTATGATTGAACCTATCGAGGAAGAATTTATCCTAGAAGAATGCATGGAAGTGACCCAAGAACCAGACGAGAGTGGTGATGAGGACCTAGAATCCATCATCATGGAACCCTTCTGTTCCACAAAAGAGGAATATCTTTATTTTGTAGAAGCCAAAACCCTTGAAGAAGAAAAGGAAAGTCAAATGGAACAACTTGAGCCATCCATAAAAGATACAAAGAGCAAGCAAAAGAAGAGAAAGAAATCACCTAAGACAGCAGAAGAAGAAGCACTCATGGAAGTACCCAAGAATTTCAAGAAGTATGAAGTAGAAGATAGAAAAATCATGGTATGAATGCCTAAAAGGAAATCTAAGGTTGGAGAAGTATATGATAATCAAGAGAAAACCAAAAAAATCATAGTTACCATAGAAGAAGAAGAAGAAAAATGTACATACATAAGGCATGATTTGACTCGTGAAGAAGAAGAAGAGTTAGTTGCCCTATTGCAAGAATATCGAGACATATTCGCTTGGAGCTACAAAGATTTGAAAGGAGTAGACCCGGATATATGCTCCCATAGAATTCCTATGACCCGAGATGCCAAACCTATGAAACAGAAACCATACACGTACAATGATAACTACGCTGTTAAGATTAAAGAAGAAATAGGTCGCTTGATAGAAGCAGGATTCGTTTATGAAATTGAGCATACAGAATGGGTATCCCCCATTGTGGTTGTGCCCAAGACAAATGGGAAATTTCACGTGTGTATTAACCTTAAAAACGTTAATTCCACCACGATTAGAGACAGTTATCCTCTTCCTATCACGAAACACTTATTGGAAAGAGTTCCGGACAAGGAAGTTTACAGCTTTCTTGATGTTTTCTTAGGCTATAATCAAGTAGCCATTGCTCTAGAAGATCAACATAAGACGGCTTTTGCCACAAAATGGGGCATATTTGCATTTTGTGTGATGCCATTTGGGCTCACAAATGCAACCACCACTTTCCAATGACTTATGTGTCATTTTTTAAGGAATTCTTATGCAAAAATTTGGAAGTTTATGTCGATGACATATGTAATCATTTGAATATGAGGCAGACTCATATCCCAAAACTAAGGCATGTATTTGACAAATGTAAAGAATATCAAGTTTTTTTGAACCCAAAGAAGTGCGTTTTCATGGTCAAACAAGGCAAACTTCTAGCACACATTGTGTCAAAACATGGAATTTCTACGGATGAAGAAAAGGTGAAAGTAACTGTAGATCTACCTAGGCCAAATAACATAAAAGAGGTACAGGCCTTCATGGGTCATCGTGGTTATTACAGATGAATCATACATATGTATGCTATCATAGCCAAGCCTTTGTACTCTCTTTTGACCAAGTTTGAATGGATCGATGAATGTGAGAATTCATTTAATGAACTTAAATGATGCTTGTGTTCGGCACCTATATTGACAACCCTAGATTGGAGCAAGCCATTCCATGTACATGTGGATGCATCCAACTACGCCATAGGATGTGTGTTGGCACAACCTACGAATGAAGTAATGTACTAGACAGTTGAATGCAGCGGAGAGAAATTACACCACTACGAAACGTGAAGGGTTTGGAATGATCTATGGAGTAAAGAAATTCAGGCACTACTTGTTGGCAAATAAGTTCAAACTCTTCACATATCATCAAGCATTATTGTACTTAGTCAATAAGCCTTGTCATACTAGACGCCTAATACGATGGTTTCTATTGCTCATGGAGTATGACTTTGAAGTAGTAGTCAGGAAGGGAAAAACCCATCTTAGAGCCGACCATCTCTCAAGATTAACCACAAGAGAAGCTCCTCAAGGAATAGCGGATGAACTACCCAATGCATGCCTGTTTAACCTTGAGATAGTACCAGAATGGGCTAAGCCTATTGTACCTATTCTCACATATGGACCCAAGATCCTAGGAGAAGGAGAAATCACCAAGTCACAAAGATATCAAATAATAGCAAGAAGTATATATAAATAGGATAATCAAAAGATTCTTGCTTGTTGTGTAGGCGAATCAGAACACGCGAATTGGTTGCAATTAGCACATGTAGGTGCATTAAAGCAACATCATTCAAAACACCATACATTGCAAACTCTACATAGACTAGGAGTATATTGGCCTTCTATGGAAGCAGATGTCTACAAGCTATGTAGAGAATGCCCTATCTTTTGTGAAAGACCACTGGTAGAACATGCCACGTTATATCATATGTCTCTCATACCAGAATGGAGTGAACCTTTAGTGAGATACTTGAGGATGAAAACATTCCCTCAAGGAATGACTTTAGATCGACAACGCAGTCTAGAGCAAGAAGCTCAAGACTATTCACTTATTGGTGAAAATCTATACAAACGAGGAAGAGGGATACCTAAGACAATGTGTTCATGAGAGCGATTATTTGAGCGTATTAGAGACTGCACACCAAGGTGTTGTAGGAGGTAATTTTGGCCCCGATAGGATAATCAAAGCCATACTATTTGCAAGATTATGGTGGCCCACTTTTCAAATGGATGCATATACCTATGTTAAGAGATGTGATGTGTGCCAAAGAACTCAATTTCCTACTCGTAGAGATGAAATGCCAGTAAAACCCATGATGGGAGGATGTGCATTCTCCAAGTGGGGTATAGATTTTGTAGGACCCATTAACCCACCTGCAAAAGGTACTCATGTTGAATACATTATTGTAGCAACATATTATCTTAGAAAATGGGTAGAGGCTAAGGCCACAAAAAAGAATGATGCACACACAACTGCAAAATTCTTATTTGAAAATATCTTTACAAGATATGGACTGCCTATAGAGTTAGTGAGCGATAGAGTAACTCACTTTCTAAACCAAGTAATTGAATATTTGTTATAGGATTTTATGGTGATTCACAAGAAGCCCTTACCATATCATCCTCAGGCCAATGTTCAAGCAAAAAGCACTAACAAGATCCTTTGTAACGTACTGACGAAACTCATGAACAACAAACATTCTGATTGGGACAAACAGTTACACCACACTGTTTGGGCATATCGAGTGGCCTACAAGACCATACTCAATGAAACTCCCTTTTAAATGGTTTTTGGTCAAAACTTTGTGCTCCCTTTGTGTTGGAAGTGAGGTAGGCCCTTAGGCTCATGTCATAGGTCCATGGTTCCATAGTTCCAGTCATGTACAACATTAATTCCAGCAATCTTCCATATTGACAAAACATGAACATACCACAACTTAATCATACAAATGATGAGACAAAGATAGAGAAAGAATAGACGACATGTGTAAGGTGTTACGTAAGCCATTGCTTACTCATAGTATCATATATACCAATGTTCAATGTACAATGTGGGAGCAAAACTCTCAACCACTCTATGTGATGAGAATAGATGAATGAGTGAATGTACAATGTAACAAACATATTCAAATATATGGGCAGTAATCTGAATATACATGAGATGTGTGACCTTATAGGTTATAGAAGAGTGAATATGAGTGACTTAAAGAGGAAGGTTTAGTGTGAAACTGATAGTCAACAAACCCTCATCTGAACTTAGGCTATGGAAGACCCTAAGTTAGATACGTGTGTGAAAAGATCACATACTTAAAAAGTAGCAAGGAATGCTAACAAGTTTGTTGTCGGAAATCCTTAAACTCATGTGAACACACCTTCTCAAACACCTCATCAAATATGCATAAAGCATATACGTATTGTTTCTCTTGTACCTATGCTGAATAGGACTCCTCCTGATATGAACGCCACGGCCTCCATAAACTTCAAGTAGTACCTGTGTGCATAAAGAGAATATGTACCTGAATACTTAACCATAAGATGTAAATCTTATGTTAACCACCATCCAATGTCTTTGAAGTAGCCTGACATCTTCTTGTAGAAGACAATCTTCAACCTAATATCTTCCTGTAGAAGATAATCTTCAAATACACCATGTAGATGGCACCATCCAATGTCTTTGAAGTAGCCTGACATCTTCTTGTAGAAGACAATCTTCAACCTAATATCTTCCTGTAGAAGATAATCTTCAAATACATCATGTAGATGGTTGATCCTCACCATCAAGCTGTTAATGACCAAGTCTTCTTGCCATGAACAAGAGATAACCTCCTCTCCATGAGGTAGAGTGTGAGCACACCCTTCATCTTCTCCAAGAAGAGTCACCAAGAAGAACTCCATAGCTGCTCCTCAACATGCTTCAAGTTAGCACCATGGCTGCCCCATGTGCTAGAAGAAACACCACCTCTACTAAGGTCCAAGCTCTAGAAAGCTTGTGTTGATCCTAGGTGAAGGATGCAATACAAGTGACCAAGCATGTACTTATATAGTCTTGTGTGTACTCTCAAAAGCTTCTCCAAAAGCCAAAATAAAGCTACGATCTTACGATCTCCAATAAAGCATGATCGCTACGCAAATAGTCTTCCGCGTTCGCTGTTCGTTTTGCTTTTATTGAGTTGAAAAGCATGATATCAAAAGGATTTTACATCTCCGTGTTGCTGGCGATGGGATTTGATCCCGGGTCGCTGGGTCAGGAGAGTAATGGCGTAGCCATGCACACTAGCGCCTTTTGGATGTTAGGAGTACTAAAAAATATTAATAATATCTAATAGCGCCCGTCAATTCTTGAATTAAACACTATACAAGATGTCTACACATGTTCTTCTTATTAAGAAAGATTGATCAACTTGGACCAATGGGACATTGTTTCCAACAATCCCCCCTGCAATGTCATATTGGTACATCTTGAACTGAATCTGCAAACTGTCACAAGTTGCAAATTACCACAAGCTACAAGCTTGTACTCCCGCACTTTAGAACTTGTTCTTCAAAAGTCTTCTTCAAAACTGAATTTGACTTTCTTCAAAAATGTGAACTTGTTGAATATGAACCATAATACTTGAGAAAATATGCAAATTAGATATCCAATAGTGTACTTATCAAGCAATCACTGCTTGACAACAAATGTAGCATGAACTGTCTCTGAACCTGCTATCTCTTGTTTTCAAAAACCTAAAAACATACACTAGGATCCATATATTTGCATTTACCTTCCAAAAAGGTTCTCAACGTACTTCTGCTGCGTCATGTAAATACACTAAACAAAATCAGGAACTGAATCCTGGAACCTGTGACTGTCAACTCACAACTTAGTGTATTATGAACACGACTGGTTCATCTTTGACTGTACTCAAGTCAAATCAACTCAACTCAATTGCAATCAACTGAAATATGAGTCAAAAATCTATGATGTCATCGTGTCTTCATCCTTTAAATCCTTCATACCTCTTTCCTTCAGAACCTGGTATAAACATATATGTGCGCACTTCTGAAATATACCTTTCTGAAATATCAAGTTTCTCTTCAATAGAACTCTGGAACCTTCTCCTGAACAGGAACATCCTAACAGGAACTTTCTCCAAACATTCTTCTTCTTCCTTCTTCTTTCAAAGTTGGAACATAAAGAGAACAGGACAAAAGAAATATAGGAATACCTGAAATAGGAATGCCTGTAGGTATGACTCTGTATTCTTTTTCATATGGCTGAAAATAAGTCTTCATGTTTCATCACCCCCCTGGATGATTTAACACTAGTATCTAGTATTCTTCAAATATATCAGACTTTATGAAATCTGGAACGTCTTCCTTCATAAATCTGATGTTCAGTGATCAATACCTGTATCTGGAACAAAAATTCTGAATCCTTTTTATTAGCATTGATCAGATGCCAATAGCTTTCCATGTCATTCCTCAGCTTTCCAAAATCTAGAATAAGGTTAGCTGATCCTAACATAACAAAACCTTGTTGAAAGCTTTATAGGATTCATAACCTTCAGTAACATAACAAGTATCTTCTATCTCTCTGCAACACAAATCTGATAGAACCTGAATCTTTGACTTACTTGTTCCAATGTTAAGAATCTTCACAAACAAAGGATAGACAACTGAATCATAAATACTCAAGATCATGCAAGATCATACAAGATCAATGATCTCTCCTGTGTAGAATCTGTTGTCATCAAACCTTCATGACTGAATGTTTGATTTACTTCCTGAATATCTCCAAGTGTCCATGCTTCTCAAAAAGTTGTAAAAATTTTCTTCAAACAAAGCCTTTCCAAGAATCTACACTTCTTACTTGAAACATAAGTGGACAAACTTCTCACCTTGAGAACTCTAAAAGCTACAAGTTGATACTTCATAACTTTCATATTTTACCCGGGTGAAATGTGATAGTACCTGCTTGACTTTCTTTTGGCTAACTCCACTTTTCAATCAAGTGATAGGATCTGATGGAACACCTTTTTGAATACAAACATGTATCCAAAAGTCTAGACAATCATAAAAAGTAGATTCTTCAACTGACTGGTACATCAACAAGATTCTAAATTTTCTGAAGTTTCTAAAAATACTGAATATGAGGTAACCTTTTCCAAACATAAAACCTCAACCCAAGTCTTCAACATCTGCTTACAAAAAAATCTTTTACCTAAAGAGTTAGATAAAGAAGAAATATACTTCTTTGCAACTTGTCATATACCGGATTTGTTTGGGTTCAAACAGAGTCTGTACTCTCTGCATTTTTCAAAGCAGCATCGTAAATGGAACAGGTGTGCTATCATTTTACCGAAAATTGAAAAATTGTCAAGATAGACTTGCATAAAAGAAGTAAGGTAAGGAGAAAATATTTCTTGCATGCACCTTTGGAATGTACTTGGGGCATTTCTTAATCCAAACCACATGACAGTACATGCGAAAACACCCTAGTTGGTAATGAAGGCAGCCTTCGGTATATCCTGTTCAGCCATTCTTACTTGATTATATCCACTGTACCCATCTAAAAATGAATACATTTCATGTCCTGCTACTCTATCAAGCATTGTGTCAAGAAACGGGAGCAGAAATGGATCAGGCACTGTTGCTGCGTTCAGTTTCCGGTAATCTACACATATTCGTAACTAATTATTTTTGGGGACAATAACAATTGGGGAGATCCATTCAGCATGCTCTATTGGTACAATAAATCCGAGTTTGAGTAGCCTATCAAGTTCTGCTTTTACTTGTGATGCGTAGTTCGGGTTCATCCGGTAACTGGGTTGCTTAAGGGGTTTTGCTTCCGGGTTCAGCATGACCCTGTGTTGATAGATGCGCGGATCCAAGCCCTTCATATCTTTGTAATCCCATGCAAATACATCAGAAAATTTGCGGAGTAGTTGAATTAGATCTGTTCGAAATAATTCCGGTAAGTTTTGCTTTATCTTGACAGGTCGTGGATTTGCTTCATCTCCTAAATTGTAAGTGGTCAACTGATCTTCTGGAACATAAAATTGTTGAGGCTTCTCTGTATTCTCTGCTGGCTTAAAGAGTTGTTGTAAATCAGTGTCATTTATGGTGGCGGTTTCTTCTTTCATATCTTGTTGTGTTACAGTCATCACCGTACAAACTGTAGGATTCCAGTTATCTACAACAGATTGTAGATCAACAGTTCCTAGGGAAATCAAGTCAATGTTATTTTTCAGAAACTCTTCTTCTTCATCATCTGACAATCCATCTAGCATATGGGCTGGTTCCGCCAAATACGGTCTAGCATGCAGCTCACAAGGTTGTATAGCATCTAATTTTACAATGTATTTATGATTTTTATCCTTGAAAGTGAGCTCTTGTGCAGACCAATCTTGTATCACCTTAGCGTGCTTCAGCTAAGGTCGGCCGAAAAGGAGGTTGTAATCAAGAGTGGATTCTAGTAAATCTAGTATGACAAAGGTCATTTTAAATGTTGTACCTTGTAAAGTTATTGGTATATTTCGTACAAGTCCTATGGGATGGACTCTTGATTGGTCGGCCATTCTGACAAAAAACTGAACTGGTTCGATTTCGGTCCACCCTAACCTTTTACATAGTGCAGCAGTAGCAATGTTGACTCCAGATCCTCCATCAATTAGTACCTGTGTGATTTTATGATTCTTATACCATACTGTTATCAAAGGAACTGAATGATTGACCGTAGAATCAGGTTCCGGTTGCACGGTTGCTGTCGCAGGAATGCAGGGAGGCACAGGACTGAACTATTGTTGAAATTGTTGTCGAACTCCCGGTACTAGTGCAAGTAATTGGCCCAAAGGAAGAGTGATGGATGCTTTATATAAAATTTCCCAGGCCTTTTGTGTTTGGATTGTTTCTTCAGATTCTAAAGATGATGTGCCTGCTGCTCATGATGTGCCTGCTGCTGAACTGGAATCCTGTTGTTGTGTTACTTCTTCAGTTAACGGAGTTTGGGTTACTGGAATAGGATCTGGGAAGACTGGAGGTTCTGCAGTGGTCCATTGACTAGCTTTATCATACATCCTTTGTTGTTCGCGTATACCTGGTTCAAATAATTCTACTGCAGGCTGTAGTTGTTTACCGGTGTGGGTCTAAATTACTACAGCTTGAGTTTCTACTGGTGTGATTTGTACCATATTAGCCATTGGATTTTGTCGTTCCTTCTTCATCTGATCATATTCAGCTGCATCCTTACATAATCTTCTAATGTGACCAAATTCACCACAGAAATGACAGCGCGGTGGTGGTAAATTGGGATTTTCCAGTGCTGGTCCGGTCTGCCAGCGGTTTGCATTATAGTTGTTAATTCTCTGTCCTCTGTAATTTCGATATCCTTGTTGCTGGTTGTTCCTCATTTGCGGAGGTACATAATGATTGGCTGGTTGTCCTGACTCCTGTATAATAGCATTAACAGTTGCGGTTCCCTGCACTTTGGCGTTGTATGCGCAGTTTTCGATGGTGTGTCCGGCAGTGTTGCAGATAGCACAAAATAATTGATTAAGTGCACAAGTGGCACTAGTATGGCCTGAATTCTTACATGTGATGCAGTATACTTGTCTGGTCATATCTTCGGCGACATTTCTGTTTGTTTTTAACCACTCTAGATCTTCTGTAAATCCTCCAACCTTGTTTTCTAGCTGTAAAGCCATGGCAATCACTGCGTCGAGCGTCATAGCTCCTACACAGCGTATGATCATAATCTGCTTAAGTTGTGGATTCAAGCCATTGATAAACCACTGAGTAATAACGTCATCCGGTAGGTTGGCATGTGCTGGTGGTAACTACCTTAGATGCGTCCTGAATAGAGTAGCGTATTCCTGTACTGTTTGATTTACCTTCTGTCTGTTGTTTTGCAGATAGTCAAAAATTTCGGCTGGATTCTTCTTTAGCCTGAATCGCTACAAAAAGGCATCTCGTACTGCTTCATAGGTTCCGAAGTGATTAATATCATATTTTGTAAGTCATCTAGCTGCTTCATTGACCAATGTAGATTGAAAGACAATAGCTTTATACGCCGGATCCGGTGGATGGTTGAGAACTGTGTAGCTTATCTCGAATGTGCGTACGTGAGCATCCAGATCATCTCTTGGGAATCCACCAAATTTAGTGTGCGTCACTCCTGTCGGAGTCGGCCTTGGTGGGCATACTTGTTGTTGCTGCTGCTGTTGTTGTTGTTATTGCCCGTTCATGGTGAGTGTATTGTGACTATCTTCTGTATCTCGGTGCTGAATATCTGAGCTATCAGAATCTATATCGTCGGACGATGCACTTTTTGGTTTGATAATCTTGTTCAGTATGCTTTGAATCTCGGTTTTGAACAGGCTACCTTCCCTTCTGATGTCAAATGTAGGGAAACTTACTCCAAAAAGCGGTGGCTGGGCTGAAGATTCACCAAAAAAGGGTAAACCGTCGTCGAAAACTGTGATTTTGTTACCAAAATATCACCGGAATATGCCGAATTTTCGCCAAAATAAGGTGTTTTTTTGCCTTCGCCAATTTCTTTGGCTAAAGTGTTTCTAGTCATAAAAAAATTTGAATCTTTATCCAAGATTGTTAAACTAACTTTAGACTGCGTCCTGGTAGATTCTGGAGTTACTATATCTTCGACAGATGGTGCCGAAATAGTACCGGAATTTACCAGAGGCGTAACACATTCCACCGGAATATGACCGGAATTACTTCTAATGTTCTTGACTTTCTTGACAACTGGGTCAGACCGAGTTGTACTTCTACCTCCCGGAGTTATCTTTAGTAAATTAAGTACTCCAGATTGAAGGTTCTTAGGATACGTTTCACCGGATCGAGTAACCGGCATGTATCATCTTTTGTACTACTCGCATAGTATTACTATCGATTAAAATTTTATAATCATGTTCCCACAACAAGTTTGCAACAATCTGATTATGTTGCTACTTTCGACAAATGAACGGTAATCTTGATGTTCGATTTCGATAGACGAATGAGGATCTTGATGCCACGTTCCCACAGTTAAATGGCAATCTTGATAACACTTTCGACAGGTAAATGGCAATCTTGATGCCACCTTCCCACAGACGGCCCCAAGTGTTAAACTGCTTAAAGCACGAGACAATCAACGAATCGTGGGTTCTTGGGAGTGGTAGGGGTTTGTTAGACAGAGGCCCTGTACTTAGTTCCCAAAATAACTTATATCTACTGTCCTTAGACAGTGTCGACACAGTCTTAGCTCAGCTACCAGCAGCAACTAGACGGTACCAGACTTATCTGTACCTTGGTACGAAATTACTTTAGACTAATATACTACTGCAACAGTACAGTAGTCCAACCTTCACCAAGACAGCGCTCACAATCAAGCAACCGGATTACAGAAGATACATACGGGTTCAACTTATAGTTATGAAGACTAACACACAACGTTCTGGGGAAAGATTACTACAGTCACACAGACTTAGCAGTTCAACAAGGAGAAGAGCACTACGTCGTACATCTTAACAGAACAATTCGCCACAACGATCCGCAGTAACTCTCTTCAGACAACGATCCAACGACTTACTGAATGTAACTAGATTCATAGTGTAACCGAGACTGACAGATGTCAACACAGAGTACAACAAAGTACGCAGAGCTTAGACAAGACACACTACAGCAATATTCAGACAGACAACCAGACGAACAGTCTGGTGATAACACGAAAATGGGCCAAAATCCCCGCGCTCTCGAGCACTTCTTTACATTGCTTTATATAAGATTTACAAATATGCACGTAACAACCTTTCGCGCGTGTTTTACAAAGATTCCGTTATACCTGTCCCAATCCGGCGGCCGACTAACACTTATTTCATCATTTTGGTTCTAAAATAGACTTTAGCTATGCATTTCATCCTGAAAGTAATGGCCAAAGTGAGGCTACAAATAGTACTATTCTAGATTTATTGCGTTGTTATTCATTAGATAATCCTAGTAATTGGGATGAAAAGTTGCCATTGCTTCAATTTGCTTACAATAACACTACACACACCACTACTGGTCCTGCACCTTTTGAAATTCTTTATGGTAAAAAGCTTCCCACTCCCATATCACTCACCCAAACCGACATTCCGATGGTTGATTCTATTGTTCAAGATCACATTTATGTACTTCATGATGTTCACGAGCACATTAGGAAAAGTCAAGAACTATATACACGTAATATTAATACTAAACGATTAGCCAAGGAATTGAAGGAAATGATTTTTTATGGTTGCGTATCATTAAAAGACATCTCAAAAATATTTTGCAGCATCCTAAAATTAAACTTGCACCACACTAATATGGACCGTTTTGCATTATACAAAAAATTTAATGATAACTCATTTACATTAGATATACCATCTCATTGGAATATACATAACTCTTTTCATAATAGTTTACTTAAACCATTTAAAGGAACTTTACCACTCACTCCTCTTCTTGATGATCCTCCTTTAATTGAAGAACAATCTGAAATCTTAGTTCTTGAGAAAATCATTGATCATGATGTCACTACTACACGTACAGGTACTCAATATCATTGATATTTAGTTAAGTACAAAAATCACTCTATTGAAGAATGTCAGTGGATACATAAAACACAATTAACATCCCATTCTGACCACTTAATTTCTGCATATCATACACAAACACATTAATGTAACACCTCCATGAACATTTCCATGCATTTTGTTTTACATGGGACATGCTTATCTTTTTCGTTCATTGATGAAACATGTGACTGACCATCCATTTTTATTATCTTATCAACTAAGGTCAGTTGCTTTTTCAATTGAGGGGCATGTTATAACTTATGGAATATGTTGAACAATGCATTGTTAGAGTGTTAAATTATTAATGTATTAATGTGTTTTTGGTGTTTTTGATATAGCAGTTGAAGGTTTGTGAGGAGCGTGCAAGGCGTGAAAGGGCGGACATCAATAATTCGAATAATATTTTATTTAGTTTGTAAATAAACCCATGTAGAAGGTTCTATTGTTAGAAATAGTTAGCAAAGCAATGGTTAAAATAAAGGTCGATGTAGAACGCGGTTTCTATTATTGAAAGCAATGGATTTCTAGAAAAGTTACCAATTTTTAGTTTCACGCTTGCTTTTCGAGGCTCCTCTTATGTAACCACTATTTTCGACTTAATAAAAAATTCCTATAAATACATGCACTCTGTGGACTGTCGAAACAGAGTGCATGGGGGGAGATTGCACCCAATACTGCGTTCTGTCTCGTCTCTTGTTGCGTCTATTCTTCTGTGTGTTTTCAGCATCCGTAACCTCTATGTGCATGTGAGCAAGATCTTGACAACATGTTTTCATAATAAAGAATACATATCAAACAAGGGGCCATTGAAATAGATTTGGACATGTAAACTTACTTGGAAACATCATTCCTATGACTTATAAAAAGCAAGCTAAAAATCATTCTATAGAGGCATGTGACATAGGAAGTATGTTTGGCTAAATGGCGAAGATAGTTGAGGATGAGTGTAGATGGAGGTATAATCACTATCCAGTGATGATGTTCCACCTTAAATCTAGTCATCCATGAATTTTCTAGTTGAGAGTATAGAGCGAAATAATGCACAAAGATGAGCATGTACATGAGTTAGTGTATGGAGAAGATTCAAGGGACCTACATGTTGTCTTTTCTAAATCCATGGAAGACTTGGGACAGGTCTTCTATTCGTGCCCCAAATCAACATTAGTCTCATAAGCTCTTGAAAGAATCATGTTGTTATAGGGACAAATCAGTTGGAAGCAAGCTTTGTTGGGTGAAGCAATCGATTAATGTTCCTCAGCATTGTGGAATGCTATAAGAGGGGAAACTCTATGGAAAATATGAAAAGAGAGGTGTGCAACCAACTTTGGAAGCCCTTTGGAAGAATGGTCAATCGAAAAATCTCTTTTCCGTTTAGGCAAAATAATTTTCAATTGTAAAAAGCCCCTTCCCTTTAAACATCATAAAGTGTTCTTCCTAGAGAACAACCAAGTGGGCCCCACATGAGGGAGACAAGACGGTTATCAACCTTCGTTGTAAAATTCTCTAGTAATCTATAAGCAGCCCCTACTTTGTGGAATATGGGGGGTCCCATGGGTGCTAGGCCCGTTCACTTGTACAACTTTAATTTCTATTAATTAAATTTTGGAAGAGTAGGCTCTACCGAAAAACTACTAAGACGATGCAGATCATATTCTGTTTGGAAAATTGGAGAACTTGGTGCTAGTTCTTACAGATATCATAAAAAAGTGGTTACGTTCTCTCGTCATGCTTCTTGACTTGAAACACGTTCCCTTTTTTTTGTAAGGAAGTTTTCTAGAAGCCTCATCTTTCAAGTGAGTGTATCGGAAAAACAACTATACAAGTGAAGGGCATAGTACTCATGGAACCTCTTATAAGTGGGATTTCTCTTTATAGGATTGAATGTATTCAAAGAACAATTGTACAAGTGAAGGCGTACCTATGAGGAGAATATGTGTTTGCCTCCTTTGAGGCGATATTCCAACATTAGTTTCCAAGTTTCAATTGCTCTTAGGACAATATGTGTTTGCTCCATACCTCCCTTGAGGCGATATTCCGACATTAATATCCAAGTTTCCGTATAAAAGTAGCTTGAGATGGGGTCCTCCACATGGCCGTCCTTGATCCGCATGTTGTACTGCCTTTCTAGATGCCGCACATAATTCGGCGACCTGTGAAAAATCTCAATCCCCAGCTCATGTCAATTTTTGAGAACAGAAAGAGCGCCATCTAAAAATGGCATAGATTTTTTCACATTGCGATTGAAATTTCTCCTTGTCGATTTCTCTGCCTTCTGCTATCCCATCAAGTATTATCTTCCTATTTATTTATTTATTTTTTTTTTGAAGAAACAAGAAATTTAAAATTGATGCAAGAGAAAGTACAGGGCAGTGTTCCTTCCAATAGGAAGGAGACACTTACAGTATAAGTCTTTCAATATGCCACCTGATAAATGTGACCATATTATCTCTAGATACAGAATGAGCTTGAAGTAATTTGGACCGCCACATATTACAAGGATACTTTTTGAGCAAGGTATGCTGGTTAATATCACCTAAGCCATTTTTACTAGAGTTCCTGAAGCACCAATCTAAAAGTCTAATCATTCCCAAATTACAAGGGTAGAAATGATCTTTACAATGTTTATCAAAGATTTTACTATTCCTATCTTTCCATATAGCCCACAGGATGTGAGCTCTCAGCAACTGCCAAATCACAATATCCATTCTGTTAGCTTCTCCAAGAAGAAGAGCTCTGGAGTTAGGGGGTTTAGTTCCAGCAGTTTGACAATACAGATAGAACACCTTCCAGTATCTGGCAGAGTTTTTGCATTTGAAAAAAAGGTGATCCAAATCTTCAAGCTTGCCACAGAAATGACAGTTTCCTGCATCAATTTTAAATTTCTTGGCCTTGCTGCCAGTCCATATTCCCCTGTGAAGAATCAACCAAAGAAGGAAGGAGTGTTTAATGGTCAGAGGAAAGGCCCACACACATTGAAATCTGTATCTCCATTGATGAGTGGTCCAGGTTAGGGACCACTTCCTGTTGAGTCTTTCAAACAGCAGCTTACTGCTGGTGCCATTCTTTTTGAAGTTGTTGAACATATCCTGAGATACATCAGCAATATATACAGGTTTCTCCCACATGTTATCATCCAGCTTTTCCATCAGCACTTTCTTTTTGTCTTGCAGGATCTGTTTACAGGCAACAGACAAGGAGTCATTGTTTAAAATTTGACTATCATCAATAAGATTACCATTGTTCATAAGATCCTTCCAACTGCTGAATCCCTTCCTTCTACATTTGTTCCTCCTGATAGGTGAAGAGGTATTGTTTACTTTGTCATGCCAACCTATCCAAATAGAATCCTGCAATAAGAAGGAGAAGTTAAACTGAAACCAAACAGGAAGTTTATACTCCCTTTTAATTGTCATCCAGGATTTCCAAAAATTATAGATAAGTAAACTTCCTTTTGGAACAAAAATAGCAGGAGAAACAACCTACATCCCAGATATCAAAATTCGTCCAACATTTATTATCTGCAATCCAAAACTTAGGAATATTCCTTTTGATGAGACAAGCCCAAAAATCATTAGATGAGACAGCTCTACAAATCCACTTAGCAGCCATCTGAGTAGCCATTTTGGAGGGACAAATTAAACCCAGACCACCATCAGACTTCCTCATGCAGCAGATCTTCCAAGCCACCTTAGGGATCTTGTTATCCCCCCATAAAAATCTTCTAGCAAGAGCGATAGCATGAGACAGCTGTTTCTTATTAGGATGCCAACAAGACAAATAGTAAGTTAGGCAAGGAAGAATGTAATGCTTGAGAACAAAGGCTCTTTGAGCAATATTATTCTGAAAATCAATCCACTTAAAATTTTTTTCCCTAAATTTGTCCAGGACCCAGTTCCATCTTTGATCTTGAGTAATTTCAAAACCCATTGGGATGCCCAACAACCTGAAAACGGATCCTCTTTTTATGATATCACAACCTGCCAATTTAACACATTCAGGAATACAGCCATTAGAGGAATAAAAACCAGTTTTTGCATGATTAACCACAGAGCCACTTGCCAAACAAAAAGTATTAAGACATTGAAGGAAGGCCTCAGCAGAAAGATCCTCAGCTTTCATAATAAGATTAGTATCATCAGCAAAAGTTTGAAGACACAAGGGGGAATGGGCTTGGGGGATTTCAATGCCCTTGATACAATTTTGATTAATAGAATACTTAACAAGCCACCCAAGAGCATCAGCCGTGATAGCAAACAGCAGGGGAGCTAAAGGACAGCCCTGACGAACAGATCTACACAACCTGAAAGAAGTAGAAAGCTGACCATTCATAGCAACTTTAGAATGAGCATTACCAAATAAAATGCTGGTGTACTTAATAAAACTTTTGCCCAAACCTATGTCATGAAGGGATTGAAGAATAAAATCCCACTCAATCCTGTCATAAGCCTTGTCAAAATCAATTTTGAAAAAAAAAGTGTCAGTATTCATCTCCTTGGTATACTCATAACCTTCCCACATGGAAATGATAGCATCAAGAATAAACCTACCTTTAATAAAACCTTTCTGCTCAGGAAGAATGATACTATCCATCAAAGGACTCAACCTTCTAGCAAGGGAGGAGGCAAAGATTTTATAAAGAGAAGTCAGACAAGAGATAGGTCTCCAGTTATTAAGATCTTCTTTAGAGCCTCTTTTATGAATCAGCTTAATAACACCAGTATTAATGAAGGCAGAAAGAGTTCCTCTCCTCATGGCTTCTTGCCAGATCCAAAGAATAATGGGCACCAAAATTTCTTTGAACTCTTGAAAAAATTCATTGGGAATACCATCATGACCAGGAGTCTTACCAGGCCTCAATTTACTAATGGTTTCTCTAACCTCACCAGCAGAGAGGGGGAGATCAAGGAGGGAGACCAAGCCAGGAGGAACCATTTTCTTCCTTCTCTGGGCAATGGCAGCTCTTGCACTCCAGATATGGTCCCGTCTCTTGGGAGGAACAGAGAAAACATTGGTAAAGAAGCTAACAGCCTCCTGAAGGTTTTCTTCTAAAGAAGTAGCAAAATCACCATTACTCTTTTTAACCAGGGGGATGAAGTCCCTGGTTTTTTTCTTCCTCATAAGATCAAACATATTCTTGTTAGGCTTATCCAATTTACCAGCCCAAAATTCTCTGGACATGACAAGGGCACCATGAGCAAGAAGATAATCTTCATGCCTAATTTTTTCCTGGTACTCAAGGATCTTCTGATTTTTCATTTGGTCAGGAGTTTTAGAATTCTTCATGTTCTCCATCTCCTTAATAATCATCATCCTTCTCTTATATCTAGAAAGTTTAGCCTTTCTTTTATACATAGTAAGAGCACACTGCACTTCTTTAATAGCCTCCTCCCAGGCTTTGAAAGGGGAACATCCCTTGATAAAATACTTCTTAAAAATGAGGCAGATGTGATCTTTCACCAAGGGGATTTTAATCAAAGACATATCAAGGTGAGGCCAACCAGCTCTAAAGTTAGGGCTATTGCTCATAAAATTAGCAACTAGGGGAATATGATCAGACAGCTGCAAGGAAGGGTCAGCCACACACTGGTAATTCCAAAAGGACTGAGCCCTATTAGCACTCATATAAATCCTGTCCAGTCTAGAAGACAAATAATTACTATAATTTCTATTATTCCAGGTATGCCCCGTGTTGACAGATAAGTCAATGAGATTATGTTTAAGAATCATATTGAACCAAACATTTTTTTCATTGCCAGAAATAATGTTATTTATGTTACCGTTCCTGTCTCCCGAGTTGGTGACCATGTTGAAATCACCGATGAGAATGATATCTCCAGAGAGATTCCCGATCTCTTCCCAACACTTGGTTCTAATAGAAGAACAATTGTCAGCATAAACACAAACAATGGTGCTATTCAAGGGATCTTTACATCTAATAGCAATCCATTGATTGGTGTTACTAATAATAACTTCTTCAATCAAATTACACAGATTGGAATTGATTCCTATAGCAGCACCACCCTTACCAAGGTGGTTGGTATGAAACCAAGAGGAATAACTGCTCACCATTTTTAAATTAGCAGTAAGAAGGTAACCATTACTTTTAATTTCCTGCAGACAAATAAAGTCAGGCCTCAAGGAGGCATCAGTTATCCATTTACTAAGAATTTTACTTATGACAGGGTCTGTCAGACCTTTGGTATTAAGGGAAATTATTTTGAGACAATCCATAAGAAAACAAAAAGAAAGAAGTTACTTTTTATGGTTCTTGAGAGGTTTAACTGCCGAGATGGAGTTTCTTACCACCTCCTTTCTTTTGGATTTGATCTTTTCCTTAGCAAGAGGACTGTCAGATGCCATTGTCACATCCATATTTATAGTCTCTAATTCATCCTGCAAGAACACTTCATCTCTTTTGTTCAGTTGTTCAACAAAAATATCATCACTGGATTTCGGAATATTAGCTATATCTTCATCCATACAATCATGGGAAGGGGGGATACCAGAAGATTTGTTACTACCTCTTTTACTCACAACAGTCCAACCTGCTTCTTCATTATTATTACCCTTTTGGACCGGAGAGGTACTACCAGAGATTTCCTTGCCTGAATCCGACTCATCAGGCAAAGAATCGTTATTATTTTTTTGTAAACCTGCAGCTTCTAAGTTCTCAGTCGTATCAATAAAAGACTCATCAAGAACCTGAAAAGGATTGTGAATAACCTTAACAAGAGTTTCTGGTTTAAGACCAACCTGAAAGGCCTTCCTTCTGTTTTTACCTACCTGTCTTCTAAATACCCCATCTTCCTTGGAGCTTTCAACTTTCTTACCCTCAGGTCCCTGTATTCCTGATTTGTCCTCTATTTTTTCCTTTTCTTGCTTGATCTCAAGAGAGGGACAGTCCTTAATCAAATGCCCCTGCTTATAACAATGAAAGCAAGCATTTGGTAAATTTCTGTATAAAACTCTTTGTTCATGTAGCTTACAACCTTCAGAATTTTTAAGAACCAAAGACGGTTTAATACTTTTAGAGATATCTACTTCAACTAGCATCAGAGGATCCCACTTGGGATTAAAGCCATTTCTTGGTTTTTGTCCAAGAACTTTACCTAATAATCCCCCAAGTTTGTCTATCCAAGGAAAAAATTCCACAGGCAAATCAGGAAGTTCAACCCATACAGGCACCTTAGTTGGCTTTGGGCCCCTAGGGTTGAAACCAGGGTACCATTTAAAAAAGGATATAGGTGTATTTCTGATTAACCAATGACCTTCAGCTATCACTTGCATGGCATTATTTCCATCCTCAAAAAAGAAAAGAAAATAGTTATTTGGCAGATACTGAATGTGTTTAGCAAATAAACCTCTACTTTCCCAGTTAACCTTCATCCAATTCTTTAAAATGTCCTGAGCAGGTCTAATACCATGACATAAACCTATTACAACTTTCTCAGACAAATGGTTATTCCATTTTTCCAGAGCCGTGCTATCAATGACAAGAGTGGCGTCATCTCTGTCAACATCCTCGGGGTCCAGATTCAACTGATGTTCTGGACATGAGCTAGGCAAGGTATCAACCTCCTCTAAGTCCACATCCAGTTTACCTTTTCCTTTAATGCCTCTAACAGACGACTGAGGAGGAGACATACCTGAGTATCCAAGCAAGTTGAACATTGATAGGTGATTTTGCTGAGGAGTTTGTAGAGCACCGGCGTACGACAATGCATTGGTGCTTTGTTGGGTAGCCAAAAGTTTAGTAAATACCTGTTCTCTGTCGGTCTGTTGACCCCCTGTGGAAATCACAGAACCAGAGCGCCCATGAGATTCACCACTGTCAAATATTGGGTTGAACGTTGTCTGCAATCCACACGAATCTGTCGGCAGAGAGGAAGGACCCGCCTTCCCATTCCCGAGGGCGTCGTGCATCGACATGACGAAGACCTAGGGTAGCGCTCCGACTGAAGCAAACCAAACGAGCTCCACAGGGGAGCCCCCGCGACTGAGAATACGAGAGAGCCAATGCCCCCCTCGTATCGAGGGGGAGAGGGGCACTGAAGGCGGCCCGCACCCCGAAGGGAGACTCAGATACGATCCACGACGCGGAGTTACTGCTTCATGCAGCTTAGCTCTCCGAAAGTCGGTTCCACCACAAAGAGTTCCTATCTTTATCTTCCTATTTAGTTTTTCAACATGTCACGAATCACGATTGAAACAGAAACAAAGACTTTTTGTGTAGAAGGCATTCATCAGTTGCGCCTCGATTTTCCACTGTTGGGCGGCAGAATATGGCGCACGGGGCTCGCGTGGCGATGGCTGTGAACCGCGTGGGACCGATCGATGACAAGGGCACCACACTCGAAGACTTTGTTGAGAGAGAGCGAGAGAGAGAGGACTTGGAGTTGGCGGTGCTCCCTCTAGAATCATTTTACGCGTATACAGAAAATTTACGTAATGGCAATGGGCATCTCCTCCGGCTCTATTTATAGGCTTCCTGCCGTACTTCCCTGCATCCGCAATTTTCTTCACCTGTGCATTGGTCTCTCGCAAACAGAGAGAGAGAGAGAGAGAGCAATACATTGTTTGAGACATAGAAGGCTACTCCTAGTCTGCCGGCCTGCGCATTGTGCACTCAGGAGAAATAGCGTAGCAATGGAGGTTTCTACAGCGCGTTATCCATCTCTGTTGATGCTCATCATCGTCATGTCATATGGAGCTGCAGTCACCACAGCTCAAGGCCCAACTTCTGCTCCTGCTCCAATGGTTTCACCTGCGCCAACGGCAACGACTCCACCTGTCAATTTAACCCAAGCGCTCATATCTGCAGGAGACTTTTCCGTGCTCCTGACCCTCTTGAACGCATCAGGAGTAGGTGCGAAGTTCCAGATGCAGGCGAACAATCCCGAGGTTGGGATCAGCATTTTCGCTCCGAAGGATGTGGCGTTCACGAAGGAACCAACTGCAACTTTGCTGAAGAACGTCACCCCCCAGCAGGTGGTGGCCCTGCTGGAGTATCATGCGCTGAATAACTGGCAGTCCTTGTCCGCGCTGCAGCAAACTTCGAACACCGAGTTCACTACCATCGCCACGACCAGCAATGGCGGGGGGTTTGAGCTCAACATCACCTTCGTGCAGGGACAAGTGCAGGTGGTGACGGCGTGGAACAGAGCCACCATTGCTAGCACTCTCTATGACGCAAAGCCCGTTAGCGTCTTTGCACTGGAGGAGGTTCTCCTTCCTGTGGATCTCTTTGGCCTCCCTGCATCCGCACCTGCTCCGTCTCCTGCTTCCGGAGCTCCGTCGATTGCTCCTTCCTCTTCATCTCCTCCATCTTCTTTGTCTCCGCCGCCTGTGAGTGGACCATCCTCCGCCGGCCCCGCTGCGGAGACTGGTTTTGCTCCGCAAACACACCGACCTGTTGTGGTCACCTCTCTGATCTTTCTTTCTCTCCTCTTCTTCAAACTCTTCTAAGAAACTGATGCCACTCTGCATGTGCGTTCCATTTCCTTCAAATCTCTGTGCATTCTTGATCTACACAAACATACACGAATACTTTCTGCATGTTGATGCTCCATCACGAGTTCACTGATTCAATCGCCCTTTCAAATAATCTGTTTACGCTTGCTTTATTATACAGGTAGCACATGTTGTACTCTCCAACCTCTCTGCATAGCTGCCTACGTTTATATGTATCCCTCTTTCTGACTTATAGCCATAGCCATGTTGTTCAGCTCTCTCTCAATAATCCATAGCCATGTGCATTTGATCTCCATTACAAATAACAGTGCAAACATACAAGTTCTGAAGATTTATCCCATCCATCAGATTCTGAAGATCACACATGCACATGAGCAATGGCACTGTACATGACCCATTATTTTTGTAAGTAATAAAACCGTGATGAGACATTCAGTAGCAGAGTCTCATAAGCTTCATATGACTGACGATTTCTATGTTTATGTTTTACAAATGCTTTCCATTCTTTACAAGATTAAAGGTACGCCTCCTTGGAGAATTGTTTGTCCCCTCATCTTTGTGCGCTTTCCTTTAAAAGCTGTAAAATGTGCTTATTTATTGAAGGAGGATCCATACAATGAGGTTTTTAAAATGATTTCTGAAAATAAACCACCATGACTCTGCTGATAATGTTCAAAAGATTGCAATCCAAGAGTTTCGTATGTACGTTGGACTCTTGTTAGTAGTATCCATTGAAAGAAGATCACTGCAGATAAAAAGCATGTTGAATGAAAAGTTAACATGTTGAAGCAGAAACATGACCGACCCCCTCTGCCATCCACAACTTCTATCATCTATCGTGAAATCTTACACATGGAACAAAGCCATTGATTCATTTCAGGTCAGCCAAGTTTTTGCATTGCTTCATTTTTTTACTGCATTCACATAAGCCGGAGGCACTAAACAGACTACATTGGTTGCACCCTTCATGTGCGAATACTTAAGGGATGGAACACTGTAATGTCTAGCATTTCCAGGTGGAAGATCATAATCTTTTTTTCATGCTTACCTGCGCTTATGTGAATCCAGTTCTCAATATCGCTCTCATCCACTTGTAGCAAATGTGTGTATGTGTGTGTGTATGAGAGAGAGAGATAGAGAGAGAGAGATGGTCTTCGGTTGACTTCTCCAAGGTTGAAGCAAGCAGGGTGAACCCTTTTTGTGGATAGGAAATGCTGGAGATAACAGGACAAATAGATTGTAATTTTGTGTCATTGGTTCACACATAGGAATTTGATTTACAAAGCAGAGCAGAGAAGCGTCAGAACAATAAAAAAATAAATTGAAATGGTTGCAGTTGAGCTTGGGTATAGTGTTCTTTGGGGAGGAGGTCAAGTCAACTCCTCGAGCTTGAAGTATTAGTCTACAATTTTGAGAATATATTTTTATGTTTGTGGTCTCTTTGTTGAGATGTTCATTCTCCCACCCTTTTGTTCAGATCATTTTCATTTTCATTTTCATTATTTCTTCAAAATCCCCCATGCAAAGCTCCAAAAATCACATGAGGAGGCCTTTCCGTAACAAGCTCATTCATTCATGTACTACCACGAAGCTCTCTCCATGAGGTTGAAGCTCTCTATTTTCTATGTAAGATTTTCTCTCAAAATTTATTTCATTTTTATTTTATTATCATGTTGTTCTAATTGTCTTTGAACCTCGATTGAAATTGAAATTGAAATTGAAATTGAAATTGAAACACTTCTAAAGCTCACTTTGATGACCATGCAATGAAATCTTACATTGGTATTTCATTAGTTGTAACATTATGTGAGCATGAAACCCCTTGCGTTCTTCTTTATGAAACAAGAACCACTAGTAAGGATATATTTATATGATGTGAGGTGCCCAATGCATCCTTTTCTTCAAGAGGAAGTTCGACGAAAATCTAATCTCCCTTTCTTGATTTGATTGAATGAACGATTGTAGAAGTGAATGGGCATAGTATCCATGGGACCTCCCATATCCCACAAAGCAGGGGTTAGACTGCTTGAAGGTGACACTTGGAAAGGATGGCCCAAAAGCAACCAGTTTAATCTACTAAAAGACAATACATTGGCCTAGGGCCCACATTTGTCCTGCCGTAGTTGCTTAAGGATTGGTGGTAACGAAATCTGATAGGCCTCATAAGAAAGGTTTAATCGTATGAATAGAAATCAAATCAAAGTGCATATTCTAATCACGAGGAAGGGGGAAGAAAATAAATATATCCTAGATAGAGAGAATCCTATTTGCATTGTAAACCATTTTAAAGATATTCTTGGAACTATCTCCAAAAGGTATGCTGAAGTTCAAGATTCAATGGACGTTGTTTCCAGGGTTCAAAGACACAATGTTTTATTTAAAATTGCGAGAAAACTAGGAAAAACCATTATTAAATCATAATTGCTTGAAGTAAATGAAGCATTTCCTAAAGAAAGAGCCGTCACTACTAAATGATTTGTTGCCTTCAAACACATGATCTCCTTGAATCCTGACAAGTTGAAATTTTAGATTGTTGGGATTCCCATGGGTTTGCACATCGTTATAGATCAAAGGTGGAAAAACCTCAGCATTTCTATGCTCCTATTCTCGCCCCTCGAAGTCTAAGTCAAAGGTTGAGATATGATAACATGGATTTGGAAATCCTTGAACCTCTTTTTTTTAATAGGAAGTTTGGCTGCACCTACTCTTCTAAACTTTAATTAATAGAAATTATAGCTCTACAACTGAACGAGCCTAGCACCCATGGGATCCCCTGTATCCCACAAAGCAAGGGTTGCCAATAGATTGCTAGAGAATTTTACACAGAAGATTTATAACCCTCTCCTCCCCCTCATGTCGGTCCCACTTGGTTTTGATCTTGTTGCTCTCTAGGAAGAACGCTCTATGATGCCTAAAGGGTGAGGGCTTCTTATAATTGGAAATTATTTTTCCAAAAAGGAAAAGAGAGTTTTCAATCCACCATTATTTAGGAGGGCTTCCAATGTTCGCTGCACACCTCTCTTTCCATATTTCCTATAGAGTCTTCCCTCTTATAGCATTCCACAATGCTGACGAACATCCGATCGCTTCACTCAGCAAAGCTTGCTTCCAGTTGATTTGTCATGTAACAACATGATTCTCTCAAGGGTTCGCCACATTGATATTGATTTGGGGAATGAATAGAAGAGGTGTCCCAAGCCTTCCATGCCCCGAAGGCATTGTTTGCACCATGAGGGCCCCCACAAATTTTGTTGGCTTTTACATTGTTCCAAATTTTATGGTGTAGGAGTTGTTGATCGGATCTTGTAAATGCACATACATAGAGATAGTACAGAAATAAAATATCACAAAAACATAAATAGAATAGAGAGCGAGATAAATAAGAGATTGGATGCAAGATTGGTTTCAATCTCCCCCCACATACTCTGATGGAAGAGGCTATCAGAGTATGTGTTTTTATAGGTATTTTTCATTACATCTTGAATAGAAGATACATGAGGGTGATGCTTCAAAAAGTATTCATTTATAAAAATTAGCTTTATTTACAAAACCATCACTTTTTAAGTGATCTACTATTTTTAAAAAATGTCACTCTAAGCGATCGACTATTTTAATAAAAAATATATAAAGTACTATCTTTTAATTATTTTCCAAAATATGTGAATAAATCCACACACGTTCATGCCCTAATGATTCTTCACCTACTAGATGAAAACACAATCACATTAAAACCCTCAAGAAAGTAAAATCCATATCACATTCCATTATTCCATAAAGTATAACATTCCATTATTCCAATCTCTTGTCTCTCTCTATTTTGTTTATGTTTTTACGAGATTTTGTTTCTATACTATCTCTGCATATGTGCATCTGCAAGATCTAGTCAACAATGGTATCAGAGCCTCTGCACATCTACGAAGAGGTGTACTATCTCTGCGTATGTGCGTCTACAAGATCCGATCAACAATGGTATCAGAGCCTGTGCAGGTATACGCACATGTGTACTTCTCGACATCCTTTCGTGGTTCACAATGTTCATTCGCAATTCAACATCCATTCAGATTTGTTAATTCTCATCCGATCCAGTCATAGGTTTTGGTTCTACATAAAGCCATGGATCTTACCCATAACATCGAGGATTTCGGTACATCACCCCTACGCGCGGTATCGATTGAGCAACAATCGGAGCTTTTATGGCACAGACTCCAACATGCTCAAAACGAGATAAAATAATGTGATGTTGCACTCCAACAAAGGTAGAGTGATGACAACAATCTAGTTAGGGTAGTGAAGGCCATTATCACCATTCAAGGAGAAGGCACATATTCCAAGATTGGTGCCAAAAATTTCCAATTTTCTCGATTTGACGGATGAAAGGATGGTCAATTTGTTCTTTCATGCCTCTCCCAATTTGATGAATTTTATTATGATGAATCATATTATGAAATTGAAAAGGTGAAATTTATTACTAATTATTTGGTGGGTAAGGCCCAGTCATGGTGGAATTTTTTGCGGCATAGCATCAACTACCCCACTACATGGATCGTATTTCAAGAAAAGATCAAGGAGTCCTTCCTTCCTCCTCAATTCCACTTACATGCTCCTTGATCACAGATAAATTTTGGATGGAAAGATGGAGATTCTGTGTCTACCTACACTGAACATTTTTGGCAACGATTACTACTTATTCCTTTGCTTGAAATGGTTCCTGAAGATATCTTGCAACATAAGTATGAAGATGGTTTGGAGATGATAATCCAAGACAAACTCAACACACTATGTCCCAAGACCCTATATGAAGCTATTTCTAATTTTACACATGATGCTAAGAAGGAGTATTAGTCCATTACCAAGTCCATTCCCTTACAACAAACGTGTCAATGACAACAACCAATCAAGCCCAATTTTTCTTTCAGGTGTCCTTTCACTACTTTTCAACACCCGCCTACTTTTCAGTGTTCTCCTCAATCTAATTTCTCACCACTACACAAGACTGCCCCATTACAACTTACCAAATCTCCAACCCTTCAAACTATGATGATGGATGTTAAAAAAAAACAGCGCCATATTACTTGGCATTGTGGTAAGATTGGTCATACTAAAGCTAAATGTAGGTCCAAACTAACGATATGAAACTTATCGGAGCTCAAGTACACAACATGGAGGTACATTATTCAAACTAATTGGACCAAAGAAACATTGGAAAAGGATCTAAGTACCTTGAGTAATGAAATTTCTATTCATTCTTTACTTTGCATGCAAGGAACTATTAATGGTAAAGTTGTTAATATTTTACATGATGATGGTGGTTCTCATTATTTTATTTTTTATACACTAGTGGAAGATCTCCAATTACATCCACTTCCTCCTATGTATAAATTTAAGGATGTATTTCAAGGAAATAGATATAATGTTATAAGTGAAGTGCATAACGTTTAGATCTATATAGGTTCAAACATAGATGAACACACATTTTTAATTGCTCCTTTTTAGTCCTATGATGTTGTACTTGGCATGCCTTTTCATCATCATTATAATCCATGCATTGATTATCATACACATTATGAGTTTTGAGTTCAACAATCAAGATATTTCTTTGTTTGCACTGCTTGACTTCCAACCATTTCTATTAATTACTCATACTCAAGTAAAATGTGCATTCAAGAAAGACTACAATTCATGCATTGTTTTTGTCAATAAGATAGTTGATTATACATATACATGTCCCAATGCACATAACTTATTTATGGCTTCCTATCAGGATTACTTTGTGGCTGATTTTCCTTCTAAACTACCACCTTATAGGGGATCTCTTGACGATAGTATAGAATTAATTCCTGGTAGTTCTCCTCCCCATAAAGAACCTTATAGGTATAGATGTTTAGATAAAAAAGAAATAGCTAATCAAGTTAAGGATGTACTCCACAAAGAACTTATAAGGCCTAGTTCTTCTCCGTTTGGAGCACATGTTCTCTTAGCGAAGAAGAAGAAGAAAAAGACTTATAGGATGTGCATTGACAATAGAGCACTCAATAAGATCAAAATAAAAAACAAATATCCTCTTCCTAGGATAGATGATTTGCTACATAAACTTCCTAGAGCACGTGTCTTTAGAAAAAATCACCTTAAATTTGGGTATCATTAGATACAAATGACAAAAAATGACATTTATAAGATTGTCTTTAGAACTCAAACTGGTCATTTTGAATTCATGTTAATGCCTTTTGGACTCTCTAATGCACATGCTACATTTGCACGTATAATGAATAATATTTTTCTTGAGTACCAAACTTTCCTTCTTGTTTTCTTTGATAATATAATTGTCTATAGTGAGAATGATGATGACCATGAAAATCATTTACCAACAATCTTTAATTTATCATGCAAAAACATTCTTTATGCCAATCTTGAAAAGAATTCTTTATACCAAAAAGAATCAGAGTACTTAGGACATATTGTTTCTAGTCAAGGCATTCATGTAGAACTAAAGAAAGTTAAATTAATTGAAGAATGGGATGTACCTCAATCTGTGAATGATGTATGCTCTTTTCTAGGGTTAGCTAGTTTTTATAGAAAGTTTATAAAAGGTCTTTTTTATTTAGCACTTCCACTCACATTATTATTGAAGAAAAAATTAAAATTTGCATGGGGATTAGCACAACAACAATCTTTTGGAAAACTCAAACATGCACTTTCTCATGCACCTGTTTTGCAATTACCATATTTTTTACAACCTTTCTATGTAGTTACAAATGCTAGTGGCTTAGGTATAAGTGCTTCATTAATGCAAAATGATCATCCTATTGCAATTGAAAGTAAGAAACTTAAACCGTCTAAAAATAATTACATTACATCTGATAAGGAACTTTTAGCTTTTTTGCCTGCTTTTAAAATTTGGAAATATTAACTTATGGGTTCTTAAGTTTCAATCAAAACAGACCAACATGTTATTAAGCATTTATTAAATCAACCATTGATTTCTAAAAGACACATTAAATGGGCTTTATTCATACAATTTTTTCAACCTTTAATTAAATAGCAACCTAGAAAAGCTAATGTCATGGTTGATGATCTTATTTTCTTCCCATCACCATGGACAAATAATGTTTCAATCAATAATATTCCTGCTATTCATATTCATTCATTTCATGACATGATCCCTACTTATGCATCTCATTTGTATTTTTTAGAAACATGGACTGCTTTCAATAATTCTACACCATCTAGTGATGATCATTACACTTTTCATAATGGATTCTTGTATTTCCAACACAAGTTATGCATCACACAAGTTTTTAAAGAATTTTTCATAAAAGACATGCATGAACCACCGTATATGGGTCATAGGGGCATACAAAGTACTATTTCTACATGTAAAGAATTCTTCTTTTGGCCAAATATGGAAAAGGATATTGCATAGTTTGTTTCCCATTGCATTGTGTGTCAACGTGTGAATGGACATCATGGAAAAGAATTTGGATTATTAAATTATGCCACTTCCTATACCTAATGGACAATGGGAACAAATTTCTATGGATTTTATTACTTGTCTTCCTACGACTTCGTCTCATAATGATATGATTTGGACAATTGTTGATAGGTTTAGTAAACAAGCATATTTCACTCCTTGTAAAAAGGCTCTTTGTGCACTGCAAGGTGTAACTAAGTTATTTAATAAATGTATTTTTCCAAATCATGGTTTTACATAAGTTATTCTTTCAAATTGAGATGTTCATTTTTGTAATCACTTTTGGGTTGCATTTTATTCAAAAAATTAATGAGAATGCTTTTAGACTAGAAATACCTTCTCATTGGAATATACATAATTCTTTTCATATAAGTTTATTGAAATGGTTTAAAGGAACTTTACTACTCACTCCTATTTTAGATGATCCTCTTTGAAGAGGATGCTGAAATTTTAGTTTGAGAGAAAATACTTGATTATGATGTTACTACTACATGTAGTGGTAAGCAATATCATAGATATTTAGTTAAATATAAAAATTACTCACTTGAAGAATCTCAATGGATTCATAAGAAAACCCTAACCCATATTATGATCATTTGATTTTTGCATTTCATTCAAAATCACATTAAATTCCAATTTTCCATTTCCATGCATGTGTTTTTACATGGAGCATGCTTATGATTGTTTAGTGATGGGACATGTGACTAGCTTGGTACACAAGTTTATGAGTAAACATGTTTCTAAAAATAAGCTTGGCCCAAGAGGCATCACCCTTGCTCCATGCTTTAATTAACCATTTTTCTGCTAACATATTGACCATTCCATCAATGTCTAGAATGCCCAAACTACCTTGATCCTTTTGGCTAGGAAGAAGTCTATTTGGATACCCCTCCTGTTAGGGTCACCCGTCCAAAGGAAGTTCTTGCAAATTCTTTCCTAGAACCTTAATAAGGGTGATATTTTCCTAAATAATAATGGAAAATGGGATGCCATATTAGACCTAATGAATCCATCTATCTCCTTATCAATGGTGTGCCTTGACCCAAGGATGAAATCTACCAAGAGTTAAGAAACTATGGTCCAAAGGCTTTCCCACATGGAAGCATGTATGATTGGGGCAATGAAGATTTATGTCTGCTACAATCGAGGGGGCATCCTAGAGGGATTTTTAGGAGAATGGTAAACTCTTCAAAGAAACCACCAAATTCTATAGAAAAATTGAATACTCCTAGACCTGAAACCAAAATGGGTTCAATGAATGGTCCTAGATTACATGGGAACTAAACTTCCAACCCCTTTGGTACCCTCTAGTTGGGATGAAGAAATATGTTATGCTTTGAAAAATTCTCCGTAGGGGAGTCTAGACCAATGGGGAAGCACATGAGCTAATTTCTCCAGTCCTTGGTGCAAGAGATCTTACCATGAGGTGGAAGAAATTTTACATCCCTTTTCCACTTTCCCAAAGAGAAAATATTTGGATCTCCTTAAAAAGTTTTATCAAGTTCAACTAAATGATTTCTTAATAGCAATCTATCTTAGGAGATATGATTAAACTTTTGGTGGCCTCGTGGAACACACTTAAAAGCAAAGCCCTTGGAGGGATATGGAAGGAACGATGTGGGATGACATTTGTTATCCCCCAAGGAATAATCCTTCATGATATCCCTCATACTTTTATGCAAGCAGATTAAGAACTTTAAAAGAGCCTTGCCCCCCATCCCCCAACCCTTGTTGAGGAACACAATCTGTTTCAACTCCTAGCCTTAGAGTATGAAACGAAAGATTCCAAGAATTCTTAATCACAAAACAAACAAATTTATTTTCCTAATGAATTGTATAATAATTAAAATAGATTATCTCGATAGCATTAACTCACTAGCTAGAGATAGGTAGAGTGTAATTTCTATAGTTGTATGCATAAGATGTCTAAAAGGATTGATCTTGATATAGGGGTTTTTTTTCTAGACTGTAGAGAGTTTAGTTCAATTTACAGCTACTTAAAGGGACTACTTGTGTCTAAAAATAGTTTTCCTACACATGGATTCCTTTAAAAATCAAATTTTATTATTGATCAAACCTAAAAACCAATATGGAATTCTTGCTATGTAATTAGACTAGATGTGATTGGTGAAACTCCATGGATAAAGTCTCCAAAAACGTATTTGAATTGAGCTTTTTTACATGTTTTCCAGAAGTAGTCGAAATAGAGATTAGACCCAAACAATTTTCGTCTCTATAAAAAGAAATGAGCTTTTCCATCTTACCTTCATTAGAGTTGAATTAGTCTTGCATTCTACCACTCCAAACTTTGTCGAGACAGCCATAAAAAGCTTCCTTTGTAGAATTCAAATACACGTTTCTCCATAAACCATTTTAATGCCTCGGAAGTAATTCATCTCTCAAAGTTATAAGATCCCAAACGCCTCTTTGAGACTCGCAGAAAAAATATTCATGCCTTTATATCACTTTCTCTTATACGTAAACGCTTCTTCTCACCTATCTATCTCCTGAATAGTAAAAGATCTACTTGAATTTATTCTAAGTCACATAAGCTTGGGGCCTAAATTTGATTGGCTATAAACTTGTTTACATGCCACTTGATTTTATATAGGCATTTGTTTCACATCACCTTCTCCTTTTGATTCTCGAAACATCATTGAGGTTGTTGGATTCCTCTTAAGCTTCGTTCTCTTCTATCATAGTTGTTCCCATGTTCTCACTCTTAAAAAGGGTAGGTTCCATATCTTCTACAACATTGCTCCTAAATTATACATCTCCTTCCATTAATGAATCATAAGTTTCTTCAAAGTTATAGAACTTCTAGAAAGCTCAAGTTGTGAGGCTTCACATATACTCACCTCTCATTATTTACCTCCACCATTTATGTATTTATACCAACTTTAGATTCATCTTGTTTCTTAGTATATGTTGGAGTTTGAGGTCTACAAAAGCACAAAAACAACACAAGGAAGAAGAAGAAGAAGAAGAAGAAGAAGAAGAAGAAGAAGAAGAAGAAGAAGAAGAAGAAGAAGAAGAAGAAGAAGAAGAAGAAGAAGAAGAAGAAGCTTGGATCAAAACACAAAGCATAATGTATTACCAAGTGAGTGTAGGAAGATAGATGAACCATTACCATTATAGCAATATATACAAGCCGAGAAAAAAAGAAATCTTAAAGAGGGAAAGAAGTGCCCCCATGGCCCTAAGTGTGCTCACACACGTCACTACCAAAATATATCAAGAAGTCTCCTCTCGGAGTGATGTAATGAACAAGGACTGACACTCATGTACAAGGAGGTCTCAAGTTGTGTGGAAAGAGATCAATCCACAAAAGGAAGCAATCCCAAAGCTTTGTGAAGCATCAAACTCCTTCCTAGCTAGAGCTTTTGTGAAAAGGTCTGCACATGTGGGAACATAAGACAAATTGATCTCTCCAGCAGAGAAGCTCTCCCTAACATAATGATAGTGCACCTTAATGTACTTTGTGCAAGTATAAAACACAAGGCTCCTCACAAGTTCCAATTTGCTCTGACCATTAGTGTATGTAACTTTCATTAATGACCATGCATGAAATGTATGGGTAAAGTTCATGAAAGAGAAGAGTGAGGAATTTACTCACTTTCAAATGAAGGTTATGCTAGAAACATAGACAAGGGAGTATATTTAGAAATTGAGATGTGATGGAGGAGGTCAATACATATCAAATGAATTCAATAGCTTTCTAAAAATTCATGGAATTCAATGACAGATTTCATGTAGGTACACATCACAATAGAATGGTTTTGTTGAACACATAAAAAGACATATTGTAGAAATATCAAGAGCCTTGATGCAGAGAAAAATATGCCTCATTCTTATTGGGTAGAAGTTGTGCATATTGTTGTATAAATCATGAATAGAACTTCTTCTATTGTTGTACATCAAGTTACACTTGAAGAGAAGTTTAAAGGTAAAAAGCCAAATTTATTACATATGTATGTATTTGGTTGTATTGCATATGTATATGCTAGAGATGGTTTGAGGACCAAGCTTCATCCAAAACCAAAAAAATGTATCTTCATTGGGTACCCCCTTGAGCAAAAGGGATATAAATGCTACAACCCCCTTACACGACAGGTGAAGGTAAGCAGAGATGTGGTATTTGATGAAATGTAAAGCTTCTATGCAGATGACAAGGAAGGACTTAATCTTGACTTAAATGACAAAGGAAATTTGGAAAATGCATGTGAAAAATCTCAAGTTCTAAGTGGACAGATGTGTCATCAAGTAATAGTTCCAACTCAAACCCACAGAGTGGAAAATTGCATGGAAATTTCAGTCCACAAAATTCATCAACTACATCTAAGAAAGGTAAAGAAAAGATTTCTAATGGTAACAAAACACGTACAGGTTTTGAAGACATTGAGGGAAAGTCAAGCAATTCAAAAAAGGGCCTTGGTGAGGAACTTGGATTGCCCTCTATGAAGACTCTAGGAGTAAGAAAGGAATATGCACATGACACAATAAGAAGAAGTTGACCGATGTGAGAAGTGGAGAATAACATGCTTGGGACTCACCTCCCAACCTATTTATAGCCCGTGCCTAGTCACCATCTAGAGTTCTCTCTAAGGTTCCTCTACTTATATGGCCATCATGAAAAGGTACCTCGCATGAACTCTCTCGCTTTTGGCCTTAGCTATCCCCTGAGCAAGAAACTTCTCACTCCTCCAAGCATGTACATCTCTAGAATATAACACTCTCTCCCCCATTTAAAGATCATTGTCCTCAATGATATAGAAGGAGCTATAAACCTGGGAATCAAAATCTGTGATTCCACATAATAAGAGTAGAGTGTGCTAGGTGTGTGAAATACTAGATAATAAAAATGTAGACAGCTCGTCTCTCTGCTTCCTATCTAGCATTTCCACCAATAAATAGTAGTTCTTGCCTTGGGCATACTGTAGGAATCCCTCTGAGGCCCAATGAGCATAGATGTGCACAGCGTAAGTACTCACAATATCCTCAGACTCCCTATGCCTCAACCTTGACCACTAACTTGTGACAGCTTGTCACCTGTAGAGACCTTGACAACTTGCTCTTGTCTCCCTAAAATACATGCTGATAGCTTGTCATATGGTATAATCGTGCAAAATCACTTACTCCACTAGAGTAACAAAAAATACTATACTCAACCAAAACAATTTGACTATGTCCAACGCTTTGTGGAAGAATATAAAAAGGAAATGGAAATCTTTTCCAAGTAGTATTTAATTTCTAAGCTCAAGTAAATCTTCTTGATTAACTCATTTTAATGAAATAAAACTGAAGAAAATCTCATCATGATCCAAACTATGAATCCAAGATGACAATCTATCAATGATCCAAACTATGGACTAAGATCTCAATCAATCACATCCAAACTATGGATCGAAATCTCTATCTATCATATCTAATAATCAAAACTATGGATCAAAATATCTTATATACAAATTAAATCCCAATCCACTCTACAGAACTAATTCCATCATGCCAAGTGAAGGCGTGCTAAGAACATATAGCAACTAGTGGAACTACCAGCGCCTTCTCAATAATAGCATGCAAGATGTTCCAAGTGGATGAAACTTGTTTTATCCATGACCACCATCTGATCATTACTATGATCAAATCATTCGTACATGGAATGAGGTGTCTCAAGTAAACTACTTTAATAATCCGGCACTCCTAGATATAATGAGGACCATAATAAGAGCCCACTAAATACATTGAACAATGGTAAGTAGATGTGTGCTTACTCATAGCCCACTAGACTAAACATCTAGCTCACCTCATACACACTATGTATGAAATATGGCCTATCGTCAGACATATCAAATAAAGTAGTACGTACTCTATGATTTTCTTCTTAATGCAATTGCCTATTCACAGTTCTTATGTGCAAACCTTGCCTTTCCGCTTCTAGGCTACTTGCTTATGGACTTGCCTTGTTTGCGATCACATATAGAGTGACCGCCTCAACTGCCCCTTTGTTGTCTAATAATAAGGAGATCATATAAATGAACTCCAAATCATATAAAAAATACAACCTCAGAGACCTTTCCCATACCATCTATCCTACACCTAGGTAGAATACAAAGTCTGATGTCCCACACCACCAAACTTTATACCCCACATAGATGTGTGTATGAGATTAAAGTCGAACACTTCTCTCAAACAAAAATACAAGAATAGATCGGTGAGTACTCACAACCACAAATAATGATAATGAAATAATGAAGTATTACTAAAGTTGAAGTGTTCCTGAAGTGTTTCCTTCCCTCTATGGAAAGAACAGAGTCATTGCTATGACTCTTTTACTCATAACTATCTGTAAGATCAACTCATCTTGAGTTGAGAACTGAGAAACTATTTAATAAATCAACTCAACTAGAGTTGTGAAGGATGCCGCTTGCATCAAATATCAACTCATGCGACTTAAATCAAATATTAAATCATGATAAATTGGAATTTGTACAACTTGTATGAATCCAATTATATGAAATGAGAACAACTAGGAAAGTTCTTTTGCTCCATGCTCACATGGCACTATATATATTTTTGGAAATTTTGATAGAGTCTTCTATGTCCTACTAATAATGATCACCATAAACCAATGATAAATAAGCAAGTATTTAGGGCATAGCTAGTCCATTTTCATCACACCATATCATGAAAAATATCATAAAAACCTGTGGAAAATCTTTTCCTTTCAACAATGTCTCCTGCATAAATAATTTCCAATAGCAGCATATCAAATCTTACTTTTAACTACCATTTACTCATGTACAATGTATGAAATTTTCTAGCCTTATGTAACTTTTCTCAAGCTTTCATGAGGCTCAAAAGTCACTTGATTTGGAGATTTTCTCAGAGTTTTATAGCCATTTCATTGGAAGGATCAAGCACTTGATGACCAACTCTGAAAATGTACATGTTCATCTTCTTGAAGCCCTTAGACTGATCAAACGAACTCCAAATTCTATTTTCTTTGTTCCCAAATCTAGATCAATGTATTTAGTTTGGTGGAAAAAAATTGTAGTTCAAAATAAAATCAAATACCCATTCAAAAGTATAGTTCTATATCCGCTACACCTATGCTTAGGTGAGCATAGAAACAATGCTGCTACACTTTTATAATATCTTCTAACTATTAAGATAAATTCAAATATCTTTGAATATTGGGTATATCATAGGGTCTACATGCGAGTAGCATCTCCAACAAAAAGTTTTGAAATTGGAGTTTCCAATATGAAAATATCATGTGTTCATCAGATACATGTACCACTCTTTGGAAAATCCTCACCAGAGATTGGACTGAGAAGGATAGGTCATTTGACCTACCACTTGATATCCAATTTCTTCCAACTTTTAATAGAATATAGCTACTACTATCTAATTGTGTTGATATACATTTCATATTATTTGAACATTTGGATCTTTCAAAATGACAAAAATACTAAGCCTCTATACCTGCAAAGTTTCAGACATTTGTAGAGGCTAACTGTTACTCTTTTCTTTGTATCTCCTAAGTGGAGAAACATTTGATCTTGAAATTGAGTAAAACCAATTTGGAGATGATTAGATAATGTTTGAAACAAAAATCATTCAATTTGAGTAAAATGTGCTAAGAGAACCAATCACCTCTAGGTGACATGGTCTCTAATCATTTCATAAATTTCAGGGGTTTCACTTTGATGTCCAGAGATTATTTGTCCTATCAAATGATCTCTAAAAATAATGGAAATTGGTATGCAAAAAGTGCATCTATCAATATTTCATAAAAAATAAAAATCATTAAATTTGGATCTACCAATGAAGAGCAATGCCCTTTGTAACAGGCCTATGTCACTTTTTTCAGGCCTCTACATCTATTAGAAGCACTTTTAGTGCATAGGTCATTTGACCTTTTCAGAAGTCTCCAAATTGCTTGAAGATTGGTCAACTTAAAGACACACTTAGGAGCTATGTGCCGTCCAAATGGCTATAAACTTGGGCATTCCTTCAAAGAGCAGGATCCAAATCTCTATGAGGCTGCTACGTCACTAACTATTTTCTCACTCATCATTTTTTTAAAATAAAAAAATAACGAGACATGTTAATCCTTATTATTAGACATACACATTCATTTTCTTGGATTCATTATTACATGGAGACATATCCATGCATATAATGTTCGTCTAGATCAATGCAAACCAATTAACCATCCAAATCGTCTCGTTGAAAATCAACTCTTTACATAGTATCCTCCTTTCAATGAAAGTGAATATCTATGGATGTATTCATTGTGATTCTTGCACATTCATTAAGCTCATAAAAAACAATCATATACAAGCATTTAATACTTGTATTGATGATCATAACCATAGCACTCTTATGCCGAGTCGGGATAAAAAGAAATCTGTATCAAGTACATAGACTCGCATGAAGAACAATTCATTTGCTCATGCATTACTAGACAAAAACACATCTTACTTTTTCTTGATAGATATGCTTTGATGCTTAATTTCTAAAGGCACAATTATCCTATGCATGGTACTTGCATCACATATCTCATGCTCACCCTAACTCATCATGGTGATACATAAAAGTGAGCTTCTATAGATAGAGAATGCATCACGCACTTCAACTTTCTAGCACTCATATGGTCTATGTATGCATGCATCCATTCATGCATCTTCTTCTCTACTTCAAACAATTTATATGCTTTTTAGCTATGCACACATAAGACTTCCTCTCTCTCACAAGACAACATCACTCTAGTTCTCACATGGCATATAACACCATATGGTTACAAAAATTTCAGCAGCACTTCCCCAGGAAAATGAATCCTAAACAAACAATAACCATGTAATTATCCAATCATGGACTCTAGAAATTCATTGGAAAAATCGTGGAGCCTTCATTCTATACCAAGTGGAATCATCCAATTTGGACATCATATGAGAGAGTTATGTCCATTTTTGTGAAGATAGGTATGCTAATCTTGATCTTTCTCTTACTTCCCTATCTTTCTTTTTCTCTTTCTTTACTCTTATCTCTCTTTCAAAGATTTTTCTTCTCTCTCTACTCTTCACTTTCATCATCTCTCTTCCTCTTTGTTCATCCATTTCTTGCTCCTTCATGTTCTTTTATCTCTTTCTCTCTACCTCTCTTTTCTATCTCTTTCTCTCTACCTCTCTTTTTTTATCTCTTTCTATCCATCTCTTTCTTTCTCTCTCTCTCTTTGCTTCTCTCTTTCTATCTCTCTCTTTTCTTCTTCTTCTCATTCTCTTTACTTCTCTTTCCTTGTCTTTCCTCTCTTTCTCCTTCTCTTTTGTTCTTCCTCTTTCCCTCTCTTTTTTTCTCTTCCTTTCTATCTCTACTTCTTCTCTTTCTCTCTTCTCTTTCTCTCTTCTCTTTCTTTCTTTCTTATCTGTCTTTCTTTCTCTCTCTACTTTTCTCTTTCTCTCTCTTCATTCTCTTATTCTCTCTCTATCTCTATCTCTCTTTCTTTCAACGAGCTCATGTAGCCTAGTTGGTTAGGCCACATTGTGTCTTCTGTAGACCAAGGTTCAAACCCCAAAATCTGCATCCAGCCATGCATCTAGAATTAAATCATTCCTACCTTGATATGCCATCGCATGGTGATAATGAAGCGATCGAAATTCTTTTGGCACTTTTGATGTCGCGCATCCAACATCTACACCAATCAATGTCATCCAATGTCTATTAATTCCTCTTCTTTACACATGCAATGAGAAGATTTTCTCTAAGAGGAAGAATCCTTCCCAAAAGATCATGAGCGCATGAGTTCTCCATCTCCATCAAGCTCTCCCCAAAATCCCTCTCTGTGCTTTGATACCAAATGTGAGAAGTAGAGAATGACATGCCTAGGGCTCACCTCCTAGACTATTTATAGCCCTTGCCTAGTCACCATTTAGAGTTCTCTCTAAGGTTCCTCTACTCATCTGGCCATCATGAGTAGATACCTCGTATGAACTCTTTGGCTTTTGGCCTTGGCTATCCCCCGAGCAAGGAACTTCTCGTTCCTCCAAGCATGTACATCTCTGGAATATAACAACCCAAGACAAATAAGTTCTAGAAGGATGCATAATTCATTGCAGTTATTAACATATGATAGCTACATGGCTTGCCATTATTCTTACATGACCAAGGTAATACAAGATGCTGCATCCTCTTATTTTGAGGATGAAATCGGAAATGGAGATTGGGAGAAAGCTATGGATGAGGAGATGTCTGCACTTTATGAAAATGAAACATTGAACCTGGTTCAATTGCCATAAGGAAAGAAACCCATAGTATGCAAGTGGGTTTACAAAGTGAAGCACAATGTTGATGGTAGCATAAGCGATTATAAAGCACGATTGGTAGCAAAAGGATATGCATAGACATATGGCATTGATTATGAATAAATATTCATCCCTATAGCTAAAATAGCTATTTTTGAGAATTTTTTGCATTGGCTACAATGAAAGGATGGATTTTGCATTAGATGGATGTGAAGAATGCTTTCTTACATGGTGAGTTGCAGGAAGAAGTATTCATTGACTAGACACAAGGATATGAGGATTCAAAGAACCCAAAATATGTTTACAAGTTCCAAAAGGCTTTGTATCGGATTAAACAAGCCGCTTGTGTTTGGCATGCAAGGATTGCGCTTTATTTAACCACCATTGGATTTTCTGTGTGCGATGTAGATCACTCATTATACATAAGGAAGGTGATGATGGCATCAAAATTCTAGCTATTTAGTTGATGAATTGATTGTAGGTGGTGATAATGAAGAAAGCATTAAAGAGGTAAATCAACTCCTTATGTAGGAATTTGAGATGAAAGATCTTGGCGTGCTATGCTATCTTTTGGGCTTTGCATTTATACATACAAAAACAAGTATATGGATGTTGCAAAGGAAATATGCCTTGAGTGTGCTACAAAAGTATGTTATGGATGATTTTAAGCCGATTTCTATACCATTAGATTAGAATTTGAAGTTGGATACTACATCATGCGAAGCATTGAAAAATGCTACTATGTACTAGAAAATTGTGGGAAGTTTGATATATCTCACAATTACACGACATTATCTAAGCTATAGTGTAGGACTTCAAAGTCAATTCATGCAGGTTCATAGGAAACCACATTTAGATACTATAAGAGGAATTCTATGTTATGTGAGAGCTACTTTGGATTATGCATTATTTTAAAAACAAGCATAAAATTGCAAGTTCATGGATACAACGATGTTGAACCGGCTGGTAGTATTTTGAATAGAAGATCTACTAGTGGCTTTCTATTCTCGCTTAGGAGTACCAGTGTTACATGGAGCAGTAAGAAGGAACCCACTGTTGCTTTGTCAAGTACAGAGGCTGAGAATAGAGTTGTTGGATTGGAAGCATGCAAAGCATCATGTCTAGATATGCTACTTGTAGATTAAGGTGTGGAAGTGCAAAAGCTTATCATCATTTATTGTGATAATGTTAGTAGCATCCAGTTATTATGAAATCATATTGAGGTACATTATCACTTCATCAGAAAAAAGCTATTGGTAGGTCATATTGATCTTGTTTATGTGAGGGAAGATGAGCAGGTTGTTAATGTGAGAACCTGAAGAAGTTTAGAAAGATGCTTGGAATACATGGCATGATGTTGAGCTTAAGGGGGAGTGCTAAGATATCAAGATCAACATGTGATGATCGAGGATGACACATATCACTTTTTCATTTCTCTAACATGTATAGTAGTCATGTCAGTATATGTCAGGGACATTTTAGTGAGCTTTACTAGATTGATCTACCGAGAGTGATAACATGTTTGTTTCTTGCCAACTCACTCATTCACAGACATTATGATTTCCTTTATGTATGTTTCTTTATATATTGCACTATTATTGTTGTATTATGTCATTCTTGTATATCCTCTTTATGTAATAGAAGACGAGGAAGAAGATCCTTCTTCCTTGCCTCAATCTGTGTGTGCTCCTCTCTTTGTGTGTGAGAGTGTATGAGATCTATCTTCCTTATCTCCTTTCTCTTGACACCTTCCACATTTTATTATAGTAAATAATAAAACCACAAATCTGAAAACAAATTTAGAGCTTTTACTTATGAAAAAATCCACCCCCTCAAGCTATAAATCCAAAGCTTTGACTCTAAGTAGAACTTTGATTTGCTTGAACTTCTAAGCATCCATTGCCTTTCTAAATATGTTTGGTAATTGATATTTAGTTCCAACATGTTGAATTTCAATATATTTCATTCACCATCTTATCTAGGATATAATGTATTGTACATCAATGTGTTTGGTTCTTGCATGGTACACTGGATTAGACACAAGTTGTAATGAACTTATGTTATCTCCAAGGAGTAATGGACATGATGTAGATCACTTCATATCTTAGTAAAGCTTTAAATACCACATAATATCTCATGGTGCATTTATAAGACTCCTATATTTAGCTTCTATGCTTGAAAGTGCTATTGTAGGCTGATTTTTCGAACTCCATGAAAGCAATTTTTTACCTACAAATATCAAATATCTCCTGTATTCTCTCTATCATACTTATTTCCAACCCAATCTACATCACAATATGCTTTCAAATTCATAATTTCATGACATTTATAGCTCAAACCTTCATTTAATGTACCCTTTGAATATCTCAAGATACTTTTAGTTGCTTGCATATGTACATTTGTGGGTTTGTTCATAAACTAAGACAACATACTTACATTAAATGTAATGTCTAGCCTTGTTAAGGTTCCATATAGAAAGATAAAAAATGATCAAAGACCTGTAGATAAGTTGATCTTCTAAAGCCTCACCATTTGCAACACTATAATTTACATTGGGTTCAATTGGATTACTAATACTCTTGCAATGTTTCATGCCATATTTCTTCAACAAATCTAAAATATGCTTCCTTTGTAGAAGATATACACCATCTTCTTTCTTCATAACTTGGATTCCAATGATGTAGTTTGGTTCTCTTAATCTGAAAACTTGAATTCAGATTCAAGATTTGCTTTGATCATGGCTATTTCACCTTCACCGTTCCCTATTATTATCAAATGATCCACATAAATTGAGACATAAACAATCAACAATCCTTCAACTTTAACATACAAAGAAGAATCTACACTCAAACACCTATATCCCTCACTTTAAAGAAACTTTACCAATCTAAAATTCCAATCCCGTAATTTAAAATTTTTTTGCTTCATCAAAGGAAATGCACTCATTCACATCAAAAGACTAGAGGTAGCCATTGCATATAAATCGAATGGAAATGAAGCACTATGAGAGCCTCCATGGGTACAATATGACAAGAGTGCATCTAATTTTCTTTCACTCTAAGTTTTCCCCAACCATTTAGGCATACTTTTAGCCTCTTCTATTCAAGTGTTTTGATGGCAGTGCACCATAGTATGCTCTCCTTCTTGAGAGTTCCACGATGATATCCTCGAAATAGAAAACCGAGCTCCAAGCACCACACACAGTACTCTGCACAGAGGCTACATAATACTTAGAAAAACACAGTACACAGGGAGCATGAACACAGACTTCTTAGGTGTTACAAATGTGATCAAACTTACAATATGTGGCTGCCACTATATGTTTTATTAAAGAACATATACAAAAGTTTTCAATGGCCATTTGGCCTTTCACATGGACGCTAATGGTAAAAATCTCCTACTAAAGTCCAATATGGCCAAAGTAACTATGGGAGAAAAAATAAAAAATGATAAAGAATACCTAAGTGTAAGTATACAACTATACCTCCCACCTGATGGGCATGTTACAAAGTATACAAGTGATTGTGTAAGATTATGAATCAAGTAATCCCCATCAAGTTACAACAATGTTGAAAGCTATCCTATGGTAGAGCGTTAGTCAAAGCATATGCAGCATTATCTTGAGTGTGAACCTTCTCAAGAATAACGCACTATGTAGCTAAGCAATCTCTAATGAAGTGATACCTCACCTCAATGTCCTTGGCCTTTGCATGATAGACAAGATTCTTAGCGAAAGCAATGGCACTCTGACTAACATTGAGAAAACGAGGTACATGCTGAGATGAGAAAGCCACAATGCTTCCTTACATGCCTCACTTGTTGCAACATACTCTGAGTTTTGTGGTGGAAACAACTATACATTCTTGAAGACGAGATCTCCAAGAGATAGCACCTCCAACAAAATGAAAAATATACCCTGATGTAGACTTACAATTGTCTACAAAACCAACATAGTCGAAATTTGTGTAACCAATAATGGATGCTTTCCCTCTACCTAAGCATAGACACTTTTCCTTAGTGCCACTCAGATATCTCAAAATCATCTTAACCGCTTCCTAATGTTTCTCGACAGGATTAGACATATATCTGCTCACAACTCCCACTGCAAATGCAATGTCTCATCTCGTAGCTACCATAGCATACATGAGACTACCAACAACAGATTGATAAGGAATTTTTGTCATGAATTGCTTTTCCTCATCTATTTTGGGGCAATCATCCTTGCTCAATTTCACATATGTACTCAATGCCTTTCCACCCTGCATATTGAACCTGTAAAGTACTTTGGATATGTACTCACTTTGAGACAAGTATATGCATCTTTGACTCCTATCAAGAGTAATGTGCATGCCAAGAATATGTTTGCCATCCCCCAATCCTTCACATCAAATGTCTGACTCAACTTCTTTTTGAGAATTCACAAGTCATAAGAGGATGTCCCAACAATCAACATATCATCAACATAAAGTATCAAGCATATCAAGCTTCCATCTGAGCATCTCTTTGTGTAGAGACAATGATGCTCATTGCTTCGAGAATAGCCTTGAGACTTTATAAAAGCATCAAACGTTTCGTACCATTGTCTAGGGGAATGTTTAAGTCCATATAGGCTCTTTTTCAGATTGCATACTAGAATGTCTTTGCCAGGCACTACATAACCCTCAGGTTGTTCCATATAGATCTCATCTGTAAGATCTCCATGGAAGAAAGTAGTTTTCACATCCATTTGGATTAGCTCTACATCCTCCATTGCAATGAATCCAAGCAACATGCATAGGGTAGTCATCTTGACCATTAGAGAAAAGATTTCCTCAAAATTAACACCATGTTGATGCTTAAAACCCTTTGCAACAAATTGTGCTTTATACTTTGGAGAAGCACTATCTGGTGTGAATTTCAGCTTATATACCCATTTACATGGTAAAGCTCTACTGCTTGGCAAAGGTACTAAATCCCAAGTACCATTCTTGTCAATAGAATCCAATTCACTCTTCATGGCACACTCCCACTTGACATGAGATATTGTATGCATAGCTTCTTTGTAGCAAGAAGGCTCACAAACATTTGTTAGCATAAAAAAATCCAAACTTGGACCATATCTATTAGGTGGATGTGAGACATGTGTAGAGCGCCTCAATGATTGTTGAACACGAACATTTGCAGACTGATCTGATCGGACATTCTCTTGGATATCCATATACCTCATCCTTTGATTTGACAGGATATACTCAAAGTTTTCTAGTCGCATCATCTATGAAAGTGACAAAGTAAAGAGAACCACCTAATGACCTTGTGGGCATAGGACCACACACATCTATATGAACGCGATCTAAAGGTTGAATTGAAGAGTCAATGAGCGTTCTATGCACATTTTTGGTTTGCTTTCCATATTGACAATGCTCACAAAATGAAAAATCAAAGAAAGATAACACACATAAGTAGCCAAAACGAGAAGGATTTTCCATTCCACTATGAGATATATGGCCCAAAGGCATGCCAAATACAAGCCATAGCCTGTTTAGTAACAGATAACAAGTGTTCATTTTGTGATACAAATAAAGGATAAAGTGATCCAACTTTTCTTCCTTTTGCAATAACCGTATTGCCCTTTAATATGCAAAAGGACTGACCATAGAAAACCACCTTGTAAACAAGCTCATCAAGTTGACCAACTGACATCAAACTATGTGATAACTAAGGTACATGGCATACATTATGCATAGTAAATTTTGAGCCATCAATGAAGTGCACAACCACATCTCCAAGCCCGACAACATCACACTGATAAGAATCACTAAGTCTCACAATACCAAGAGACTTTGCTACATAAGTAGAGAACCACTCTCTATGTGATGTCACATAGACATTGTAAACAAGGTCATCAAGTTGACCACCTGACATCAAACTATGTGATAACTAAGGTACATGGCATACATTATGCATAGTAAATTTTGAGCCATCAATGAAGTGCACAACCACATCTCCAAGCCCGACAACATCACACTGATAAGAATCACTAAGTCTCACAGTACCAAGAGACTTTGCTGCATAAGTAGAGAACCACTCTCTATGTGATGTCACATAGAAAGAAGCACCAGAGTCTAGCTGCCATGTGTGGGAAAGAGAATCAACCATAAGGGCCTCGGTAGGCATAGTACTGTCAAGTCTCAACACATCAGCATCATCAAAAATAGCATTGATTTCTTCAATCTTCGTGGTTGAAGTATATGGTGCAGATAACTATTTAACATGCCCATCAACATTTTGCCCTTTACCTTTAGCATTCTTTAACATATAACAGTCTTTCTTCATGTGTCCTTTCTTATGATAGTAATGACAGTCGATATCCCTCTTCCTTGATTTACTTCTACTCTTATTCTGTTGACCATTCTTTTCCTTGTTCTTGCTCCTACCATGTTATTGATTCTTTCCTTGGTAAGAATCACGAACATTATATGCATCTCCACTCTGAGTGCCAACCATATATTTCTATGAATCTCCTCATTCAAGAGTGCTTCAAATATGTCATCATAGACTAGTTTACCACCAAGTGCACTATTGCTAAAAACTATGCAAAACATATCCCATGATGATGGCAAGGTGCATAACAACAAGACTACTTTCATTTCATTATCCATATCCATTTTTTGATCCTATAACTGATATAGCATCAAAATCATTTAGATGGGCACCAACCGTATCTATGTCCTTTATGTGAAGGTCATATAACTTTCCCATCAAATGCACTTTATTTCATGCCGTCTCTTTTTCATATGTATTGCATAACTTCTTTCAAAGCTCCTCTCCACTTTCACAGTCTAATACTATAAAGTAAACATTATCAGACACGTGCAATTGAATGGTAGACCTGGCCATTTCATCAAACTCATCCCAATCATCTTCATTCATGTCACCAAGCTTCTTTGAGATTCCATTTATTGGCTTCCATTGCTCCTCCAAATCAACACATCTTTAATCTCATTTTTCCATAGAGCAAAGTTTGTTCCATCAAATTTTGGATCTCAAAATGGTCTTTGCCTTGCAAGTTATAGCTCCTCCTTGAAACACTGGCACCAAGACCGTGATCCAAGTACTGAAGCTAATGCAAAAGGTGTCGAAGATGATGATATTCTACATAATCCTGTTTGTGTTGCGGTTTCTACTGCACCTACTGCAGAGCAAATTTGTTGGATGGCAGAGATGCCCAGGCACATGCATTGATAGCTTTCTAGGGCAATAGAAAAACCCATAGTACAAACCTTCTTTAAGTGTGCCCTTGATATACCTAAGCACCCTTTGACTTGCAATCCAATGTTCCTTTCTAGGGCAATGCATGAACTAAGATAAAACTCCAATGTCATATGATAGGTCGGGCCTTGTTAATATAGCATAAATCAAGCTACCCACCAAACTCTGATAAAGCTTCATGTCTTTGAATTCTTATCCTCCATATCTACTAAATTTTTGATTCACCTCCATTGGAGTTGGTGCTATCTTGCAATCTTGCATTTTAATTTGGTTAGAAAATTCTTCAAATACCTTTCTGGAGTTACATATACTCCATTGTAATCTCCATTCCCAAGAAATATGACAAATTTCCCAAGTCACTAATCTTGAATTCTTTCTCCATCTATTTCTTAAGCATTTGTATGCCTTTGTCATCTATTCCTGTAAGTATTATGTCATCAACATAAATACAAACATAGATAAATCCATCCTCACTTGCTTTGACTAGCAAGCTACTATCTGCCTTTGATGCTTGAAAACCAAATTCCTTCAAGAACTTTACAAGCTTGTAATTCCATGCCCTTGGGGCCTGCTTCAAGCCATACAAAGCTCTCTTGAGCTTACACACATGATCTGGATAAAATAGATCTTCAAATCCATCGGGTTGTTCCATGTAAACTTCATCTAAAATGTAACCATTCAAAAATGCATTCTTTACATCTAATTGAGATAACTTCCAACCTTTGCAAGAAGCAATAGCTATGAGAGTCGTTATGAATTGTCATCTTTGCAACAGGACTATAAGTTTCATCATAGTTCACACCATATATCTGTGCATATCCTTTTATAACAAGCCTAGCTTTGTACCCAAACACACTTCCATCTCCAAATCTTTTTGTTTTGTAAACCTACTTACATCCAGTTACCTTCTGATTGATTGGTTTATGTACCAATTCCCAAGACTCATTCTCAATGAGTGCATCAAACTCTTCCTTCATAGATTTTTCCCAATTCTCCTTTCCTTTGGCTTCATCATATGTGGATGGGTCTTCATCTGCTTTTATTGTATAAGCATAATCTTTTGTAGCCAAGAATGAAGTATCATAGCTATACCTTGTGGGTTGCCATTTGTGCCTAGATGATCTTCTGAGTTCTCCACTTCTTGAAGTTTCTGGTTCATCACATTCTGGATCAAATATTGGCATCTCTTCAACTTCAACTAGTGCTTCATTGTTCACTTCTTCTTCGAATATTTGAACCTTTGATTTACGTTTCTTCTGATTCAATGTTTCTTCAAGACCTGCATAAGTATTATTTGTACCTGAGTACCAAGTACTTTGCTCATCAAATGTGACATCCTTTGATACAAAGAATTGCTTTGTAGATGGACTCCACAACCTGTATCCCATTTGCTTATCATCATAACTAATGGAAACATTTTTCAACCTTTGGTTCCAACTTATGCCGTAATTGAGAAGGAACATAACCATAGGCTAAGCAACCAAATACTTTGCAGTGATCTAATGTAGGTCTTTTACCCCATCGAGCTTCATATGGTGTCCATGTCACAGGGCAAATCTTATTCACACATGTTCTTGATTTCATTTTAAAGAAGAATTTTGAAATTTGATTGTATGTTCATATGCATATGTACAAGTAAGGAAATACAAGTATATATACATGGAATTTCTTCACGTCATATGTACCTGAGTTGCAATGTCGTTTCTTCATGTCGGGCTCACATTGTTGGAAGTATGCGGATGCTCGACTGGTGGATCAAGTCAACCGCCAAATCCAATGGTGCACACCGAGTGCTTGAAGCAAACTCAGGTGCAGTGAAGACTCAAAGAGTATATGTAAACTTAGAAAAATAATCAGTTCACAACTAAAGCTTGTACTATAATTAAGAGCTCTGAAAAAACTTGCAATCCTTGCAAATGATAAATCAAACTTGGACAAATAATCACTCTACTCAAATTTACTCAAGTCTTAATCAGTTTCTATTTGTCTTCATAGTTACTCATAGACTTGTTTAATGATTACTTTGTCATGGTCATGAGTCATCATGTTTATTTAACAGATACTAATATCTAGTTTCCTTGGAGGATAAGTGAAATGGTTTAATGGTTTTATACGTTCATAGAAACCTTTCGGAGGGTATCACAAAGATGTGTTCTCAACATAAACTCTTTCCTAACGGAACAAAATATTGAATTCTGTACTCATGCGCCTTTAATCGATAATTCAAAGTGAATCAAACCTGAACCTCAAATTGGCTTATAGCTGAACTTGCGCCTTTAATCGAAAATTCAAAGTGAATCAAACCTGAACCTCGCTATCGTCACAAATAGTGAACTACTTAGTTTTCAATACTGTATTCAAATGCTGCCACGTTCATCTATAGGTCTTCCTTCCAAACCACTTTAGTCGATATCTTCTTCACCTCCAAAGATCACTGTTTGCATCTGAATTTGGTTTTTGTTATTACAAATCTAATAGAGTATTTCAGAGACCATAAATCTTCACAAGATTTAAATCCTTTGAGTTGTACGAGAACTCATAATAGACATAATAATTTCATTCAGGGTAACAAAACTCTTTCTTCACCTAAGCTTACATGGCTTTTCTTTAACTTTCATCTCATCATCCTCATTCACTGTCTGCGTATGTCTCGTCTGTTGTGTTACATGGAATGAACTTTTCTCTCTCTCTCTCTCTCTCAATCTATACATAAGTTGGAATACTTAATTGCATTTCATTATAGTAACACAGATATCTCTAGTACAATTGTGGTCACACGGCTCATGAAATTCGATGTGTGTGATTCCATGTGAACAAATTCAAAAAGCCTTTCTGACTGAAAGATCCTCATTTGCAAAATACAACCATCTTCTTATTTAAAAGAAACACTCGAAGCGCAACTATTTTTGAGGTCCACAGCAGCGTATTTCAACTGCTTTAGAAACCTGCCATTAGAATATGGTTAGCTAAGGTTATATTTCAAAACAACAAAAATCCAGAATGCCAATCCGAACAGTAGTTGGACTGGACAAAAGTTCGAAAGGAACTCGAGATAGAGGTTGGATGCATAGAATTACTTAATCATGGAACCATTAATATAAATGAACATCATCAGAACATGTATTCAACAGGAAATCTTCAACTATGTAGTGTGTAAGTTTTCACAAACCTTTATTGTGGAATAGCGATGCAGGGGAGGAGAACGGCAAGCTAGAAGGCATTACAAATGAGACAGACAAATCTATCGTCTCCCTCATGTGCGACCCATTTTGGTTTCAACTTGTTATTTTCGAGGAGATAAATATAATGATGTTTAAACGGTGGAGATCTCTTATCTCGGGAGATTCTTTTACCTAGAAGAAACAAGGATTTTTCAATCGACCATTCCTTTGGAATTTGTCCAAAATTGACAGCATATCGCTCCCTCCAAATCTTCCAAAGAGTCTCGCCCCTGATGGCATTCCACAGCCTCGATGAGCAGCCAACCACCTCACTGAACATCGCCTCTTGCCAATTGATTTGGTTCGTGAGTTTCAATATCCACCTCACATGGTGCCAGATAACGTGGGACTTGGGGTAGTGAGAGAAAAGATGAGCTAAATCTTTGATGCATCGATGGCAACGCTTGCACCATGGAGGCACACCGTAGATTTTGTTAGCCCTTGCATTGGACCAGATACCCTTATGCAAGATCTGTCACATGAGAACAGACTTTTGGATCTCAATATTAGGGGGTGCCAAATAGACATGAACTTTAGTTCCAATGATGTTTGGTCCGAGAAAGGCACCATCGCTTGTTAAGGGTGTGATGAACATCTAAGTTCTCTTTGAAGTTAGGGATTCTGGATAGTTTCTTACCATTTCTCCATTTGAGGCCCTCCAAGCAAGGGAGATCCTATCTGCAGAGAAGGCGGGTAGCTGAGCAATATTCCCACACCAAACACCTGCCTTGAAGAAGACTCCATTCCTCGAGGGTAACTCTAAGTCTCAGGTCTAAGTCTTCGAACCTAATCCACTAGCCGGTCTCTTGTTTTCAGAGCTGTTTGTCGCCAGCAGAATTATGTGCCATCCATGTAAGTCTCTTTATTCCTCACAACAACAGAAGACTTCCGTCCGCATTCGCATTATGGACCTCCTTCTGTTGTCTTTGCAATTTGTTGAATGCCTTTTCCACCAAACAATCAGTTCTCGAACTTTGCCAAAGAATAAGCATGTATTGGCCTCTCTCTATCATCATTGAATTCCCACATACAAACATCGTTGTTCCTTGAAATCCCCGAACTTGTTCCCGATCTTTGTTTTTCAACCTCCCTTTTTCGCTTCCGATCCTTCCTTTTCATGTACCACTGTGCATGCTGCATGCCTCTCTTTTTGAGTTAGCGCTCCTACTTTTGTAGAGATGAATCCCCTAATTATATTGGCCTCCAATAAAGCATGCGATGCTTTTGTTTTAAAAGACAACTAAATATTGGAATTTCTTGCATTAATAAAAATTTAACTTCATATTCATTGCGAGAAGGCATAATATATATTACCTTCTGAAGAATCATCAAAGCATTTCATATCTCATAGCCACACTTATTGGAACATCTAAAATTGGCTTCGAGATGTTGCTCATAGCCATTACTCTAAATTTTAATTTACTTGTTTTCTAGCAAATTATGAGGAGATACTAGGGTTTCGATCCTGGACTCTTCATATTGCACATGATGATCTTGATCCATTGTATTTTAATTGGGGAGAGAGAGATCTCTTCGACATCCAGAGTATTTTCACAAATTGTATGTTGAATCTTTGTTCCGAACAACATTTTGTTTTGAAGCAAGTAGAAGCAAAAGTAAAGATGAGAATCTCTACGACACTCACCCCACAAATCTTGCACATCATCCTTGATGGGCCAAATAACCTATTGCCTCAAAAATAAATTCATCTCAAATATTAGTTTGCTTGATTTCTTAAAATGAAATATAGACTCAACATGGTGCAAATACTAGAGAATAGAAAAGAAGGCTAAAATGCAGAAAACTCGTCACTCAATAATTCTCTCAATTCACTCAAATTTTGTTTGCTCTATTTTTTGAAGAAATTCCTCCAAGAACTTGTCCTGTTTCATAGAATCATTAAGAATTAGTACCCAAAAATACATTTTATTACATAGCTTTCTCACTATAGGTTCTCTCATAAAGGCATAAAAATCATTTATGGCACAAGAACTCTTCATCGATCATCATTAGTACCTGTTCGTCATATGCAAGGTATTTTCCTATAACAATCTCAAAAATGTAGTTATTCATTTTTCATAAACATAATGTAAAACAAACAAAATTCTTTTTAATCCTCATGAGAAGATGTATTTCTTCAATAAAAACCTAAAAAATAATTCATCTTGAAACACTTTTGAGAAACATTGCTATAAGACAAGACTTCTCGATAATCCATTTGTAACAAGAAAAGCAAGATTAAATAAAATTATGGATTTCATAATATTCCATTGAAACATCAAATCATCCATTCTTGATTGACGTGTATCCAACCACTCAAAAACTTGATTAGAAAAAGAAATATTAGCATCATTAATACGCATAAAATTAAGGCAAGACAAGTGTGCATTCATTTCGAAATCCTTACATTCATATTTTTCTAATGCATAAGCATTAGTTTTTTTAATGTTCTCATCTTCTTATTCCTCATATGGAAAATCAATGAGAGTAACAATATTAGGAGAACATATTGTGATGAGTGGATCTCATTGGCACTTGCATCACTCACTTCTTTAATAATCGATTTGGGAAGAGTTTTGTAAGAATCAAGCAAAGGGTTCTCTTGATCACACTCATGTTTACTTATTTATTTGCGTTATTTAATTGAAATTTTGTTTTCATCATTTTTCCTTTGATTAGTACAATCCAAGTCACTATTTTTGGAAAGAGGAGAATATTTGAGTTGTTGACGTTCATATCTAAGAGCAAGTCGGTGAACTTGCTTTTGCACAATTTTCCAATCATTGATCAAGCCATTTGAGGTATTATATTCCTCCACAAGAGGCTCTAAATATTTTTGAATTGAGTACTCCACGGTAGTTAAAAAATCCATAACTTTATTAGGCTCAAGATAGGTTTGATCTCGCTCCAATAAGTCACTAAACTTCTCTTCAAAGTCTTGGAAACTCTCAATTAAGTTCACTTTTGGTCTAGATGTATTTACCCAAGTTTAAAAAGTCATACTATTGCTTTTTGTTGAATCTTCAAAGGAGAATTCGTCTAGCCACTGGTTCTTAAAAACATCCCAAGAGATATTTAATGAGCCGAATTGAAGGCATATTCTATCTCGTGTATCTCCATTGGATATATGCCTAAAGGTTGAAACCCAACTACCCCTAGCTATTCCATATTGAGAAGCTAGATTTTCATACTCTTTGAGATAGCTAGTGACATCTTTACCACAAAACTCTTTGTTATCTACTTTGAGGTCATCTATCAATTTCTAGACTCTTTCTTCTATGAGGTATTGATCCATTATGAAATCTCTATCCATTGGAGACTCAGAACTGTGTCACAAGGCAGATCTTATACACACATGTTCATTTCATTTTAAAGAAGAATTTTGAAATTTGATTGTATGTTCCTATGCATATGTACAAGTAAGGAAATACAAGTATATATAACTGGAATTTCTTCACGTTGTATGTACCTGAATTGCAATGCCATTTCTTCACGCCAGGTTCACATTATTGGAAGTATGCAGATGCTCGATTGGTGGATCAAGTCAACCGCCAAATCCAATGGCACACACCGGGTGCTTGAAGCAAACTCACGTGCAGTGAAGACTCAAAGAGTATATGTAAACTTCGAAAACTAATCATTGCACAATCAAAGCTTGTACTATAATTAAGAGCTCTGAAAAAACTTGCAATCCTTGCAAATCATAAATCAAACTTGGAAAAATAATCACTCTATTCAAAGTTACTCAAGTCTTAATCAGTTTCTATTTGTCTTCATAGTTACACACAGACTTGTTTAATGATTACTTTTTCATGGTCATGAGTCATCATGTTTATTTAACAGATACTAATATCTAGTTTCCTTGGAGGATAAGTGAAATGTTTAATGGTTTGATAAGTTCATTGAAAACTTCGCAAACGCCTCTATTCAGTCGATATCCTTATCATTACTCAATAGCTTTAATCATTAACTGCGTACGCAGTTGGCGATGGACAGAGTCAGAGTTTACTATAAAAAATTATCATAGTTCAAATTGTTAATCATGATGAAGAAGACGACAGATCGGCATCAGAGAAGTGATGTGAATATGTCACAAATGAGGTCACAATAGATCATAATTATATCCGGAGCGGAGCCTTACAAGCGCAAGAAATTAACAGTGAATTTTAATACACCAGAAAACAAAACCATCGCAGCATACTTTCTTGAGTTCAGTGTAATAACATAACATCATAGAACATTATAGTAATTCACTGTTTATAGCTCAAAAGATACTCTCGATGGAGTTGACTTTTTTTGCGCATCACAATTTTTCAAAACATATTCTGCTGTCCTGATTATGTGTCATGTGTCGCCAGCAGAATTTTTTTTTTTTTTTTTTTATAAAAGGAAGTTCGGCCTTGGCCTATTTTTCCGGACTTTAATTGAAAGAAGAAAAGTTACAAGTGAATCGGACTAGTGCCCATGGGACTCCCCTAATCCCACAATGCAGGGGAGGAGAACGGCAAGCTAGAGGGCATTACAAATGAGGCAGACAATCTATCCTCTCCCTCATGTGGGACCCATTTGAGTTTCAACTTGTTATTTTCGAGGAGATAAATATAGTGAAGTTTAAACGGTGGAGATCTCTTATCTCGGGAGAATCTTTTACCTAGAAGAAACAAGGATTTTTCAATCGATCACCTTTGGAATTTGTCCAAAATTGACAGCACATCACTCCCTCTAAATCTTCCAAAGAGTCTCGCCCTTTGGTTCGTGAGTCTCAATATCCACGTCACGTGGTGCCAGATAACGCGGGACTTGGGGCAGTCGAAGAAAAGATGAGCTAAATCTTCGATGCATCAATGGCAAAGCTTGCATCATGGAAGCACACCGCATATTTTGTTAGCCTTTGCATTGGACCAAATACCCTTATGCAAGATCTTCCACATGAGAACGGACTTTTTTATCTCAATTAGGGGGTGCCAAATAGACATGATCTTTAGTTCCCAACGAAGTTTGGTCCAAGAAAGGCACCATCGCTTGTTAAGGGTGTGATGAACATCTAAGTTCTCTTTGAAGTTGGGGATTCTAGATAGTTTCTTACCATTTCTCCATTTGAGGCCCTCCAAGCAAGGAAAATCTTGTCTGCAGAGAAGGCGGTTAGTTGAGCGTTCCCACACCAAACACCTGCCTTGAAGAAGAGTCCATTCCTCGAGGGTAACTCTAAGTCTGGGGTCTAAGTCTTCGAACCTAATCCACTGGCCGGTCTCTTGTTTCCAGAGATGTTTGTCGCCAGCAGAATTGTGTGCCATCCATGTAAGTCTCTTTATTCCTCACAACAGAAGACTTCCGTCCGCATTCGCATTATCGACCTCCTTCTGTTGCCTTTGTCATTTGTTGAATGTCTTTTCCACCAAACAATCAGTTCTCGAACTTTGCCAAAGAATAAGCGTGTATTGGCCTCTCTCTATCATCATTGAATTCCCACATATAAACATCGTTGTTCCTTGAAATCCCCGAACTTGTTCTCGATCATTGTTTTTCAACCTCCCTTTTCGGCCTCCGATCCTTCCTTTTCATGTACAACTGTGCATGCGTTCATCAGCTGCTGCATGCCTCTCCTTTTGAGGTAGCACTCCTACTTTTGTAGAGATGAATCCTCTAATTATATTAGCCTCCAATAAAGCATGCGATGCTTTTGTTTTGATAGACAACTAAATATTGGAATTTCAATTGCATTAATAAAAATTTAACTTCATATCCATTGCGAGAAGGCATCATATATATGACCTTCTGAAGAATCATCAAAGCATTTCATATCTCATAGCTACACTTATTGGAACATCCAAAATTGGCTCCGAGATGTTGCTCATTGCCATTACTCTAAATTTTAACTTTTTTTGACAATATTCATACTTGCTTTCTAGCAAATTACGATGAGATACTAGGGTTTCCATCCTGGACTCTTCATATTGCACATGATGATCTTGATCCATTGTATTTTAATTGGGGAGAGAGAGATCTCTCCGATATCGAGAGCATTTCCATAAATCATATGTTGAATCTTTGTTCCGAACAACATTTTGTTTTGAAGCAAGTAGAAGCAAAAGTAGAGATGAGAATCTCTATGACACTCACCCCCACCAATCCTACACATCGTCCTTGATGGGACAAATAATCTATTGCTTCAAAAATAAATTCATCTCAAATATTAGTTTGCTTGATTTGATATGGGATCAGAAGATAAGTGTCTATGCATGGCCTTATAATATATCCTTATTGAATGCATACTTTGAAATGCATGGAGAAGCAAATATGGTGCAATCATTAGGGTAAAAGGCATCTAACAGTGAAGTTTGTGTGCTCACTCACATACATATTTATGTGCAAATACATCAATGCTTTCATTCTCTTGTGTGCATAAGGAAGCTCAATTCGTGCGTTGATGCAAGGTCATGTAGTGGGACGCTACCATGTATACTCTAAGTACATTTTCAAACTTTTATGGTGCATAAAGGGTAAAAGATCATCAAGATCAACCTGATCTTTGACAACAACTATCCGACTTTCACCCAATTGTCATCTCGAAAGATCCGGAGCTATCAGATATTGAAAGAATTCATTGATATTGAACTGTCAGATATTGATCGAAAAATCTCTGTAGTTACGTGATTGTGAAGCTTTGTTTGTTTATTGAATCCATTGCAAATTCTTGTATTGAACATTCATCAAAGTTCTTTAGTTTTTTTGCCTTTGCATCGTTCTACCTTCCTCTTCATTCGTACATGCATAGAGTGAAATCGAGTTGCGAATGAATTCTTGTGTTTAATCTTAAGTTTAATCTAATGGTTCGATATTTTCAAAGTTTCTATGATCGATTCATCGTTTCTAAACTAACCCGCTTAGCCTTATAGCCTTAGGAAACATTTTTTCTGATAACAACACCCTTCTCCTTTCAAATGTCTTCAACCATAGCTCTCATAACACTTTACATTCTTTTAGAATAGTTTTCATATATTATCCATGTATCTCCAGTAAAATAATTTGAGAATGAATAAGGGTAATAAACTTCCATACCTTTTCTAAACATTGAGATTGCATTAGTTCAAAGATGGATAAAGCTAAAATTATGAGGATTAACAATGTTGTGTGATGAATACTGAAATTCTTCTTTCACAAACAGAAAACAATAATTTATGACAAGATTTCTGCCAATAAACTACTTATCCATTTTCTTGAGTGGTGTCCATCTTCTTTGAGTTTTCATCATACTTGAGATTGCTCCAAGCACTTGGCATGCGGCATTGGATTTGGCAGTTGAATTGATCCACCAACCTAGCGTCCATTTCTTCCTGACAACATTCTCCCTAACAAACTGATAGTGGATCTCTACATGTTTGTTCTTAGCATGGTAGATTGGATTGATTGCAAGATGAAGTGAGGTTATGTTATCTCCAAAAATATGAGGAGTATCTGAGTACAAGGTCTTGATCCACAGGGCTTCACGAGTTGCATTCGTTTAATCCTCTACATTGAACTTTAGTTGATGAAAATGAGATAGTAGGATGCTTCTTGGATCACCATGAAATGAGCATTGTAACTGCAAAAGTAAGATACCATGATGTACTTCTTCTATCATCTTTATAACCTACCCAATTCGCATTGAGGAAGAGTGTTATGTCTATATCAGATGTGCATGGATAATATGATTCCTTTTGATCGTTTCATTATCCTCTTGGTTGCTTCCATGTGGGGTTTCCTAGCAATGTGCAATATTGACTCAAGGCACTTATACTATAGCAAATGTCTAATCTAGCAAATGTGGTATAGTTTGAACTACCCACTAAGCTATGATAATGTGTAATTTCTTTAATTGGCTCTCCTTCATGAGAACTTAGCTTCAAGTTCATTTCCATGGGTGTACCTATAATCTTAGAATTCTCCATCTTGACTTGGCAAGCATATCCTTGATGTATTTCCTTTGAGTGAGATATATACCCTTTTTTGTGTATAAAACTTCCAACCCTAGGAAGTATCTGAGTTGCTCGAGGTCACTGATCATGAATTCCTCCTTCATTTCTAGCTTGATCTTCCTAATACCTTCAACATCCTTACCTATGAGTATTGTATTATCTACATATACACAAAGGTATATGACTTCTCCTTGATTCCTCTTGATAAAGAGAGAAAGATTTGCTTTGCTAAGCATGAATCATTTATCCTACAAATAGGTGAAAAGTCTATGATTTCAAGCCCTTTGGGCTTGCTTCAGACCATATAGGGATTTCTATAACCTGCATGCATGTTCAGGAAAGAGTGATACTTCAAACCCAGGAGTTCCATCCATATCTACCTCTTCAGATATCCATTCATTTAGAAATGCATTCTTTACATCCATTCGCTAGATCTATCACTCCTTTCTACTCACCAGTGTATCTGTTAGTGATTTAGTTTCGATTCCTCTAACTTGGAGATAAGAATCAAATTCATGGGAGACATATTCTCCCCCTCCATTTGACCTTAGTCTTTTTAGGGTTTTGATTTTACCTGTTTGATTCTCCGCAAGTCCTAAATATTTCTTAAAGCATGAAAAAACTTCATCCTTATGATTCACAAAATATAAGATAGCCCATCTACTACAATCATGTATAAATGACACATAATACCTTGATCTTGAGATTGAGGGTTATTTGCTCGATCCCCAAACATCTCTATGGACAAGCTCTAGAAGGTCTCCATGTATGTATCCTTTCTTGGTGGATGGTTGCTTGTGTAATTTTCCAAATTGATATGCACTACAATTGTAAATCATGTGTTGCTTTGAAATATTCTAGGTAGTCCAAGTACACTATGATCTCTACTAATTTGTTTGAGGGATCGTTCTCCAATGTGAGCTAGCCTCTTATGCCAAACCTCAAGTTCTATTAGGGGTTGGGTGCCATAGTTGAACAAGTTCGTGTTGTCTTGGAGTTCAATTGTGAAAAACCTACTTTTCCTTTATCCCTTTGACATCTTCTGTAAACCTTGATATGGATCTTCAACATAGGCTCCAAGCTTGGTGAATTGCACCTGCAACCCTTTTTCCACATTTTGACTTACACTTATAAGATTCAACACATAAGAAGCTCTGCTAAGTAAGTTCATAGTACCATTAGAGTTCTTCACATTTGCTATATTCTCAACTAGATGTCTTGTGTCATCACCTATTTTGACCTCATGCTTGCTCTTTGGATCTTCCAAGTCATAGAGAAGAGCTACATTTCTTGCTATGTGGTTTGAGCATCCAAAATCTATGTAGAATACATGCTCATTACACTTACCTTCCTTCATTCTCATATTCATAAGTAGAATTCAATCATCTTGAGCTTGATCATCTCTATAATTATTGTATTCCTTCCTTCCTTTATATCCTCATTTTTAGTTGTTGTTGAAGGAATTGTTCTTGTATCCATAACAGTTTTTGCACCTACCTCTTGAAGTTCTAGAGCTTCCTCTATTGTATCCTCTGCCTCTCTGATTCCTTGTCTTTCTAAAGAAATTCTCTATGATGTGATTTGATATGCCACATATGGCACAAGGTGATGAGCTTTGAGCTCTTGTCTACCTCCTCTCCCTCTTCCACTTGAACCTCTTCCTCTACCTACAAACTTAGCTTGAGAGGTGCTTCCTTCATCATCATATTTTTTATCTTTTTCCTTGGTGTCATTGCCTTTTCTCTTATTTGTATGGAGGGCAAAGGATCGGTTACCATTTTGGTACTCACCATTCTTTATGAACTTGGAATCATATGTGAACGATTCCCCCATCAGTGTGTTGAAATCAAGCACTTGCATATCCATGTAGAGATCAATGGTTGTGGTGAAGGCTTCCCATTTTTCATCAGCTTTGATCTCATTGATGACTTGTCTCACAATCTGCTGTTTATCAATGATTTCTCAAATGCTCCCAAGTTGATCTGCAATTTCTTTCATCTTGGTGGGAAAGTCAATCCCACTTTGCTTGGGCATCTTCTAAAGAGTTTTTAAACTCCATCCATAACTAATTCTTCCTATCTTTGGTACTTGAGGAGAAGAATGCTTCCAAAGAATTCCATGTCTCTTCAGAGGTCTTATAGATCCTACTATGAGGGAGTAAAAAATTAGAGATATAGTTGAGAATATATGACCTTGCCAAATATGAAAAAAGTTCCAAGTCATTCCTAAGTGTGTTCATACACATCATCACCAAAACATATCGACAAATCCACCCAAGGAGTGATGTGGTGAACAAGGAGCTAGCACTTATAGGCTATGTGGAAAGAGATCAATCCACAAAAGTGTTGAGATATCAAGCTCAACATGTGATGATCCAGGATGACACGTATCACTTTTTCATTTCTCTGAAATATATATTGGTCACACGAGTATATGTTAGGGATACTTCATTGAGATTTACTAGATTTATCTACCGAGACTGATGGCACATTTGTTTCTTGCCAGATCACTTATTCACGAATATTAGGATTTTCCTTTAGTGTTCTTTATATATTGCACTTGTTGTATTGTGGTTTTAGGTCATTCTTGTACATTCCTTTTATGCGATAGAAGAAGAAGAAGAAGAAGAAGAAGAAGAAGAAGAAGAAGAAGAAGAAGAAGATACTTCTTACTTGCCTCAATCTGTGTGTGCTCCTCTTTGATTGTGAAAGTGTATGTGTGATTTCCTTCTTTATCTCCTTCCTTTTGACATGGTATCAGAGCTAGTGTGGCTATAGAGAGCTCGTGGAGAAGGCCAATGATGAAGAGTATGCGAGAAGGTGTGGAGAAAGTAGGATTCACAAATGACCTCAAATTTCTATGAAAATTGGCGTGAAGGTAGAAGGTATCCGAATTTTGTTTTGGAGTCATCCCAACCTCCATTTTGAGCCTGCAAGGTGAGGCCCATAGAAAACCAAGCTAGTTTGCAAAACTATAACCTGCATCATGTTTGGCAACACTCATATATTCCATATCTAGAATTTCAAGTGATTCCGTGTACTATTGATACACGAAAACTGTGTTTTTTTTAGATCGAATTCTCACATCAAAGTGGGACAGTGTTCAAGGAGAAGTACTACTTGTAGTGTCTTTGCAATGTTTTGAATTGCTATAAAAATGGAAAACACAGATGGAATGAGTTAGCTTATGAGCGATAAGCTAGAGAAGAACAACTTCCATGCTTGGAGATTCATAATGAAGAATTTTTTGATGGGAAAAGGCTACTAGATTGACAGAGAGAACAATGCTCCGTAGTTACCAAAGAGGAATCAAACTCCACACCAATTAAGAGCATATGAGGAATGGAATCAAGGAGCACAAAAGCTAATGTATTGGCTATTTGTTAGCATACAAGATAGCATGATTGAACACATACATGATGCCAAGACTATGAAAGAGGCTTTGAATAGTTTGTTCATATTGTATGATACCCATACAAAGGCACAAAAATTGCAACACAAGAACAAGCTACATACATTGGAGAAAAAGAGCATCTCGATAAGTGCCTACACCTTGAAAATCAAAAACATATGTGAGTCACTTGCATCTATTGGCATGAACATAGATGATGATGATAAGGTGGAACTATGCCTTTATGGTCTAGGAGCTACATATAGGCAATTCAAAACATCTATTTAGACTAGGGAAAATATTCCAAATTTTGTTGATCTGGTGTCCATGTTGATTAGTGAAGAAAGGAATCTTGGTGAGGACTCAAACTCCCAAGGAAATCTAGTTCTAAGTAGGTACTCTACTTTGGTAGACGAAGAGGCAAATGTAGAGGCTTTCAAAGTTGCAGAGGAAACAGTAACCAAGACCAAGGTCAACATTAGAATCATGCAAGTGGTAGAGGATAGTTTCGAGATAGGGGGAGCCAAAGAATCCACAAAAATTTCCAAAGAAATTATTCAGGTACTCACAGTACAGGATGCAAGAATTATGGTAAACCTAGACATGTTGAACGTGATTGTAGGTCGAAGAATTAAAAAAACAGAAGGCAATAATACAACTATGGATCCACAAGTGCGGATGATTCTGAGAAGCTTTTCATGGTTCATTATCACGTGATGAATACGATGTCTGGTGATGTTTCAAAATCAAATGAAAATGTCTCGTATGTTGATTCAAGTGCTTCAAATCACATGACCTGTCATGAAAAATGGTTTAGTAGCTTGCAAAAATTGCCAGTTCTTGGATATGTTGAAACAAGTGATGACACATCACACCCTATCGAGCATACAAGAAACATACTAATGGAGGATGGGAGGGTAAAACATCTTGCTGATGTGCTGCATGTTCCAACTATAACAAAGAACCTCATTTCTATTGGACAAATGTTTGAGCAGGGATCACAAGTCAAGTTCAATGTTGATGGGTTATATGTAGAAGAGTACAAACAGGATGGACGATTGATTGCCAAAGGAAACAAAGTGGGTAGGATGTTCACCTTAAATGTGAAAATTCATGAAATAAATGCAACTATATTTGCAAAAGGTGTAGGATTTATTACTGATATAGAGATCTGGCACAAACGAATTGGACATGCAAACTTGCAGAGGCTGAAATTGATGCATTCAAAGGAGATTGTCAATGGAATACAAAAAGTCAGAGTTGCAAAAATGCAAAGGGTATGTGATGTCAATTTGGTAAACAATCAAGATCATCATTTCTTCATGACAAGCAAGTTATGAGAATGTGCTAGAAATAGTATATATAGATGTTTGGGGTCTTTCAAAGACCACATCTATGGGTGGTTGTAGGTTTTATGTTACTTCCATTGATGAACAAAAGTATGGTTATATTTCATGAAAGAGAAGAGTGAAGTGTTCAATCACTTCCAAAATTTTAAGGTTATGGTGGAAAAGCAGAAAAGAAAGTATATTTATACATTAAGGTCTGATGGTGGAGGTGAATACATGTCAAATGAGTTCAACAACTTTCTTAAAAGTCATAGAATTTGACGTCAAATTTCATGCAAGTACACACCACAACAGAATGACGTTGCTGAATGCAAAAATAGAAATACTGCAGAAATAGCAAGAGCTTTGATGGCTGAATATGCCTCATTGTTATTGGGAAGAAGTTGTGCATATCACTATATACATAGTGAACAGACTCTGACTACTACACCGAAAGAGAAGTTCACATATAAAAAGCCAAACTTATCACATATGAAAGTTTTGGTTGTGTTGCATATGTACATATTCCAGATGAGTTGAGGATGAAGCTTGATCCAAAAGCAAAAAAATGTATCTTCATTGGGTACTCCCTTGAGAAAAAGGGCTATAAATGTTATAACCCACTCAGACTATAGGTGAATGTATGTAGAGATGTGGTGTTTGATGAAACGTCAAGCTTCTATGGAGATGCCAAAGATGGAATTAATCTCGAACCAAATGACAAAGAAAAATATTGGACTTGAAAGTCAATTCATGTAGGTTCCTAGGAAGCCACATCTAGATGATGCTCTGAGGTGCACTCTACGTTATGTGAGTGCTGATTTGGATGATGCATTTTTTATGAAGCTAGTGTAGATTTTCAGGTTCATGGATATACCAATGTAGATTGGGCTAGTAGCATTTCAGATAGAAGATCTACTAGTGGCTTTCCATTCTCACTTGGGAGTGCAACTATTACATGGAGTAGTAGAAAGCTACCCACTACTACTTTGTTGAGAACAGAGACTGAGCATAGAGGTGTTGCAATGGCAACGTGTGAAGCATCCTTGTTAGAGATGCTACTTGCAGATTTAAGTTTAGAAGTGCAAAAGCCTATCACCATCTATTGTGATAATCTTATCAGGATATAGTTAGCATATAACCCTATTTTTCATGCTAGAACAAAGAATATCAAGTTAAATTATCACTTCATCAGAGAGAAGGTATTAGCAAGTGATATTGATCTTTTTTATGTGAGGATAGATGAGCAAGTTGTTGATATTTTTACTAAAGCACTTGGAGCAGAGAAGCTACAGAAGTTTGAAAAGATGCTTGGATTAGAGGACATGATGTTGAGCTTGAGGGGGAGCGTTGAGATATCAAGCTCAACATGTGATGATGTAGGATGATACATATCACTTTTTCATTTCTCTAACATGTATAGTGGTCATGTCAATATATGTCAGGGATACTTCATTGAGCTTTACTAGATTTATATCGAGAGTGATGGCACATTTGTTTCTTACCAGCTCACTTACTCACAAAGATTAGGATTTTCCTTATGTACTATTCTTTATATACTGCACTTGTTGTGTTGTTGTTTTAGGTCATTCTTTTCATTTTGCATCATCCCTAAGTTGATCAAGGGTTTGGGTTACAAGATCATCATCATTTGCGGCACAACTAATTGACCCTAGTGCATTTGTAAGCTCTTTAACCTTTAATATGTAATCATTAATATCTTGAGAAGGGCTTTTCTTGAGATTATTTAGCTCACTTTTTAGCTTTTTCTTTTATGGAGATGGATTAAAATATCTTAAAGCATTCCAAAACATTATTTGATGTATCCAAATCCTGAATATGTCTTGTCATGGAGTTTTGAATATGTTGAAATAGACTAAAAATGACTTTTTGTAAGAACATCTCAGTGGTTGCTGAGCATGAACATTTGTTGGGTGATCTGATTTGACATTCTCTTGAACATACGTCTATGTAGCATTCTTATGCATGCTAATTAGAGGACTAGAATCCTCAAACATCTCAAGAGATTGAGATCACATGGAGGGGGAGAATTTTTTCTAAGGAATTTGGTGATTATATGTGGAATGCAGGTATAAAAAGAGAAGTGACTTGCAAGCACTCTCCAAAACAAAATGGAATTGAAAAAAGAAGAAGTAGAACTCTTGTAGAGTTTGCAAAATCAATGATGAAGGAAAAGAAGTTCCCTAATTATATGTGGGTAGCAGCAATTAATACTGCAACTTATCTTGTGAATAGGTTGTCTTGCAAATCTTTGGAGGGAAGGACTCCTTATGAAGCTCAAGAAGCAAATGGAAAAGGAGTTCAAGATAAGTGATTTGGAAAACTTTTCTTATTTTCTAGGAATGGAGATTATATACACTCAACATGGAGTGTATGTTACACAAGAAAGGTATCTAAACAATCTTCTGATGAAGTTAAATATGGCGGATTGTAAACCTTCAACCACACCTTTGGAGGCTAATCATAAATTAAGCAGGTATGGAGGAGAAGAGTTCAAGGTCATGAAGACATATCAGAGTTTGGTAGGTAGTTTGATGTATGCTACCTTGACAAGACCAAATCTTTCATATGCAGTTGGTGTCTTATCTTAATTCATGCATTGCCCAAAGCAAACTCATTGGATTGCAGCACAAAGAGTGCTAAGATATATAAAAGGGACTCTGACTGAAGATTTGTATTATGGATTCACTTCTGATACTAGACTTAAAGTGTTTAGTGATGCAAATTGGGCAGATAATTTAGATGATAGAAGCTCCACTCATGGTTATTCGTGTTATGTTGGAGATTAGCGAATTTCATTGTGCTCAAAGAAGCAACATACAGTTGCATTGTTATCCACAGAAGGTGAATACAAAGGAATGGTGGAAGCTACAAAGGAAGTAATTTGTTTGAAGACTTTATTAAAAAGTCTAGGAAATGATCAGAGTATTCCAATCATATTTGGAGACAATATGAGTTCATTATATTTAGCAGCTAATCTTGTGTTTCATGCTAGAACTAAACAAATAGAAATTCAATATCATTTCTTAAGAGAAAAGGTGCTTGATAAAGCAATTGAAGTCATGTATACACCAACAAAAGAGCAAGTGGTAGATATGCTGACAAGAAGCTTGGATGGACCAGAGTTACAAAGGTTTAAAGTGATGGCAGGTATAAAGAACGTGCAGGTAATCACAATTGATGATTGAAGGGGAGCTTTTGGAGCAAGAAAATAATCAATGGATGATTACATGAAGTATAGGAATGAAGAAGAGAAGAAAAGAGTCAAACTTAAAGCATGAAGTTAAGTGAAGAATCAAGAAGAAATGTTTTATACATTTATGTATATTAGCTTTGGAAAAATACTTCAAAAATACTTTCATTTAGTGACGAGTTCATACTCATATGTTTATATACACTCATGTATAGTCGTGAGATAGAAGAGAGATGAAGAATAGATGAGGGTATAGTCAATAGAATTCAAGTCATCTTTAAGTGATGATGTGTAGAGAGTTTTCTCGTGAGATTAGTGACTAGTCTTTCCTAGAAGTCTGTCAGCCTAACCAAGTGGATCAGGATATCTTTTGTAAACATCTAATTCAGAAGCTAATAAATCTATGACCAAAGTTTGATGATCTAATTCTCTTCAAGTTATGTATAAGTAGGAACATTCATATGTAGAAGTCTACAAGTGAAGTTCTCAAATTGTGCATTTTGGTGCTCAAAGATTTGCTTGAATCTCAGTGATTAGTGTAAAGTTTTTTATTTTGAGCATTCAAAATCTAAGTTAGAAGATAAGGAAGATTTGCTAAAAGAATTTAGCAAAATGGGTTAGATTGTGAGAGAAATCAACTTAAGAAGATGACCATGTCAAAGTCGCCATTTTTGGAAGGCAGTTTCTCACATAGGTTTGATCTAAATGATCAAATTAGAAATCTAATGGTTCTTTTGAAGAACTAATGATCATTATAGTTGCTCAAAGGTAGTATGAATATGTGTGTATCATTTTAATGATTAAAATCAAAGTCACATGTAGAGATTGAAGTCCATTTCTGAAGCAGATTGTTGAAGCTAAAGGAAACTTCACATAGAGAAGTATTTCTTAATGAACTTGGAAGATAATGTAAAGTTTGTGTAAAGTTTGATTTATTCTTGATATAGAAGAGTTCTTAAATCAAGATAGATCAGACATTTGGAGAATTAAAGGTCTCCATCATGTACTTTGGAGTTGATTCTTCAAACAATTGAATCAAAACAGATTACTTCGCACATAGCTAGTCACTCAAAACTTGCTATTTCGTTCTTCACACATGTTGGATTTTTTGCTCAGTGCCCACAATACAATAGCAATTGATAAAATCCCTTTTGAGTGAATCAAATTATCTTAGATAGATAATTATTACAACTGGAATCATAAAAAATAACAAACTATTCACTGAGAAATCAATTTAGCATTCCAAGGCTTTCCCCCGACTTTTTAGGGATTGAGCAATAATTGACCAGTGAGCACTTCGACGCAGATTTCTCCCAAATGGCTGAACCAAAAATCTTGAAATTTTGACAGCATAAAGTAGACTTTGATTTTGTTCCAACAACTTATAGATCATGCAAAATGATTAAGAAATCATTGAGATATGGGCATGCCAAGTTCACTAGTCTGAGTAGTCATAACAGAGGATTGAACAGAAATGATCAATGAAATGTATGTATTATAACACATGATTATACAACATCATTGGCATTGAAATGATGCACAATGATGGTTAAATGAGTAGGCTATGGTGTAAGCTACTCAACCTCTACAATTGATTAGTGGAAGAGCTCCAAGATAAGGCCACTCTAACGTGACTTTTACAAGCTCCTATTATAAGGATTTTCTTCAAATTTGAATTTGAACTTCAAATTAGTCTCCACCTAAAAGTACTTCCTCCAAATGAGGAGTTATTACAAATGGAATTCGTAACTCATGTTTCTCCTAACTCCACAAGATGTATGGACGTACAAGATTCTCTTCAAGTTTAAAACTTTTACAAGTGGTAAATGGTCAAAGATTACAAGCTAAGTTTCTCATGATTTTATCAAGTCCTTTCACTGATTGCTTTGCATGCTAAGCCAAGTGTGAGGGCTTGGACTTTTGCACCAACACCTTTCCACAAACATCTAACTAGATTCAAGCCCTTAGGGACAATTGACAATACGAAGGATAAAAGAGTGGTTAGGTATTGTTCTCTTCATCTAAGGATCCTTGAAAGGGAGAGGATGATAATGTTATTGAAAATAAGATTATCCCAACAAAACGCAATCCTTCATTTAGGCTTTAACCATCCATTTGGTGAGAGTCTTGTTGGCCAACACATCGAGATCCAGAAAAAAATGCACATCCCACCCGAGAATGTTGGGCTATACCAAATTTCCTTATCGTTCAACATCATCAACATGGGGCCTATAAGAAGGGTATCCTGATATAAGTTTCAAATGGGTAGTCCTTATTTGGCACCTTAGACTAATATTGATATTTGTTTACTAGGTATCATCTGAGAATATATGCCTATAAGAGATAAGTTTGACTCACAATGGAAATAGGTGTGCCTCCATGTAGGCCATAGCCTTAGAGGATGTAGTCTTTATTCACGTACTTACTATGACTCATAAGAAATGTGATGGTAAGGGCAAGATGCACTCGGATTTATTGCTTACTTCTAGGTTTCATAGAACTTGACTTGCCCCCTCACTCTTAGAGATCTTGACATCCCTTCTCTGTGTAAAATCAAGTCTCAATCATGCAAAAGGGTTCAACCATGAGTTTTCAAGTGGACCAATAAAAACGGAGGACCCAACATCATGGAATAAATTTATAAGCTCCACGAGACTCAATCAAATTCAAATCTCATCAAATCAGCCACCAAAATGTGCACCTACACTAATTGGTGGTCGTTAGCTTGATTGTAGGAAAAGTAAAACTCTATATAAGCATCATACCACCTTTGTTTCTTGAGTTCTATGCATTCCACGAGTTTCCAAATTATTTTAGTGAAGTCATAAACTCCATCAACTAGCCCCCTTACTTGCTTACCTCATTTCTCATGATTCTGCTCCTCTCTATCTAGAGGTATAGTTAGGCTTTTCCAAATCTGATTGTACTAGATTGCAGAGCATTCTTTGCTCTCTTACTGTACTCATTTTCATTTATTTCCAGATTCATTTGGTCTCTCATATAGTTCTCTGAACTTTTCTAAAGTTTTAATTTATTTGCCTAAGTGAGTTGTGAGAAATTGCCAACTTTGTGAAGGTATATATCTCCACTTAGGGAGAAAGTGTTGCAAACAAGTAGCTTGTGTTGCAGAACGTGGTTCTCCAACTTGGAATATTCATTTTGGATGATTTAAAGCTTTTTGGGTAGCTCTTGTAGTCTACTATATGTGTACAAAATTAATTTCAAATCTCTATACTGGTGCAAAGAAAAGTTTAGAACAAGGAGCATATATCATTGCTTGTGGACCTAGTGGAGGGTAGCCATCTTTCTTTGTTGCATTGGGGTGTTAGAATCATCCCCCATCAGTGGTATCAAAGCCATTTTGGAGGATTCTAGACATCAATGGCAGCATATTGAAGACTTGAAGGGATCAAGACAACTCATGGAATCACAAGGAGGACTTATCAAAGCAAGAAGACATCAAAAGGGGGCTATGTCCATCAAGATCTCAACAAGTCAGGGAGAAGCTATCAAAAGGTAATATCCACACCTTCTAAAGCATAAAAAAACTTGAGGAGAAGCTAGAGGTTCATCTTAGATCTTAGTATGGCTGAGTATAGCACACAAATAGAGAAGCTAGAGAAAGGCAATTATCAACCATGGAAATTTATAATTGGCAACTATGTTATGGGCAAAGGATTGTAGGGATTAGTGAGCAGCACCGAGCCAACACCTCATGCACATGATCTAGCACTTCAAGGGCAGGTCAAGGCACTAAATGAATGGATAGAAATGGATAGGAGAGTCATATTCATTTTATCCCAACACATAAGCAATAGCTTGATAGGGCCTATACAAGACTTGGACACATCCAAGAAGGTTTGGGAAACATTGGAGAGATTGTACTCTTCATCAACCAAGGCAAGGAAGATTCAGCTCAAGAATGAGCTAAATAATCTTAGGAAAGCACCAAGTACTAACATAAATGAGTACATTTTAAGGGTTAAGGAGCTTGTAGATGCCCTAGGATCAATTGGGAGCCCAATCGAAGATGTCAATCTTGTCGTTCACACCCTCAATGGCATGATAGAGGATGAAAGGTGGAAAGCATTTACCACATCAGTTTATGTGAGGGATTCCCTACCTAAATTTGATCAATTAGTCACATTGATGGTGATGGAGGAGATGAACCAAGGAGGTTCACAATCAAAGGGCAGACAAGCCCAAGTTTTCTATGTAGGTAGAGGCAAAGACAAAAGAGGTGAACAAAACTCCTAAGATAGAGGGAGAGGAAGGTCAAACTCAAGCTCAAACAACCAAGAAGGCTCCAACCAAATCTATGGATCAAGAGGAAGAGGAAGGAGTAGAGGAAGAGGAGGAAAAATACATGGAAAAGAAGCATCCAATGGAGAATCCTACAATTGTGGAAAACCAAGCCATTATGCAAGAGATTGTTGGTCCAAAGGAGGAGGCAATCAAGGATACAAAAGGAACCAACGTAATTATGCTAGTCCTTCAGCAAATTCAGAAAATGAGAACTTGCTTATTGTTGGTGCAAATGCCAAGCCTTCACACTTGGCTAGGCATTCGAAGTATTATGAGCAACTCCTTGAAAATACACATGAACCATTGCTTATGGTTTTTACCATTGACCTTTGTAAATGTCATTTGACTTAAAAGAACCTTGTAGATGCCACTAAACTCGTGGAGTTAGGAGAACTTATGATACGAGTTTCCTTGAGGGAATATCTTCTTATTTGGAGGAAGAACTTTTAGGTGGAAGTTCATTTGAATTTCAAAACTCAAACTTGAAGAAAGTCACTATAAAAGTAGCTTGAAATCTCGTGGCCATTATTGCCCCATTACTAAGCTTATATTTGACCACTTGATGTAATTGAGAGGCTTACACTATAGCCTACTCCTATCACTATCATTGGGCATCATATTCATGCCAATGATCATGTATAACATTGTTACATAATACATTACATTGATTGATTACATCTCTCTTCATCTCTACCATTGTCACTCAGAATAGTGTACTTGTGCTGCTCATATCTCAATGATCCCTCCATGATTTTCAATTTTCTAAAGCACATTGGAACATGGTCAAAGTCTATTACAAGCTATCAGAGTTTGAAGAAGTTTCAGTCAACCAATTGGGAGAAAATGGTCTCGAACTGGTCACTGATCATTCTCTGTAGAGTTCCTAAAAAGTCGAGGGTAAGCACCTACTTGCTAAAGACATTGCTAAGTGTGTAGTCTATCATTTTATGTGATTCTACTTGGAATCATTAGCCCTCTAAGGTATTTAGATAGCCTCAGAAGGAATCTTTCTAATTGCTACTGTACTGTGAGTACTGAGCAAAACGTTCAGCAGGTACCAAGACCAAAATAGCAACTTTTTAGTCACTAGCTAGTTGCAGACTTATCTGTTTTGATGCTATTGATTGAAGCATCATGTCCAAAGTACATAGACACTTATTTAGTGTCATTGGAAAGTTAAAAGGGCCTAGAACACAACTCTGAAGTGAAAGAGGGCAGGTACAAAGCAGCGATTAGCAGTACCAACTCATTTCTTGTGGTGTCCATCCATCTTTCCCAACATTGGTATCAGAGCAACTTGAGGTAAAATGGGAGATGGTTTTCCTTGTTTTATTTGTAAATTGGACAGGAACAAATACCAAGAATGGTCCTTGAGGATGAAGACATACTTGCAAGGAAGGAGTCTGTATAGATACATATCAAGAGATGAGGCGATGCCCATTTTCAAAAGCAAAGGACAACCTACAAGAGATGAGCTTAAAGACTCAACTCATGGTGTGCCAAAGATGCATTAGCAAGGTCATAATTACTTAAATCTATCTTTGACTTCCTTCTTCTGCACATTAGGAATTGTAAGACATCCCAAGAGACTTGGGATACATTGTCTTCATACTTTTCTTCCAACACATTGGCTAGGAAGAACCAATTCTGGATTGAGTTTACCACTCAAAGGAAGCAACCCAAGAAAAGTGTTTCAGAATATGTGATCAAAGTCAAGGATTTGGTTGATCAATTGGGAATCATAGAAGAGGAGATTGAAGAGGAGCAAATAGTGAGACAAGTAATCAATGGTATCAAAGTAGATGACGAATGGGAAAGCTTCACAACTGATATGGACTTGTACATGGACATGCAGATTCCAAATCTTACCACACTCATGGGGCAACTCTTTACCCATGAAGCCAAGCTCAACAAAAACGGAGATTCATCAAGAGGTAATAACTCTTCTGACCTATACAGAGATAAAGGGAAGATTAAAGACAAAGGGAAAAGCAAGAAAGTAGAGGATGAAGGTACTACTTCTCAAGCCAACTATGCAGGAAGAGGTAGGAACTGAAGAGGTAGGGGTAGAGGAGTTAAGCAAGGTAGGGGGAGACATTGTTACAATAACTTTAAGAATGAGAGGGGTAGAGGTTTCCAACGAGGTGGCTACACATAATCAAGAGGAAGCTTAAACCATCATCAAGGTTACAACAACAAGTACGACAAAAATTACAATAACAATTACCAAGGAGGATACAAATCAAAGAAAGACTACAACAATTACACAGAGGATCAAGAGGATTCCAATATGATTATGAATATGACTTCAAAGCAAGGTATAAATGATTACCATCTCTTCTACATTGACTCAAGATGTTCAAACCATGTGGCAGGCAATGTAGCTTCTCTCTTACCTTGAGGAACCACAAGGAAAGCACCAAGTGCAAACAAGGGATGACACCAAGCATTCAGTGGTCAAGGTAGGAAATGATAAAACCTCTGATGGAAAGAGAAATTGTTTGAGTAAGGTTCTATATGTACCAACAATCACCAAGAATTTGATGAGTGTTGGACAGATTGTGGAAAAGGGTTTGCAGGTTAGGTTCATCAAATATGGACCTTTTGTGGAGGATCCCCAACATGTATTCAAGAGAATTTGAAAGGGAGAAAAGACAGGTAGATTATTTACATTTGAACTTAAAGATACAAGGAATATTGCACTTTATAATTAAAAAGATCAAACATTGTCAGAGCTTGAGATCTGGCATACAATATTAGGCCATATGGGTGAGAGAACCTTAAAGCAAATATGTAGAGATCATTGTGTGCTTGGGATACCTAATGTATCCAAGAAACACATGATCTAAAAATGTGGTGCATGTCAGTTTGGTAAATCACACAAGCTACCCTTCTCAAAGAAAGGCTACATGCATGAGGATTACTTGGGGACTAAGCAAGGACCCATCAATTTTTGGATCAAGGTATTATGTATCTTTCATTGATGATTTCAATAGGTGGACTATCTTTATGAAGCACAAAGATGAAGTGTTCAGTTGCTTTAAGAAGTATCTTGCACTTGTGGAAAACCAAACAGGAAGAAGTCTAAAGAGACTAAGGTCAGATGGAGGAGGTGAGTACTTATCAAATGAACTTGATGCATTCTTGCAGGATAGAGGAATCAAAAGGAAAATTACAACATGGTATACCCCTGAGCAAAATGGGGTGGCAAAGAGGAGAAATAGGTTAATTGTTGAAATAGCTAGGTCAATGCTAAATGAGAAAAAATGACCTAATTATTTGTGGGTAGAGAGTGTATCTACTGCCACTTATCTTGTTAACACGTTGCCATCAAATTCACTTGATGGGATGACCCCTATGAAGCATGGCATGGTAGAAGGCCATCACTTGATCATTGCAAGATCTTTGGATGTGTTGCTTATGTGCATATCCCATCTCAAATCAGAGGTAAGCTAGACTCTAAGGCAGAGAAGTGCATGTTCATAGGGTATGATTTAAATAAAAAAGGATACAGGTTTTATAATCCATCCAACAAGGGATTTATGGTCAGTAGAGATGTTGTATTTGATGAGAATGATTCTTGGTTTGAAAGTGAATGCAAGAAAGTTAAGTTGCCATATGACATGGAAGAGGAATTTCCAAGCCTCACTAAGGAGGAGCCAAACCAGATTGAAGACATCAAATCAGATGATGAGGGCATCATCAACCTAGAAGAAATCAAGGCATGGAAATAAAAAAGAAAGGTCAAGATGAAGAAGTTGGAGGACATACCTCAATCATCCAACCAAGCAATTAGAAGATCACAATGGGAGAGCAAGAAGCCAATCAAATATGTGTATGACACTTCTTTAGTTACTTGAAGAGCCATCATCATATGAGGAAGCAAAGACCAAGGCAAAATGGAAGCTATGGATGACGAAATTGAAGCACTTAAGGAGAAAGATACTTGGGAGCTAGTGCCAAAGAAGGATTCTATGAAGGTAATTGGTTCTAGATGGATTTACAAAATCAAGAGAAATTCAGCTGGATCAATAAAGAGGTATAATGCTAGACTTGTGGCTAAGGGTTTTGCACAAACCCAAGGAGTTGATTATGAAGAGACATTCTCACTTGTGGCCAAAATGCCAACCATCAGGGTATTGGTAAGTGTGGCCGCATCAAGGAATTGGAATATGTACCGATTGGATGTGAAAAATGCTTTTCTTAATGGCTGGATTTCAGAGGAGGTTTACATGGCACAACCTCTTGGTTATGAAGACTCAAGCAAGGTAAATTATATGTGCAAATTGAACAAAGCTCTTTATGGATTGAAGCAAGCACCTAGGGCATGGAATCATAGGTTGACTACTTATCTTCAAGACCAAGGATTCATCACGAGAAAAGTAGATACTTCTCTGTTTGTCAAGAGAAGTAATTCAGAGGTGATATACCTATGTGTGTATGTTGATGATATCATACTTACAAGTAGTGATGCCAATGGCATCAAGAATATGAAGAATCAAATGATGCAGGAGTTCAAAATTAGTGATCTAGGATCACTTAAGTATTTTCTTGGACTTGACATAGTTTATACTAATTCTAGAATTTATATTAATCAAAGAAAGTATGTGGAGGACATGTTGAAGAAGTTTCACTTGGAGAATGCCAAGATAGCTAGCACTCCTATGGAGGTAAACCAAAAACTAAGTGCTCATGAAGGTGATATACTTGAAAATATTGCAGGATATCAAAGCATAGTAGGAAGCCTAAATTATGCTACCTTAACAAGGATTGATATTGCTTATGGAGTAAGTGTCTTAAGTCAATTCATGCATAAACCTAGAGCATCTCACTTGGAAGCTGCCAAAAGGATTTTGAAGTATCTCAAGGGTACTCAAAATCAAAGTTTGTACTTTCCATATACTTCATATTTGGACATCAAGCTTTATCCAAATGCAGATTGGGCAGGTTGTAAGGATGATAGGAGGAGTACCTCATGTTATCTTTCTTTTGCAGGTGATAAGCCTATTCCATGGTTTTCCAAGAAGCAACCTATTGTTGCTTTATCTTCAAGAGAGGCAAAATAGAGCAAATTATCCAATGCTACTCAAGAAGCCATATGGATCAAATTGCTATATACAGATTTGGGACTTCACACTCACTCACCTATGATCTTTGGTGACAATACAAGTTCTTTACATCTTGCATCAAATCCTATCTATCATGCTAGGACCAAGCATATAGAAGTTCACTATCACTATTTGAGAGAGAAGCTATTGAGGAAGGAGATTCAATTGGCATATGTATCAACTAATATGCAATGTGTAGATTTATTGACAAAGGCACTTGATGGTACTAAACTTTGCAGGTTTAAAGCTATGATTGTATTGCAGGACATTCATGAGGATTGGTGAAGAAGCCCAAGCCAAGATGTTTGGCTTGAGGGGGAGCTATTGTTGCAAATGCCAAGCCTTCACACTTGGCTAGGCATTGGAAGTATTATGAGCAACTCCTTGAAGATACACATGAACCATTGCTAATATGGTTTTTACCATTGACCTTTGTAAAAGTCATTTGACTTAAAAGAATCTTGTAAATGCCACTAAACTCGTGGAGTAAGGAGAACTTTATGATATGAGTTTCCTTGAGGGAATATCTCCTTATTTGGAGGAAGAACTTTTAGGTGGAAGTTCATTTGAATTTCAAAATTCAAACTTGAAGAAAGTCACTATAAAAGTAGCTTGAAATCTCACGGCCATTAGTGCCCCATTAGTGAGCTTATAGTTGATCACTTGATGTAATTGAGAGGTTTACACTATAGCCCTCTCCTATCACTATCATTGGGCATCATATTCATGCCAATGATCATGTGTAACATTGTTACATAATACATTACACTGATTGATTACATCTATCTTCATCTCTATCATTGTCACTCAGAGCAATGTAGTTGTCTTGCTCATATCTCAGTGATCCCTCCATAATTTTCAATGTTCTATAGCTCATTGGAACAAGCTCAAAATCTATTACAAGATTTCAAAGTTTGTAGAAGTTTCATTTAGCCAATTTGGAGAAAAGCATCTCGAAGTGGTCACTGGTCATTCTCTCTAGAGTTCAAAAAAAGTCGGGGATAAGCTTCTACTTGCTAAAGACATTGCTAAGTCTGTAGTCTATCGTTTTATGTGATTTCACTTGGAATCATTAGCCCTCTAAGCTAATTAGATAGCCTTAGAAGGAAGTTTTCTAATTGCTATTGTACTATGAGTACTGAGCAAAACATCTAGCAAGTATCAAGACCAAAATAGCAACTTTAATTTAGTCACTAGCTAGTTGCAAACTTATCTATTTTGATGTTATTGATTGAAGCATCATCTCCAAAGTACATAGGCACTTATTTAGTGTCATAGGAAATCTAAAAGGGCCTACAACTCAACTCTGAAGTCAAAGAGGGTAGGTACAAAGTAGGGATTAGCAGTAACAACTCATTTCTTGTGGTGTTCATCCATCTTTCCCAACACTTATGATCTATGGTTCAAGCAAAAGAGTCAATTCAGATTAGACATGGTTTATTGATAGTGGTTTTAGCAACCATATGAGTTGCGATAAGGATGTTTTCTTAATTTACACTCACCCATTATTCAAGGACATGTACGGATAGGGGATGAAACTAAGCACAAGATTACACATGTCGAAGATGTTGCATTGAATGGATCACAAAGCTCCAAGGTGTTGAAGGATGTGTTGCATGTGCCAACCATCACAAAGAACTTGGTTTTCGGTAGTTCAAATTGTTGAAAGAGGTTATGAGATGAGGTTCAATGATCAAGGATGTTTTGTTGAAGACCCCATGCAGGACTAAAAGCTCATAACAAAAGGAAAGAAGAAAGGAAGAATCTTCACCATGGAGGTAAAGCCATCAACCCCTCACACTGTCTACTTGTCTATTGGAAATAATTAGATTCTAGAAATGGACTTATGGCATAAAATAATTGGACACATAAACTTACAAAGGATGAAGGACATGCAAACGAAGGGCTTGGTGATTAGTCTACCTGATCTTAAATGTCAGAATATGCAACATTTGTGCCATGCTTGTCAATTAGGGAAACAAAGCAGATTGCCATTCAAGAATTGAGCATATGTAAGCAATGAAGTGTTGAATCTCATACAGGAAGATGTATGGGGACCTACAAGGGATCCATCCATTGAAATATTTTCTCAAATTTATAGATGATCATTCAAGGTTCGTTTGGATGTATTGCATGAAGTCAAAGTCAAAAGTCTTTTACCACTTCAAGAGGTTCAAAAACCTAGTGGAGAAGGAGATAGGGAAGTATATAAAGACTCTCAGATTGGATGGAGGGGAAGATAATTTTTCAAATGAATTTTTAGAGTTTCTACATGACCATGGCATCAAAAGGCAATTCACTTGCAGGTATACACCTCATCAAAATGGGGTGGTAGAGAGGAAGAATAGATACATAGTAGAAGTGGTTAGAGCTTTGTTATGAAATGAATGTTCCTAACTCTTATTGGGCTGATGCAACAAATATAGTCATATAGATTATGAATAGGTGTCCAACCTCAGGATTACATGGAATTGCACCTTATGAAGCTTGGTGTGGTAAGAAACCAAACCTTTCACATCTCAAATTATTTGGTTGTGTGTGTCATGTTCACATACCTCAAGAATTGAGACACAAGTTAGACCAGAAGGTAGATAGGTGTATATTTCTTCGATATTCATCAGATCAAAAGAGTTTTAGATGCTATAATCTTGCTCCAAAGAGCTTAAGGTTTCTAGGGATGTCATACCTGATGAGTTGCTACCTTGATATGGTAGCAAAGATGTGTTACACGTTGATGATGCCTATGAATCCGAGAAGAAGTTCAAAGAGCAGCAACAAAGCATGGAGATAAGTGGTCCAACCACTTCAAGCACACCATCAGAGGAGAGTACTACATTAGCTTGGCATGGAAGGAGAGGGAATGAAGCTCAATCAAGTGAAGGAGGTAGCAAAGGAAAGGAAAAGGCAAATGACAAAGACCATCAATGGGTAGACATGGAATCTACAAGTGATGAAGATATGGAAAAATTAGAAAATCTAGGATTTAAAGCATCTAAAACAAGGACGAGGAGATGTTGGTGCAATAGAAAACAATTCAACGTACTTGATTGATTAGCATATCTCTTAAGGAACCTTATATGATCAACCCCTTGTAAAAATCATTTACATTTATCCTTGTAAAAGTGTCCTACAACCACGAGGAAGTTAGGAAGCATCAAATCTCATAATTGATTGATGAGGGAATATTTCCTATACTTTAGGATTCACTTTTAGGTGAACTTTTGAATTTGAATTCAAAAGGATGGCTCCAAACTCAACCATAAAAGGAGGATCAAAAAACCCGTGTGCTATCTCGACTCCATGAGATCAATTAGAGAGGATACATTGTGAATTGAAGAGATTACTCCATAGCTCATTCATACTTCTCACATTGTGCAATTTATTATTGCCAATGACATTGTATTTGTACATGATTTAATACATACATTGCATTATATCTTCACTTCAGTTCTTTGCCATGATTACATTAGTACAACGATCTTCTCAGAGCTTGTTCTGTGTATGATTGGTCATTTTTAATGACTTAAAGCATGATATGTTCAGTGTACTATCTACTACATTGCTACAAAATCTCATTTTCATTACATCTTTGAATCGTGAGATATTAGCGTTTTATTGCTCTCTGGTCTGTTGACTGATGCACCCCAAAAAAGTATGGCATGTCCTATGATTTGCTAAACACCATCCTTAGCGTATAGTTCATCATTTTTTATGAAATAACTCATGATTGGTAGCTATGTAAACTACTTAGATATCCTCCAAAGGAATTAAGCTAATTGCTAATGTGCTCATAGAACTGTTCAAAACACTAAACAAGTGTAGAGACAAGAGTAGCAAGTTTTTGATCTTGGATTAATTTCCTACCTATTTGTTTTGATCCATTGATTAGTGGATCATGTTCCAAACATCATATGAGATTATTTATGATCATTATCTAGATAAAGAGGCCCACTACACTCTCCAACAACTATTCTTGGCAGGTGAGAAGCAGGATCAAGCAACGCCACTTCATCTCTAAAGACTATCCACCATCTCCTCCAATAGTGGTATCAAAGCAACAACAAGCACGATGGGAGATGGATTTCCATCCTTCATTGATGAATTGGGCAGAAGAAACTACTCAGCATGGTCACTAAGGATGCAAGCCTACCTTCAAGGAATGTTGGGAGAGATGGATGGATACCTCAAGGAAGTGAGGTGGTATCGCCAAAACCTGCTTTGTACCAGCCCTGATGCACTTTAGAGTTATAAAGTAGGCCCTTTTAGCTTGCAAATGAAACCAAGAAAGTACATGTGTACTTTGGAGTTGATGCTTGAAACAATTAATTCAAAACAGACTAGTTCAAGAACCGCTAGTGTTGAAAAACTTGTTATTTTGGTCCATACACCTGTTGGCTTTTTTACTCAAAGCTCATAGTACAGTAGCAATTGATATAATTCCTTTTGAGGCAATTCAATTAGCTTAGAAAGCTAATGATTGCAAGTTGAATCATTTAAAATGATCAACTATGCTCTGAGAAATCAATTTAGCAAGTTAAATCTTACCCTCGACTGTTTAGGGACTAACCAGTAGATGATGAGTGAGCACTTCGAAGATGATTACTCCTAGATGCCTGAAGTAAATGCCTTGAAATTTTGATAGCATAAACTAGACTTTAGGCCGTTCCAACAAGCCAAAGATTATGCACAATGGTTGAGTATTCACTGAGATATGACCAGAAGACGTTGACTGCTCTGAGTAGTCATAGTAGAGAAATACACAGAGATGTTCAATCAGCTATTTGTATTATAACACATGATTGTACAAGTTTAGAATAGTGAGCATATATCACTACTTGTGGACCTAGTGGAGTGCAGCCATCTTCCCTTGTTGCTTTAAGGTGTTAGAATCATCCCCCATCATTCTCTTAGAGATAGCAAAATGATTTCCATTAGAAATCACTTCCCTCTAGAACGATGCCATTCCACATATCCTTGTGGTTCACATAACTAGTCCCACCTCAGCCTCATGAATTTCTCTTGGACCCCAACTTCACCGTAATAAATATGGTGTATCGTTTATACATCAATATTATGAAACTCAAGTTCTATTGACAAGATATATAGGCTTGACCATAACATAAGGGAGATATCCATGTAGAATTGAATGATAGATTTTCCCACCTATAATTCTAGGTATTTTTAACCTTGAGTAATCTCATAAGTAAACCCATCATCCTAGCTCAGATAATAATATTTCTTTGCTATAGAATGAAATCTCTACATCTCACTAGCCAAGACGTCCTTGAGTTTTCCATAAACTTGGACTTAGTTCAATTGGAAGAGCTTCTAATGGCAAAAGTTAAAACTCTTATATCTTCTAATGGCATTAGTCATTAGATGAGATTAGAGGGAGAAATTTTAATCTCTTTAGATTGTCTAGATAGGAGTGGCACTACAAATTAAACAAGGAGATCAATATTCAATGGTTACATTGAGTCTCACATGATGACTCTAAGAGAGAGGTTACTACTCCCAGTAATCGTCTTTAGTTAGACAAGGAGTTCTAGTTGTCATCACTAGAGAGATTAGGGATTTAGTGATGGAGTTTCTCTTAAGAGTTTCTAGGAGATAGGCACAAGCCACACCTCTTTGGTTATTAGACTCTTAGTTGGTTTTTTTGCCATGTGGATGATGTTGGGGCATCAATTAGGAGGATTGATATTTGTGGATACTCTCAATCTCAGAAAGGAATGCTTTTGCATTCATATGGAAAACTAGAGGGGAAGAGAAAATATTAGAGTTTGCACTAGTTCCATTAGAAGATCTTCCAATAGAACTAAGTCCAAGTTTATGGATGAAAAACCAAGGACCTTTTGGTTAGTGCGAGCTAGAGATTTCATTCTACAGCCAAAGACTCCTAATATATGAGGTAGGAAGATGGATTTGGATAGGTCACAAGGTAGTTCAGCTAAAAACTATTACTTGTGATAATGATCAAGGTTGAAAATACCTAGAGTGACATGTGGGAAAATCTATCATTTAGTTCTAGATGCTTTTGCACTTTGTTGTTTTTTTGGAGGATTATATGGTTTATTATCTCCATATGGTACCGTCAAGCCTATATAGCTTGGCACTAGCATATTTCTTTCATAATATTTCTCTAAAGTGGATACATCACATTTATTGAGGTGAAATCAGAGCCAAGAAAAATTAATGAGGGTGAGACAGGACTAGCTGTGTGAACTATGGGGATGTGTGGAATGGCATGGTTTTAGAGGGAAGTGACTCCAAACCCATCTAGAACTAAATGATAGACCTGCCTAGCTGAGAGAACTTTCCAGTTGAGTATTCTTACAAGTAATAAGTGACTTATCTATGCAAATCCATCATCCCATATCACATAATATAATTCCTTGGCTATAGAATGAAATCTCTAAAATTTCATCATCCATATCCATTTTCTAAGCCTATAACTGAGACATTATAACATCAAACACCTTTAGATGAATAGTAACACTATTTGTGTCCTTCATGTGAAGTTCGTATAAATTTCTCCTCAAATATGCTTTATTTGATGTTGTTTTGTTTTCATAAGTGTTTCTTAACTTCTTCCAAAGATCCTCTACACTTTCATAGTGCAATACTATAAAGAAAACATTATCTTTCAAGTGCAATTGGATGGTAGACCTAGCCATTTCATTCAACTCATCCCCGCCATCATCATCCATGTTAGCAAGCTTCTTTGAGATTCCATTTATTGGCTTCCACATCCTCCTCTAAATCAACACGTCTTTAATCTCACTCTTCCATAGAGAAAGCATTTGTGCGATCGAACTTTTGGATCTCAAAATCCTGTTTTTCCTACAAGTTATAGCTCCTCTTGGGAACACTAGCACTAGAACATGATCCATGAGACATCTCTGGGAACTCTAATGCCATGATGATAGGGCATTGACTAGAATGATAATGGAGCTAGAATGGTCCAAACACGGCTAAGGTTCAAAATTAAAATGGACCTATCATCTAAACTTTTGCTCTCACACAAGTATTTGTTTCCCTTCATAATTTACTCAAGAATAGAAATGATAAGTACTTCTTTCATGTCATAGGCTTCTACATCACAATGTTCAATCATGGTAATTTCATTCACAAATATGTACATCATGGCTAGCATTTGCATCTAGCCGTGTAGCTCAAACCCTTTACCATTAAATCATTGAGGAATATAATTTGGATAATCTATTGATCTATCTTGAACCACATAGTTTTTTATATCTATTCTCACCAATCTCCATTCTTCTTTTTGAGATTCTAAAAAAACCCACAAGTTTATATGCTCATCTACTCAAGGCTCTAAGATTGATGGGTCGAAAAAAAATTATCTACATATTTATGCATAATATTCAATTGGATGGGAGGAATATCTCTATGCACAAATGTATGTAGATGATTCTCATTGTGATCCCCAAGTGCCACCAATTAAAGTCATTGCTACTAGAATCTTCCACCACTTTCAATTCTTATAATGGGCTTCCTAGAATCATATTATAATTCTAATTACAAAATTCCTATACTATAATGAGATCCAACTTGAAGGTACTTAGTTGCAACTTTTCTATCAATCCACTGGGTCTTTGAATATGTTCCTTAGCCAACTAAAATTTTAAATGAATATGAAATAGTGCATGTTTTCTAAAATTATGCGAAAGGGATTTAGTGGCTATTGCTACACCTATCCCACTATCTAAAATCAATTTAGTTGTTGTTCATATTAGACAAAATAGGAAGACAAGTATTACCTCCCTCTCCTTTGCTATACTATCCTATCTTGTCAATAGGCACCAATTTTAAACTCAAGATATCTATGGATAGTTTAGGTTTTGAATATTTGGCCACTTTCTCAAGGTGCATTTGACATGAGTTTTCTTCAATAGCTCAGTGCTAGGTGTACTCTTTTTAGTTTTAATCATCGAGAACAATTTAAGTTTCCTTCTTAATGTTTGACTCTATCTTGTACTCTCTTTTACACTATGGAAATTCGATAAGATCCTCATATTCATTTGTGAATAAATGTATCCATGAAGTGCTTTTCTTCATGGGATATAGGTCCAAAATTGTGATTCTCCATAATCTTGAATCTCTTTTATGCAAGGTTCTTGAACCTTGTACCTCTTTTTTTTCACGAGGAAGGAGATAAGGAAGAGAGATCACTCACACACTCTCACACTCAAAGAGGTGCACACACACATATTGAGGCAAGGAACAATGATCTTCTTCTTCTTCTATTACATAGAAGGACTATACAAGAATGACCTGAAACAACAATACAACTAGTGCAATATATAAAGAATAGTGCATAAGGAAAATCCTAATTTTTGAAATTGAGTGAGCTGGCAAGAAACAAATATGCCATCACTCTCACCAGATAAATCTAGTAAAGCTCGATGAAGTATCCCTGAGATATACCGGTGTGACAACTATACATGTCAGAGAAATGAAAAAAGTGATATGTGTCATCCTCGATTATCACATGTTGAGCTTGATATCTCAATAGTCCCCCTCAAGCTCAACGTATGTCTTGTAATCCAAGCATCTTTCAAAACTTCATCAACTTTTCAACTCCAAGTGCTTTAGCAAAAAATATCAACAACATGCTCATCTTTCCTCACATAAATAAGGTCAATATCACCTACGAATACCTTTTCCCTAATGAAATGATAATGCACTTTGATATGCTTTTTTCTAGAATGAAAAACAAGGTTCCATGCTGACTATATGGTGGGAAGATTATCACAATAGATGGTGATAGGCTTTTGCACTTCCACACCTAAATCTAAAATTAGCATCTCTAACTAGGATGCTTCACATGCTACCATTGCAAGACCTCTATACTCTACCTCTATACTCGACAAAGCAATTGTGGGTTGCTTCTTGCTGCTCCATGTAATAGCTGCACTTCCAAGTGAGAATACAAAGCCACTATTAGATCTTGTATCTAGAATACTACCAGCTCAATCAACATCAGTGTATCCATGAACGTCCAAATCTACACTAGCTACATAAAACAATGCATAATCCCAAGCAGCACTCCATAACATAGAGTTTTCCTTAGAGCATCTAAATGTGGCTTCCTAAGAATGTGCATAAATTGACTTTCAATCCAACAATGTAGCTTAGATCAGCCCTTGTAATTGTGTGATATATTAAAGTTCCCATAATTATCTTGTACATAGTAGCATTTCCAATGCTTCACCTGATGTGGTATCCAACTTCAAATTCTAATGCATGTAAAGTACAATCTGTGCGACGGTCCATTGCCACGATGTCGCTCCTGGACTACATTTGCTATTAAAGTTCAAAAACAATAAGTAGTGCCAGGATTGGCAAAATTATCCTTCTTTAGCACCACCACACTGCCCTCCAATAGTAGGCTACATGATGGTGACAATATGCCACTGGCTCCCCCGACTTCATGGCATGACCGATGTAGTCATGCAGATGACCATTAAAATTTTTGGCATTATGCAAACAATATTTAAAATCTTTCTTAGATTCAAGGCACGTCACATCAACACCCCGGCTTTTGAACATGGCAATGGAGACCTTGCATACGATATGAGCACAACACCATCAATTAGGGTGTGCTACTCTTGGCATTATGCAAACAATATTTAAAATCTTTCTTAGATTCAAGGCACCTCACATCAACACCCCGGCTTGTTGGAATTTGGGGCCCCAGGATCGTTCCAATACTAAAACCTCTTGAGCATACACAACTTAATTGACAAGATGATAAGTGAGATAGAGAAAGAAAGAGATCTTGAGACAAGGATAGGGAACGTAAGCTAGATGCTTACTTCACTAAAAATAATAGATGTCCAAATTACAACATGGGAGTACTACTCAACCATATAAAGTGGTGCACTCACTAATGGAAGAATAAGAAGATGATGATACAAAATTTAGATTATATCGAAATAATCTAAGTGTGTGTGTGAAGAGAATGAAGCAACGAAGCTAACAAAATAGTGTAATGAAATTGTAAATCAACCACAAGGTTAACTCACAAAAGATAGTTACCACCACCTCGTAGAAGACTTCCTGCTGCAATGAGAGTAGCCTCTCCTTCACCACAACTTCACCTCCTTCAAGAGTGTGAGAACACTCTGTCTTCAAGAAGATCTCCAAGCTCTAGATCTTTGAGTGAGTGATTATACAAGGAGCCAAGGCCTTGTTTATATAGTTTGTGAGTATCATGAAAAGCTGTACTAAAAGCTACGATCGTAGAACGATAACAAAAAAAAACACCTCTATCGCGAACGGCTTTTTCCGTGAAGACTTTTTCGGATTGCTTTATTAAAAAGCACAACCTGCTGCCGCAGCGCGTGGGGATTGAACCCGGGTGGGATCATGTTAGCTTTCGGAGGCTTTGGGCTAGACCAAGTCACCGTCCGTTGCTTGCTTATAAATGTGTACGAAGATATTCTATATACATATGCTGCGCCCGCGTGGATTCCTTGGAGTAGTTTATAAAACTGCTATAAAACTGTTGAAGAACTAAGATTTGAAGTTGATGCTTAGTGAAGCTAATTGATAAGCCAATAAAGACATTGACTTCCAACAATCCCTCCCTCAATGTTATATTGGTACAAGCTTTAGTAACCTGCAAATCTTCTCATGACTATCTCTAGTCAATGCTTTGGTAAAAATATCTGCAACATTCTCACTAGAAGGAACATAAACCAGCTCAATGTGCTTCTTAGCTATCTGCTCTCAAATATAGTGGTAGTGTACCTCTATATGCTTTGTCCTTGCATGATGCACTTGATTTTTAGCTATAGCTATAGCACTTTGGCTATCTGAAAATATCTGAATGGGTTGATGTACTCTTACATCAAGATAACTGAAAATCTTCTGCAACCATACTGACTCTAGAGTAGCTGTAAATGCTGTACGATATTCAGCTTCACACGATGAAGTGGCAATAGTGGGTTGTCTTTTTGAAAACCATGAGATAAGACAATCTCCAAGATAAAAACAAAATCCACTAGTACTTCTTCTTGTGTCTTTATCACCTGCCCAATCAGAATCTAAAAATCCTTTTAGTAACAAATGTGTAGATTTCGAAAATACCATAGCATAATTTGAAGTTCCCTTCAAATAACGAAAGATCCGCTTTACTGCTTTCCAATGTAACACTGTCGGATTCTGCATGAACCTTGATACTTGAGAAATTGCAAACTGTATATCAGGACGTGTATTACAAAGATATATCAAGCAACCTACTGCTTGACTATATAGAGTAGCATCAAATGGTTCTGCATCTGCTACCATTTGTAAAGACGTGTTCTGATCCATAGGTGTTTGCATAGGTTTAGAATCACCCATCTGAAACCTTTCCAAAAGTTTCTCAATGTACTTCTGTTGTGTCATGTAGATACACTCATCTCGAAACAGAAACTGAATCCCAAGATAATAATGTAGAATGCCTAAATCATTCACATCAAATGTTTGCTTCAATTCTTCTTTGAACATCTGCAAATCTTCATCTCTGGGACCTGTGACTATAATATCATCCACATAAATGATTGCTATAATCATCATACCTGTTTCAGCTTTGTCATAAAGAGTTGGAGCCGCATCTGAGTTATGGAAACCAATGGATAAAAGATATGTATGTATCTTTTCATACCATGCTCTAGGTGCATGTTTTAAACCATACAAAGCTTTTATAAGCTTACACACTAAGTGTTCTTTACCTGTCTCTTCAAAACCTTCTGGCTGCTGAATATACACATCTTCGTGTAAATCACCATTTAGAAAAGCAGTCTTAATGTCAAGTTGATATATATGCCAACCAAAATGTGCTGCTAGAGCAAGTACTGACCTAATAACAGTCATCCTAGATGTAGGAGCAAATGTCTCATCATAATCAATACCTTTTTGTTGTGCATATCCTTTGACAACCAACCTGGCCTTGTATCTATCAATAGTACCATCTGCTTTCCTTTTGATTTTAAAGATCCATTTTACACCTATAGCCTTCTTTCCTTCTGGTAACTCACATAGCTGCCAAGTTTGATTCTTATGAATAGAATCAATCTCTTCTTGCATAGCTTTTCTCCAAATAGGAATTTTAAGTGCATCTTTAACACACGCAGGTTCATCTTCAACAGTCGTAAGTGCCAAAATATCATGAATCTCAAAGTCTTCAGCAAAACTTATATGATCTTTTTGCTATCTAGTTTGACTTCTTGTTCTTACATGATCTTGTTGTTGTTGTCTAGTCTGACTCCTTGTTCTTCCAGTAAAAGTTTTTATACCACTATCTTTCCAAGTCTGATATAACCACGTAGGTGTATCCTTGAATAGTGGTGAAACTCTTTCTGAACTTTCAGCTTCCAGAGGTTCTAGAACTTGTCCTGTCGAGGTACTAGGACTTTCTGGAACTTTAACTTCTTCCATTTCTGGAATCAAAGTTTCTTTTGGAACTGACTCTGTAGAAGGTTGTGAAATTCCTCTTTCTTCAATTTTTTTCTTGAATACTAGGAATTTGAGGTTTAACTCCCTCCTGATATGGCTGAACATCTACATCCAGAATCTTTCTAAAAATTCCATAGTCATTTTCACTAATGAACTCTGGAATTTCTGCTTCTTTATCATAAACCTTATCTTCAGCAATATAAGCATTACGTGAAAGAATAACTTCACCTGTTTCTAGAAAATAAAACCTGTATCCTTTGCTTTCAACAGGATATCCAATAAAAACAGCTTTCTTTGCCTTTACATCTAGTTTGCCTCGGTCCTTTTTCTCAACATGTACATAAGAAAGTGATCCAAACACTCTGAAGTAACTCACATTAGGTTTTCTACCATAATAAGCTTCATACGGTGTGATTACCTTTAAAGCTTTTGTAGATGACCTGTTCAAAATGTGATTAGCTGTATGTACTGCATCAAACCAGAATTTTGGTGAAAGCTTCTTGGATGCCATCATGCTCCGCATCATTTCAACAAGTACTCTATTCTTTCTTTCTGCAACACCATTTTGCTGAGGAGTATAAGCAATAGTAAGGTGTCGAGTAATACCTTTCTCATCGAGAAATGTTTGGAACTCATTTGACAAGTATTCTCCACCTCTATCACTTCTTAGAATCTGGACAGTTTCGTGACTTTCATTTTTAACCATAGCTATAAACTTCTTGAACATAGGAAAGACTTCTGAGTTTGACTTAAGACCATAGATCCATGAGTATCTTGTAAAATCATCCACAAATAGGACAAAATACCTGAAACCCTGAATAGAGTCTGCTCTCATAGGTCCATTCACATCTGAATGAATAATCTGCAATTTTCTGGTAGCTGTAATATGACCATGTTTCTTGAAAGGTAGTTTATGCATCTTACCTTCAAGACAACCTTCACATATATCTGAATCATCAGGTAGCTTGAATGAGGGTAAACTCTCAACCATACCTCTGTCTTTGATATTCTTGAGAGCTCCAAAACTGATATGTCCAAATCTTTCATGCCATAGCTTCATATCTTCCACCGGTGACAAAGATTTGGCTGCATATGCCTGACTGATTTTTGACAAAACAAAGATCCCTCCTTTATGCTTACCTTGTAAAAGACACTTGTCTTCTTTATGTGATAAGATCTTACAAAGATCTTTCTCAAATACAACTTTAAAACCATCACTTAAAAATGCAGATATAGATAGCAGATTTATCTTCATTTCAGGTACATAAAGGACATCTGAAATTTGAAAATTACCACCTTCTCTTGACTTTAGGGTTACTGTACCTATTCCCACAACATCCAAATCATTGCCATCTGCAATAGTAACTCTTCTACCTTAAGAATAGGAAAGAGAAGAAAATACATCTCTACAACCTGTCATATGCTTTGTAGCACCTGAGTCGAATATCCAAGGACTTGCTGAAAGAACTTGTAAAGCTGCTTGATCAAAGGCTACTTCCTCAATAGTGATACAGGCATAAGAATCACCTTGAGCTTTCCCTTTTTTATCATCTTCTGCAACATTACCTGATGCCTTTTTCTTTTCTGCTGCAATCCTTTTATAACATTCTGACTGAATATGTCCACGTTTCTTGCAAAAAGAACATATTTTTACCTTCTTCTTAGAAGAATTCTCTTTAGATGTCGTAGATACAGAATCTGAAGTAGAAGGTGAAAGGGACCTACTTTCCTTCTTGGATTTTTGTTCCTTCTTTTTATCCTTCTTCTTCTTACCCTTTGATGAAGATGAAAGTGCTTCTTCATTCTCTTCCATTCCCTTCAACTGATCTTCATCTTGAAGCAACAAGAACTCTAATTCTTCAAATGTAACCTCTCTATCTCTTGTGGTAAGAGTAAGAGTGGTTATGAAAGATCGATATGAAATAGGAAGTGAATTAATCAGCGTATTTACCATTTCTTCATATGATATCTCAACTCCTACATTTAGAAGTTGATCTCTCAAGTCAATGAGTCTCGTAATGTGGGTTTGAATTGACTCACCAGCTTTCATCCTTGTATTTGCTAGTTGTCTCCTCAAGTGAGCTTTTCTAGCAGGATTTCTGCTCTGAAAAAGATTCTCGAGCTTTAACCAAGCTTGACTAGAACTTCTGCAAGATCTGATCTGTGGTAGAATATGCTTTTTGACACTCATTGCTATGAATGAAAGTGCTAAAGCATCTCTAGCATCCCATCTTGCCTGATCTTCAGTAGGAGGAACTCTAGGTAAAGACCTAGCAGTGACTCTGGATGTCGAAGTGGTTACCTCTTCTTCTGTTGGTTCTGTAATAGCAATTCCAGTACCTCTTGAAGCTTCTGTAGACCCTTCTTCGCCTTCTCGTCTTGGTCTTGTTAAGGATCCATTGACGATACTCCATAAATCCTTTGTCACTAACAAGTTCATCATCATGAAACTCCACATGGGATAATTAGAAGATCCATCCAACTTGTCTTCAATCTCAATTCTAATCTCACTCATCTTATCTTAAGTGTGTATGTCAATTATGTAGCTCTGATACCAAGTGTTGGAATTTGGGGCCCCAGGATCGTTCCAATACTAAAACCTCTTGAGCATACACAACTTAATTGACAAGATGATAAGTGAGATAGAGAAAGAAAGAGATCTTGAGACAAGGATAGGGAACATAAGCTAGATGCTTACTTCACTAAAAATAATAGATGTCCAAATTACAACATGGGAGTACTACTCAACCATATAAAGTGGTGCACTCACTAATGGAAGAATAAGAAGATGATGATACAAAATTTAGATTATGTCGAAATAATCTAAGTGTGTGTGTGAAGAGAATGAAGCAACGAAGCTAACAAAATAGTGTAATGAAATTGTAAATCAACCACAAGGTTAACTCACAAAAGATAGTTACCACCACCTCGTAGAAGACTTCCTGCTGCAATGAGAGTAACCTCTCCTTCACCACAACTTCACCTCCTTCAAGAGTGTGAGAACACTCTGTCTTCAAGAAGATCTCCAAGCTCTAGATCTTTGAGTGAGTGATTATACAAGGAGCCAAGGCCTTGTTTATATAGTTTGTGAGTATCATGAAAAGCTGTACTAAAAGCTACGATCGTAGAACGATAACAAAAAAAAAACACCTCTATCGCGAACGGCTTTTTCCGTGAAGACTTTTTCGGATTGCTTTATTAAAACGCACAACTTGCTGCCGCAGCTCGTGGGGATTGAACCCGGGTGAGATCATGTTAGCTTTTGGAGACTTTGGGCTAGACCAAGTCACCGTCTGTTGCTTGCTTATACATGTGTACGAAGATATTCTATATACATATGCTGCGCCCGCGTGGATTCCTTGGAGTAGTTTATAAAACTGCTATAAAACTGTTGAAGAACTAAGATTTGAAGTTGATGCTTAGTGAAGCTAATTGATAAGCCAATAAAGACATTGACTTCCAACAACTTTTGAACATGGCAATGGAGACCTTGCATACGATATGAGCACAACACCATCAATTAGGGTGTATTACTCTTGGCACTATTGGACCAAATATTTGCTTGCCTACTACGAAATGATGTTTGATGACCATTAAAATTTTTGGCATTATGCAAACATTAGGGGAAAAAATGAACCCTGCATGGGCCTTTTAGATTAAGAGGTTATTAGTGATGGACCAATGAGAAGAGGGTGGTGGCCACAGTCTACACCTAGACTAGGCATAGGCTTCCCTTGTTTCTTTCTGGTCAAAAGTGGTATGACTGACTAAAAACCACGAGTTCCTCTAGAAAAGTGGTTTAATTGGCCTAGAGTTTCAACCAAGGCCATTGGATTAACTCAAAGATCTAAGGGATCATGTTGAATTTCAAAAAGAAGTCGGCATAGAATTTCGTCCGTTAGATGTGGCCAAGATCCAAGGGTGTGGTTTGAAACTTAATAAAAGAAGCGCCTTCAAGCGTTGTCCGTTGGATGGAACAAGAAAGGAATGGTTGGGATTTATTCTTTTGACTTTTGGGTCATTGTGAATTGCATCCATTGGATCCTCTTTTGATCTAGTGGTTGTGAAGCTTTGAAGCTTTTAGGCCATTCAATCGAAAAACCATCGAACGCTGCAAAATCGATCCCGCCACGGAACTGCGCCACGGATTTTGTCCTTTTGTGACAGTCCACACACTCTCTCACCTCATTGAATGCTTCCTATTTTGGCATTTTATGACAGACACTCTCTCTTCAATCTTGACCGCTCGTGCAGATTTCATCTAAAGGCCGAGAATGCCCATGACTGTGCACATTTTGGAGGAACTTTTGTCTTCTTATGACAGACATAGCAAGCTCAATCATAACCGTCCGTAAGATTTTATCCAAGGGGCACGGATGATCGCGAATTGATTTAGACTGAGCACAAGATTTTGGGCAAATATTTTATTGCAAAAATCACTAGTGGTTTTTTTTCTAGCTTTAATCCCCTTTTTGTTAATTTTAATCCTTGAAAATTAGGGATCCTTACAAGGCCCATGCAGGGTTCATTTTTTCCCCTAATGACAATATTTAAAATCTTTCTTAGATTCAAGGCACCTCACATCAACACCTCGGCTTTTGAACATGGCAATGGAGACCTTGCATACGATATGAGCACAACACCATCAGTTAGGGTGTGTTACTCTTGGCACTGTTGGACCAAATATTTGCTTGCCTACTACGAAATGATGTTTGAAGAAATGTTTGCAATTGGATTTTGGGAATATCACTCAAAAGTCTTCATCATCCGATTGACACATCTACTACAATTGTTCGCCTATGAACAACTAATGTATTCTACACACTACAGGCTCCCACCACCAGATGAACCTCAAGCAATCGACTCAGCTAAAATTGAAGTTGATCTTTCAAAAGGTATCCATATAGCAGAGCACACCCTATTCCAGGATCTCTTGTAAACCTACATTATGTAGACACTATCACAAGGATCTATCAGGGATGACAAACATGAGACGGAGGGGGTTTTGACAGCACATCCGGTAGTGGCTAGAAGCATTGCCATAGAGGAAGCATGTTAAGATGGAAACGCAATGAGTTGTGTGGGCTAGACACTTTTTTTTTTCAAGAATATACTTTGTGATATTCTCTTCAAACTTCAAACAGTGATTATTATCACTCTTGTAATACCATAAAACACCCAACTTTGTATTTAGCAACTCCATTTTGTTCAAGCTGAGTCGCTGAGCTTGAGGAGCCTAGGTAGAATGATCCTACCAATTTTGATAGTTTTTAAACTTCATTTAGACCTCCAAATGACCCTGAGAACCTGTTTTTTGACTATGTCAGACACTACGTATGAAACCAGTCAAAATTAGCCTAGAATCTATTAAAAAAAAAGCTAGAGAGCTCATTTTTTAAGTTAGCTAGTGAGAGCTTCTATTGGCAAGTTAGAGATTAGAGCTACTTTTGAGCTTATACGAGTGTTCTTGAGTAATAGAGCTTGTTCATGACCCTCCCTTGCTTCTCTCTTGTCTCTACTATGTGTACGTGCATTCTCATGCTTCTCATCTTAACCTTCACTCACTTCACCCATTCACAATCCTCATATCACCCCTATCTCTTCTGTGAATTGACAATTAAGGAGGTGGAACTTCTTAGTCTGGAGCTTATCCTAGCCTACAACAACGTTCCCCCTTGGGAAAATATTTTTGTCCTAAAAATAGAGCTATATATGTACCATGGGCAACCCCTAAGCCTCATCTTCTACAACTCAAAGAACATTTCTTATCTCTATGGCGGGATTGTTGTCCAAATTATCCAAAACACCATCTAGCTTTGCACTAATCAAAGTATAAAGTAGTGAATGAATAATAAGGATTGATAACATCCTTGTCCAAATAACTTTTTTACTAAGTGTGATCTAGGCACGAACATGTGTACTGGGTGGATTCAAATTACTAGTCCACTTTTGGGCAGGACTGGTGCATGGACATAGTAACTAAGGCCGGATTCTTATCCCTGTCAAGACTTTGAGAGCTGTTGATTCACTTGAATTTGATTTGGAAAACTTGAACTTTGGTTGGCCCAAACATCTAAGTTGGATCTTTATACAATGGTTTACTCCCTACCAATAGTTACTTGATACACCTGATTGGAGGACTATTTTGTTCTAATGGACTTGAAAACTCTATGTAACCTGTACGAGAAGTTTTTCCATTTACATTAGGTCAACCATACTATACCCTGACCAAGTCAAATCCAAAATGAACATTATTCAGCTTAGAACATGTTTCTGAAAGACTTTAGCTTTTTAGTTGTTGGGAATTGTCAAGCTAGTGAACAATTCCTAACTTCTTTGTTCTAGAGTATACTAAACTCTAGAAATTCTTTTAGAAGTATGCTAGATAACTTGAAGCAAATTCAAATGAACAAGTCACTTTAGACTTAGCATCTTTTGAATATTGAAAGAGGTTCTTCTACATATCATCTATCTGGGACGTTTTAATTTAGTTATGTAGTACGAACTGGTAAACCCTCGATTTTTGTAAAAAGAATCAGATACCATATCTTAGTCAAATCCAAAATATTTAGAAAGTGAGAAGAAAGAACTAAAACTCTATACAATCAATTCAAGTTTTGAAGATACATAAACTTATGAGGAGTCTATGTCTAGATGAATCAAGACTTTACCTTTGCAAAGATATATTTCAATAAGGTATTGAATACTTTTCCCTATCTTTAAGAGAAATAAAATGGATTCTAAAAAATATTCATAAAGTAGATCTAAAACATCATCCAACCACAAGATACTAGTGTGGATACTATTGATGAGTTTTTTTGCTCAAATAATGCTTCTTTTGAGACTAAGTTCATACATATATTCAATCTTTATGATGGCTTAATTGGAATGCAATTCTTGTGCATTGCTTTGAGTAAAAGGATTCAATTCATCAAGTTACACTAAGAACTTGGTTGTTGACTTAGTTAGTGGAATCTTTAGTTAAAAAGATCAATTCAAAGTCAAAGTCTAACTTTTTTAGAAATGTATCAAACATTTCTAAATCAACAATAATTTATCCTGAAGTGCTCTATAAAATAGGAAAAAATATTTTTACTATTTGAAAAAAAGATCTTGAAAGTTACTTAATTTGTATATTCTTATATACTTGATATTGAAGTATCTTGAGATCATGCTTTTATCCTCCTTGAATTTGAACCCCTCCTTTGAAGTTTTCATTCCCCTGAGGATCAAATCTAACTTCAAGATTCATTTTAGGGCTAAAAGATAATTATCATCTTATGGTCGGATGTCTCACACCATCTTTTCTACATCAATCTCAATGTAAAATCTGATATCCCATACCACCCTATTTTATATTCACATTGATATGTGAGTGATATTTATCCTAATTTCTAAATATATCTTGATAGCGTACCTTCTCACTTCAATTATTTAAACGAATTTTGAAGTTTCAGGAATTTTCTCTATTTAATATTCTAGGTTAAGATTCCTTCACACAATTGTTTCACGATCTCATGCTCTTACTTTGGAAACTTGAAAAACTTTGGAAGGAACCCCATCCTTCTGATCTAGGATTTTAAAAAAGAAATCCACTTAGAATTCCAAGTTCTTGAATTTATCAAATTCACGTCATATTGATTATTCTCAACCAATTTTTAATGATAAGATCTTTCCACTTCTTGTATTTAGATTCCTTTGTTACTGAAGCTTCAAGTAGCTACCTTGGCTGTGACTTTATAGGAATCGCTCTACTACTTAATTCTAAGCATCCATTCATGCTTTCTGGATTTTATTGAAATCCCTCCAAGGATAGGAAAAAATAATGTTTTTACCTTGCACACAAGACCTCCTCTTTCACAACTTTGAGACTTAACCCCTAAGGTAAGTGGATCACTTGTTTATAAGTGATAAACATGCTACATAAGTCTAGTCTTGAGATTTTGGTCATACACATGGGTGACTAAACGGTGTCAGATTTGAGATCTGTCTAAACCGCCTAGACCCTTAGCTCATATAATTACTTTATTATAGCTAACTGTCGGACTAGAGTACCCTAACCATTGGAGTAGAGTATGCTAACCATTGAAGTAGACCAGAGACTGTTATGGTAGATCCTAGGATGATTGAAATCAGAGAGAATTGTAATGGCCTTGATATAGAAAGTTGTGAAGGTCATAGGCTTGATCACGAAGGGGCACTGACTCTATCGTATAGGGGTGAAGGTCGCAATGAGAAGCACAATGTGTAGCACTAGCACGGTGGTGGAAGGAGAAGATGATTGAGGGGTAGTGCCCATTATGCATACGTATATAGGATCCAATACATGAAGGATATCAAACTGAAGTATAGGCAATCTGCATCAATCGCTTGGCAACCCATGCAAGTAGCATATAATAGTACAATTATGCCCATTGGCGCATGCATCCATGCCAGAATTAGAGAGAGGTGAAATGATATAATCACTAGGTGTGAGAATGTGTATGTATGTGTATATGTATGTATGTGTATATGTGTGTGCATATGTGTTTGTGAGTGCGTCTATGTATGTGTCTTTGTTTGTGTATGTATGTGTGTGTAAATGTGTGTATATGTGTGCATGTATGTATGTGCATATGTGTGTATATGTGTGTAGCTATATGTGTATGTATGTATGTATATTAATTTATGTATGTGTTATCTATGTATCTGTATGTAAATATGTTCGCTCTTTGATAACATGCACATAGAATGTGTGATCAAAGAGCGAACATATTTTTTAAATGAGCATCACATAGACAATGATATAACATCGTATAAAGACTGCAAAAGCAATCAAAATAAGCATCGCATAAATGATGCTTGCACGTGGCACAAAAGCAAAAGAAAATAAACTATTGCATATGTGATGCCTTTTTGAACATCGATTTCAGCATCGATTTTAGTGCCAATAATAGCCTCGTATAACTGACGATCCGCGTGCAATGCCATATATGAAGAAACAAAAATTTTGACTAGCGATAAAATTGTGTTGCATTACTAATGTCTACACAAAGTCACTTCTTGTAGTCGCTACACAAAGTCACTTCTTGTTGTAGTGCTTTCCAATGAATTTTCCTATTTCTTTTTAGCTTTCTTTACATTTTCTTTAATCATTTTTGTCTTGCAATTAAATTTTTTTTTATGTTTTTTGACTTTTTGAAAGTTCTACACATGCAAATGTTCCTACTTAAAATTCTCTTAGTCTTATTATAATTAAACTCTCAAAATTTATACAAAGGTCAGTCACTCAATGTAGAATTAGACTTGTACAAAAGCATTCCTCAATAGGATAAACACAAAAGGAGCACTGAGCAAAAGATCGAGGTGCAACTTTCTTCTATTCAAAGAAATTATACATCTGACTGATAATTCATGTTCTTCTCACTTTCTAAAGTCTCTAATGACTTCTAAAACTTTTCACTCATCATCTCTCTTACTTGTATTACATCTATATCAAGTATATATAGATTTTTACATCCTGACTCATCATAGATACAAAGTTTCTATGAACTAATTACAAGATTAGTGTACATATATATACAAATCTTCATCTTCTGACCATTCACTAAACTTCAAGCCTCATATGTTGATCTTTGCTTTATTCTTTGACTTCAAACTTTGTCCTAATCATCAATTGATGATTTTCCTACACCAACAGCTCCCCCTCAATCATCAATTAGAATTTTCTCCATCTTCTTTATACCTGCCATGTCTTTGAACCTCTATAATTTAGGTCCATCCAAGCTTTTGGTTAACATATCTGCAATCTGATCTTTTGTAGAAGTATGTATGACTTAAATTTCTTTATAAATCACCTTCTCTCTCAAGAAATGATATTGAATCTCAATATTTTATTCCTGGAATGAAACACAAGCTTAGTAGCTAGATACAATGAACTCATATTATCTCCATGAATAGTGGGTGTACCCTGAATGATGTCAAAACTCTTCATGAGAGTCTTCATCCATATAACCTCCTTTGCAGCTTCAACCATACCTTTATACTCTACTTCTATGGATGCCAAAGCAACTATATGTTGCTTCTTAGAACACCAAGAGATTAACTTATCTCCCACATAAAATACATACCCATAGGTTGATCTCCTATCATCAGGATTACATGCCCAATCTGTATCACTATATATCTTGACGTTTGTACCTGATGTGAATCCATAATACAAACCTTCTTTGAGTGTACCCTTAATGTATCTTAGCACCCTTTGTCCTGCAATCCAATGTTCTTTCCTAGGACAATGCATGAATTGAGACAACAATCCAACTGCAAATGACAAATCAGGCGTAGTTAATGTAGCATAGATTAGACTACCAACCAAACTTTGATATGGCTTCATGTCCTTGAATTCTTCTCCTCCATATCTGCTCAATTTATGATTCACCTCCATTGGGGTAGGTGCTACCCTGCAATCTTCCATTTTAAACTTAATTAGAAAATTCTTCAAATACCTTTCTTGAGTCACATACACTCCATGTTGAGCATATGAAATCTTCATTCCCAAGAAATATGACAAGTCTCCCAAGTCACTAATCTTGAACTCTTTCTCCATTTGCTTCTTAAGACTTTGTATACCCTTCTCATCTGTAACTCTAAGAATTATTTCATCAACATATATGAACATGTAAATGAACCCATCATCATTTGCTTTAACAAGCAAGCTACTATCTACTTTAGACACTTGGAAACCAAGTTCCTTCAAGAACTTTACAAGTCTATTCCATGCCCTTCGTGCCTGCTTCAAACCATACAAAGCTCTCTTAAGCTTACATACATACTCTGGATACCTTGTATCCTTGAAACCTTCTAGTTGCTCCATGAAAACATCATCTTGTTGATATATTTAGGTAGTGATGTGTGTGAAATCTAGGACCACGGAGGCACTTTTTTCCCTCTTTAGGAGGTTTTTTCCCCTCGGCTTGTATATACGCCTATTGCCCTAATGGGCTATTAATCTTTGTACATTCTCTAGTAATACATTCAGTATTGTGTGTTTGTGCTCCAAGCTTCTTCTTCTTCCTTGTGATGTTCGAGTGCTTCCGCAGACTGTTGGTGTAAATTACAAGCCTACACATTTGGCTCAAAGGATGCATTGAAGTCTATACATACATGAAGAAGCATAGGAACATATGCTAGTGGTTAATTACCACTTTACCTCATTGTAAAAATCAAATTGACTTGGAATCTCCTGTAATCACCTACCAAAAGGATTCATGGAAAAATTAGTTGTTTGATTGAAAGAATATCTCCAAGCATTTAGGAGCTTGATCATAGGGAGCCAAAAGTTTGAATTTGAATTCAAATTTTTTACTCATTCCTATAAAAATGGACATGAAAAGTCGCGGGTAAGAGAGAGAACTCCCGAGCCTAGCATTACTAATTTTTGAGTGTGTGTGAGGTCTATACTCTAGCCCACACCTCTCTACACCATTTGGCAATGAAGTTCACGCCAATGGAGTTGTATACAATTGTTCATTAATGCATACATTCACATTATCCACATTATCCATCTCTGAGTTCTCTGTTAGTCTACTCAAAAGTCTGTCAACTTGTCAAGGGCATATCTCGGTCAATTTTTCACCAAATTCAGCAATTCATCGCTTATTGGATTCAACTTGAAGTAATCTACATGCTGTCAAATTTGAAGACATTCTATTCAGCCATTTTGGAGAAATCCGCGTCAAGGTGATTTCTGGTCATTTTCTGTTAGAGTCCTAAAAAGTCGGGGGTATAGCTTAACTTGCTAAATTTATTTCTCTTAGCATAGTTTATCATTTTACATCATTCCACTTGGAATAGGTAGCTTACTAAGCTAATTAGATACCCCTAAAAGGAAATTTTCCAATTCCTATTGTGCTAGCCATACTGAGCAAAATACCTAGCAGGTGTCAAGACATAAATAGAAGGTTTTCTTGAGTTTGTGACTTCCAAAGTTATCTATTTTGATTGAATCATTACACACATCATTTCCAAAGCACATAGGACATTTTATGGTGTCATTGGAAAGCTATGGAGGTCTAGGTATCAACTCTGAAGCAAAAGAGGGCTGGTACAAAGTAGGTTTAGCAGTACCTACTCAGTCTCTTGAAGCATCCATCCATCTTTCCCAACAGTGGTATCAGAGCAAACTAAGGTAAAATGGGAGATGATTTTCCTTCATTTATTGACAAATTGGATAGGAAAAATTATCAAGCATGGTCTCTAAGGATGAAGACCTACCTACAAGGAAGAAGTCTCTATGGATACATCTCAGGAGATGAGGAATTGCCCTCATTCAAAACAAGAGGATTACCAACCAAGGAAGAACATGAAAGGCTCAACACATGGTGTGCTAAGGATGCATTGGCAAGGTCTTTTATCATGCTAGGACCAAACACATAGAGGTCCATACCATTATGTGAGAGAGAAATTGATAAGCAAGGACATTCAACTAACCTATGTATCAACCGACATGCAATGTGCATATTTGTTGACTAAAGCTCTAGATGGAACCAAACTTTGCAGGTTCAAATCCATGATTGGATTACAGGATATACTTGAAGATTGAAGATGAAGACTTAAGCCAAAATGTTTGGCTTGAGGGGGAGCTATTGGTGTAAATTACAAGCCTACACATTTGGCTCAAAGGATGCATTGAAGTTTATACATACATGAAGAAGTATAGGAACATATGCTAGTGGTTAATTACCACTTTACCTCATTGTAAAAGTCAAATTGCCATGGAATCTCTTGTAATCACCTACCAAAAGGATTCATGGAAAAATTAGTTGTTTGATTGAAAGAATATCTCCAAGCATTTAGGAGCTTGATTATAGGGAGCCAAAATTTTGAATTTGAATTCAAATTTTTTACTCATTCCTATAAAAATGGACATGAAAAGTCGCGGGTAAGAGAGAGAACTCCCGAGCCTAGCATTACTGATTTTTGAGTGTGTGTGTGAGGTCTATACTCTAGCCCACATCTCTCTACACCATTTGGCAATGAAGTTCATGCCAATGGAGTTGTATACAATTGTTCATTAATGCATACATTCACATTATCCACATTATCCATCTCTGAGTTCTCTGTTAGTCTACTCAAAAGTCTATCAACTTGTCAAGGGCATATCTCGGTCAATTCTTGACCCAATTCAGTGATTCAAAGCTTGTTGGATTTCGCTTGAAGTAATCTATATGCTACCAAAGTCTGAAGACAGTCTATTCAGCCATTTTGGAGAAATCTGTGTCGAGGTGATCTCTGGTCATTTTCTGCTACAGTCCTAAAAAGTCAGGGGTATAGCTTAACTTGCTAAATTTATTTCTCTTAGCATAGTTTATCATTTTACATCATTCCACTTGGAATAGGTAGCTTAGTAAGCTAATTAGATACCCCTAAAAGGAATTTTTCCAATTCCTACTATGCTGGTCATATTGAGCAAAATACCAAGCAGGTGTCAAGACATAAATAGAAGGTTTTCTTGAGTTTGTGACTTCCAAAGTTATCTGTTTTGATTCAATCATTACGCACATCATTTCCAAAGCACATAGGACATTTTATGGTGTCATTGGAAAGCTAAGTAGGTCTAGTTATCAACTCTGAAGCAAAAGAGGGTTGGTACAAAGTAGGTTTAGCAGTACCTACTCACTCTCTTGGAGCATCCATTCATCTTTCCCAACACAAACGTCTAACTCCAACAATTGGTATCAGAGGAGGTCCTCGCTTCATCTAGGGTGCCGCCGACACTCCTCCGTTTGTAGTCTCATAATTGCAGGAATTTTGGTGAGCATACTCTACGTGTTTTAGGTTATTTCGTCTTTTTGTACCAAAGATATATACCAGTTTCTATTCGCCAGTTTAATCGTCTCAAAGTCTGCTATAGGTCTAGCAAAACTCGTCTAGACAATTCTGTTCAACTTTTTGAGATACATTCAATTTTCTGCATCAAGGTATTTGTCATCGGCCATGGCTGAAAGCAACGATGTATTCCGTATGTTGGCCGTTGAGGATAAGTTGGATGGTACCAACTACCCATTATGGGCTTATATGATGCAACATGTATTGGTTGCAAAAGGATTGTGGAACATTGTGCAGGGTGTTGAAAGACGTCCTGTTACACCTCTGACTATAGCTACTACAAATACAGGTGTTGGAGCTGATGAAGATGGTGTCGAAGATGATATTCTGTAGATTCCTGTTCGTGCTACTATTTCTGCTGCACTTATTGCAGAGTAGATTCGCTGGGATGGCAGAGATGCCGAGGCACATGCATTGATAGCTTTGTCTATCAAACGTGCCATTATTCCTCACATTCGCTCTTGCAGAACAGCTAAGGATGCTTGGGATACCACATTGTACCAAGCTAGGAATGAGGCTCCTATTGCTTACCTCCGAAAATAGTTGGAGAGTGAGCACATGAATGAAGGTGATTCTATGGACAGTTTCCTAACATAGATCAAAGACTTGAAGGAACAATTGATTTCTGCTGATGAGGTTATACCAGATAGCTCACTTGTGCAGACCGTTCTGAATGGTCTTCTTGATTCATATCAGAGTTTTGCTTTTACTCTTCGGTTGATGATGAAAGGCAATCCAAATGCCTTATCATTTGAGGAGTTAGTCTCTGTTATGTTACACGAAGATCAGTCACGGCAAAACAAGTCCATTATGCGAGTTGCAGATCAAGCTTTCCTGGCTAGTCAGAAGGGCAAAGGAAAATGGAGCTATTCAACTAGTAAGCAGAAATCTGCTAATTCTGCATATTCGAAGAAGGAAGATAAAGATGAGAAGAAATCAAAAAAGCTGAAATTGTTTTGTAAGTACTTTAAAGGGAATGATCATATCATAAAGAACTGTCCAAAACTGGCTGCTAAAGAGGCAAAGAAGAAAGAGGCTTGAATGGTTGTTGTAGAGGCCTCTACACCAAAAACAGAGTCTGTAAATCTTATGCAGGAAGAAGAATGGGCGTTTACTACTGTTTGCAGTTTTGACCCATCTTCTCATGAGCAGTGCATGTCTGCAGTAGACTCAGATGTACAGTGGGACGACCAAACATATTACCTCGCAGCGTAGTTTCTTCTCTTCACTCGAGCATGCCCCTACTGGGAATACCGTTACATGTGCCAACAACTCCTCTTATCCTGTTATGGGAGTTGGTAAGATCATTTTGACTACTGCTGATGGTAGTTCTTTCACTTTGTCAGATGCTTTATTTGTGCCAGGGATCAAGAAGAATTTGTTATCAGTTTCTGCATTAGCCAAATTGGCTTGGTTGTGAAATTTGTTGATGACAGATGTACAGTTCATGATCTCTCAAATGGCGATGTTTTTACTACTTCTGGCATTTTATGTCGTGGGTTGTATAAGCTCATAGACTATGAAAGATCTGAAAATGATTTGGCATGTGCAGTAAATGATTCTCAGGCTATGTCAGATGCAAAGCTTTGGCATGCACGCTTTGGTCATCTGAATTTTGCTAGTTTGCTACACCTGCAGAAATCTGAAATGGTGTCCTCTTTGCCCAAACGGGCAAAATGTAGCGTTCCTCCTTTCCAAAAGATGGTTCAGTTCGGGCTACACAGAAATTGCAGCTTGTACATAGTGATGTGTGTGGTCCTATGCAAATACCCTCTTTTGGAAATTACCTTTACTTTGTGACTTTCATTGATGATTTTTCCAGGCATGCATGGGTATATCCACTCAAAGAAAAGTCCGAAGTGTTCATGTGCTTTAAACAGTTTTTGGTTTTGGCTGAAAATCTATCAGCATGTAAAATGGGCACCCTCCGTTCTGATCGAGGGGGGGAATATATGTCTTCCGATTTTAATGCATTTCTGGCTGAACGTGGGATAAAACACCAGTGTACAGTGCCATATACACCTCAATGGAATGGAGTTGCTGAACGAAAGAACTTGTCACTCATGGAGATGCTGAGGTGCATGGTCAAGAGTCAAGCTTTACCACATAGTTTCTAGCTTGAGGCTGTCATGTGTGCACCATATGTACTGAACAGGTGTCCCACTAAAGCGTTGCAGTCTATCACTCCATATGAGGCTTGGCATGACCGCAAGCCATCTATTGCTCATCTGTGTGTTTTTGGTTGTTTGGCATATGCACTAGTGCCTGAACAACATCGCAGAAAATTGGATGATAAGGCAGTAAAATGTATTTTTGTTGGGTACACTTCTGAAAGTAAAGGCTATCGTCTGTATCATCCAGAGACTAAACGCATTCTGGTTAGCCATGATGTTGTCATTGTGGAAGATGCTATTCAGCCATTGCTTTCATGTACTAAGGAGACATCTGTTAGATCCAAAGACATGTATGATACTTTGATGCCTCTTTTTACAGGTGGATAGTCTAGTGTTTTTCCTAATGAGGCAACTTCTCAGCCTTTGCAGGTTTCATATGATGATGCAGATCATTCCATTTCTTATGCAGATTTACATGATGCACTTGTTGATGAGAGAGCTGATATTGAGCAGGCAAAAACTATGCCAAAATGGATGGTGCAGACTTTGCGTGACAGCAAATTAGATGCACCTTTGTCATATCGTACTCGTTCAAGCTCTCATAGTGCCTCTTTTGCATCAGATTGCTATGGTATGGTTGTTTCTAGTCTCTATGATGAGAATGAACCTGTTTCTTTTAATGAAGCACAGAATTCAGAAAATTGGATGGCTGCTATGCAATCTGAATATGATGTTATAATGAAGAATGGTACATGGTCTTTATGTGACTTGCCTCCTGGGAAGAAGGCCATTGGCACTAAGTGGGTATACAAGTTGAAGCGTAGACCTGATGGTACAGTTGACAGGTATAAGGCTAGGCTTGTTGCAAAGGGTTATGCGCAAGAAAGAGGCATTGATTTTGATGAGACCTCTGCACCTACATGCTATATGACTACTATTCGGAGCATTTGTGCACTTGCAGCCCATCATGGTCGGAATGTACATCAGTTGGACATTAAAACAGCATTTCTGAATGGTGACTTGCATAAATAAGTGTATGTTTTTCAGTCCCGTGGCTTTGTGTAGAAAGGGCATGAAAACCAGGTGTGCAGGTTAAAGAAGGCATTATATGGTTTAAAACAAGTACCACGTGCTTGGTATGAGAAGATACATGCCTATCTGGTTGCACATGGTTTTGAGAACAATCCAACTGAAAGCACCTTATATGTTAAGCGTGCTAATGATGTGCTTGTGATCATTGTTGTCTATGTTGAGGGCATGGTGTCACTAGTCCTATTGAGAAGCATATTGCTGATTTCAAGGCTCATTTGCATGCCCCATTTGAGATGTCTGGTTTGGGGCATTTGCATCACTATTTGGGCATTCAGTTTATGCAAGTTGATCGTGGAATGGCTTTGTGTCAAACGAAATATATTGACACATTATTGAAGCGTTTTAGCCTTGAAGACTGTACGCCTATTGCCACTCCTATGGAGATAGGTTTACGATTGAGTCTTCATGATGCTGGAGATGCATTTGATGTTGTTCTCTATCAGCAGGCGGTTGGATGCTTGATTTACTTATGCATTACTTGGCCAAATATTCAGTTTGTTGTCTCACAGATGAGCAAATTTATGCATTGCCCAAGAGTCAAGCATTGGCAGGCGGTTAAGCGCATCTGTAGCTCAGTGATGAGTAGCACGTCCTTTAATGTCAATCCGGGAAGACGTGAGGATGGTATGAAGACCTCGAGCAAGTGGAGGCACAAGTGCGTGAGTGAGAAGCACACTAACATGCACACACATACACACACACGCGCACACACGGCAAGACAAAGAGTTAGAAGCAATGGAGTTCTTAGATAAGTTCAATTCAATTACAAGCTACCCCCAAAAATGAGCTCTCTAGCTCTATTTATAGTTTTTGACTAGGTTTTGGCCTTGTCCAGACCTAGTGTCCGGCCTAGTTAAAAATTAGGTTCTCTACCCTATTTGGAGGTTCAAACGAAGTCTAAAAAATGTGAAAACTGACAAGTAGATACTTCTGAAGCTCCTCAAGCTCAAGGACTCCTTGGCTTGCACAAAATAGAGCTACAAAAATGTAAAATGGTATTTACAAGGGTTTTTAGTGATGAAAATCACTATTTTTGTAGAGATTTCTTCTAACATTTTGACATACATTTCTTGGAGCTCCCTACTTGCTCCTTACTTGTGTGTCCACCTCTCTTATATGCATCAGTGTCTTGAAAAAATATTGGCCTACTTGCCCGATCGTCATTGACTGCCTTGTCTGCTTGTACTTTCTCTTCTCTCTGACTCCCTTCGTGAGCTTCCTTGCCTGGTGAGTCCTTCAGTTCCAACACCCCCCCCTCTCTCGCGTCTGTCATCCCTGACAGACCCTTGTTGGGTGGTTCATTGGATGTAGTACTCGACGACGTCTTGTGCTAAGTGGTGTTCTGCAATGCGCAACCCTTTGGCCAAGTCTGTGAGTAGAGCATCCCAATCTACCGACCCGGGAACCTTTGGATGTGGTATACGTAACTTTTCTGAATGGAGAGCTTGTTCCACTGCAAACAACTGCAATAAATGTGATGGTCTGGGGATGAATATCTCTGAGTGATATTCCCAGAATCCTGTGACAAACATTTCTTCAAACGTCTGTTTGAAGCAGGCTGGTAGATACGTGATACGTGCGTGCCATGCATATACAACATTAATCGATGGGGTTGCGCTCATGTCGTAGGCGAGGTCCTGATTTCCTTCATTAAATCCAAGGGCTGACAGATGAGGTTCCTTGACATTCTTGAAAGTCCTGAAGGTGACCAACATGAGCTCAAAAATTTTCAAGCACATTTGGGCCATGACGTCTGGCACATTTTTAAACCTGACCCCCCAATGTCGAATCGTCGAGATCATATATCCTATGGTAGGTTGGCCTTTGAGTGGTGCAAAGTAAACATAATTGAGCCATTTCTCACATCCTTTGTTTGTCAGCACAGTTTTTGTGTATTCCGGCCATGACCTTCTTCGAAATACAGGGCAGTAGCATGGGTTGTATTTGATGTACAAGGGCATGTTATTCCATGTTCTTACCATTTCTGGGTAGGTTTCCAGTAGACAAATCCTCCACATCGGTTGATGTATATTGCCTTGCTGGGATGTCGTCCGGTGTGAATTGTGTGGCGGAGGTTGGTTCCTTTGAGGTGTGTTGCTTTATTTCGGAATTGTAGTCCGCCATTAAGACACAGAAGGGAACATACAAATCGTCGGATGTGTCGATCCACCTATGATGGGAGAGGTTCCTAAAATAGTCCGATTTTATGACTACCTCTTCCAAGCATGACATAGATGCTATCTGGACTACCACCCTATCATCATGAGTTGTGGCCACTTCTCCAACTTCTGCATCCATTGAGGTGCCTCTATTTCAATGGTGTCCATGCCCTCATTTGTTTGCTTGCCCCCTGGTGCAAGCATGGGAACATACGGGTCTTCGAAAGTTTCCTCTATTTCGATTGGCACTAGATCTTCAGGCTCAGGCTCGACAAGGGGAGAGGGCTGACGTTCGTATTGCATGACTTTACTGCGTAATTCTTCGAGTTCTGCTCCGAGTTTTGTGACTTCTTCGGATGTGTCGTCTGTGGCTGTGACTTTGCTTGGTGACTCCTGCTGAGATGCCAGTTGCTTAAGTAGATCATCTCTTTCTCGTTCTAACGCTGCATGGGCCTCCAGGAGGTCGGCATGTGTTTCTAACACAATTTGCATATTCTCTGAGGGAATGGCCTTGAATTTTTCTGGGTCGATTTCCTGCGGGGAACCCTCCATTGCTGCTTCCAAGTTCTCCTCATTCTGTTTCTGCAGCCGTTTATTCTCTTTCAGTGCTGTTGACATGTGTTTTTGTAGGAGGGCCAGGTTGTGTCTAAGTTTGAGATTCTCCATTATCTGAGAGTGTAGCAATTCATCCATATGTTGTCTTTCCTCTGCATCTGACTGGGGCGGATTGGCTGCTAACTGTTCATGTTGTTCCTGTAAAGTGGCATGCTGTTGTTGTAGTAACCGCTTTTCCCTTTCGAGATCAATGAATCGGAGTTGAAGTTCCTCATGGCTTCGAAAGAGTCGTGTATGTTGGTTATCCAGATGTTGATAGTGTTGTTGCAATTGCGACATACATTGATACATATTATTAAATACATTACTAATAGGGGTGGATGCGGGAAGGGTGTTGAATGTAGAGGGAAAGGGAAAGGGGAGGGGGAATGGAAGTGTGGAGACCGTGCTAGAAAATGGTGATGTGGGAGGTGGGGGAATGGGAGATGTTGGGGGTATGGGGGAGGGAGGGGTGCAGAGGTGTGTGAGATGTCCATAAAATCAACGGTGGATGCGGTAGTGGGAGTGATTGTGAATATTGGAATTGTGGGTGCGGTGAGAGTGGTGAAAGTGTATAATGGTGTGTGCAATTGTGAATACGAACTGTCGGGAAGTGTGATCGGGGGGTTGAGATTTTCTATGGCGGCGGTTAGAACTATTGTTTCAGTAGCCGTATAGACAAAAGAAGTGGAGATAGGGTGTGCGGGTTGTGTGATGGTCTATGCTTCGGTATGGGTAGTGGACTCGGAGGCGGTTACGGTAGTGGTTACACTAGTTGTGGGAGGTGAATGTGGTGGAGTTGGAGGAAGCAGTGGCAAAGGGGGTGATGTAGGTTCGCTTGATACATGGGTTTCCTCAGTATCGTGGACAGTGTGTGCGGTGCCCGTGGTTGTGGATGTGCCTTGTGGTTCTGATACTAGTACATTCATCTTCTTTCCTGATCGAGGGGGACGTCTGCCATATCTTCGCTCCGTTCTTCGTGCTTGTGCAAGGGCGGTATGCACCGTTTCAGGTATGCCTAATGCCTCAGATATCATGTCAAGGGTGGCACGGTATTGTTCGTCTACTCCTTCCTCCTCAAGGATCTGATTCATGAGGGCCTTGCCTGCTGCTAGGGATAGTCTATGCTGCTCTTGAACTCTGTTCATGGTGGCATAGAGCTTTTTCAATGCTTTCGTATAAGCTGGGGCCCCTTCAAGTACTTGTAGAGCTTCCTGATCATATTCCTGCTCTTCTCCATTTGATTGCTCATCGTGTTCCTCCTCTTGTTCTTCTTCTTCTTCACCCTCCACATTGACGACATCTGGTTGGCTGGGATGGGGTTGGTCTGTAGCAGTTTGCTCCCCACTAGCTTGTTCTGCCTCGACTTCTGCATTAACAGCGTCGATGATTCTGGCTACCTCCTCATCAGTTAGGTCTTCTAAAGTGAATCCGTGAGGAAACTCTAGGTCGGTTGGTACGGGTGGGAACACCAGATTATGTCCATTAGTGCTGTGTCTTGGTAATCTGATGGTGAAGGGTTGCACCCGCCTTGGAAGTCGCGGAGTGGTCTCTGGAGTCAATGTCGCATCGCGGGCTTGTGCACAGGGCATCTGAACGGCGCCTCTCATTTTCTTGGATGGTGGCCCTGCGGAGGATAATCTGCATTGAAACTCTTGTACCCTGGTCCAAATGAGTGCCCTTTGCACTGGTACATCATACGCGAGACATCTATACACAATCCTGGTCAGAGCAAAGCATCCGTACAGTACAGACTTTGTTTCTTATACCACCTTTGATGGGCCAAGTGGATTTGGTCGATAATCCAGTGGGGCATGTTGATTGTCAAATCAAAGGCGTCGGCCAAGTATAGACTAAACCAAATCTTTTTAGGTGGCATTGTGAACCTCTCTTGAGCGGGAAATGCAAAGTGCTGCATGACCATTCGCAAATGGATGGCGATTGTAGGTTTCATTGCCACCATGTCCATTAACTTTGTCAGATTCCTATTCTTCATGTTGTCGGGGACCATAGTCTCTTTCTCCGTAGGAATGTGCATACCTTTCATGTCTAGAGCTTCCCTTACGAAGTTGATAGTTAATCTGAAACGCTTGAGCTCATTGCCCCTTGTGAGAGATGAAAGGACAAAGGAGCTGTATCCCTTTTTGTCTTTGCTCGGAGTGAGGGTGCTAATCAAATAAGAGCATCTTAGAAAATCCGGCTTTGGCAATTGGAATTTGAAATACTCGTAGAGTCCTGCCTTCTTCCATATAGGTTTCAGTCCTTCATTATTCTGTAGTCTCTCAAATTCCCTGGTGAAAAAGTGATACCTGCCCCAGCGCCCATTGAATTCTATCTCTGCCTCCCACATATAAGTGCCTTCACCTAGGGTTCCTGCCACATCACTGAACCAATGAGAGTTTTTACTGACTAGCATTGTGTGCCCCTGTGGAGGGTTCTGAACCGGTATGGTGTGTAATGCCCTCAATGCCAGTGGGCGTTCCTTCAATTCCTCCTCAACAGGAAGACTTTCAATGTCCACAACTTGGGGGCTGATGCCTGCCTGGGAGCTAGTTCCTGCCGTATCTGCCATGTTACTTCTTGCCTCTTGATTCAGTGAGAATATAGAAACATGTGTTAACATTGTAAAGGACAAAATAGAACCGTTTTTGTCCCCATCACAACATTAACATGAGGTTCGGGAGAGATTAGGGAGTTATTAAGTGCTCGGTGCTTGTGTGTGTAGTTAGGAATTGGGTAGACCTAAGAACTAAGTGGAATGATGTAGTGTGAGAGTGACGTAGTTAGTAGGTGGACATGGATTTACAAATGGGGTCCGGGGGTTTATTATAAGTTTTAGGTTGCCAAATGCAATGGATAGGTTTTGATCTTGACTTTGTGGAGACTCTGGAGAGTGCGATAGGGGTATCTACTTGAAAATGGGGCTTTTTAGGGACCCATTTACAATTGATTCTACTTGTGCTCATGGAAGAATATGTGTTCGTGCGTGATGTGTAAGACTGGGCCTCAGATGTTCGAGTGAGTGAAACATGTTGTACCGGGTGTGGCCTTGGTGTAGCTATTTGAGCCCGCAAGCAAGCCTTAGGCACCCAGATTTGTCGTGATTGTGGGCTGGCCTTCATTGACTTCTTTGGTACCCAAATAGACTTTACTTTCAGAGAAGACTTTATGAAAGACTTCTTATTAGTGTCGTGTTGTTGATTACTAATAAGAGGTTTTGGCCGTGGGGTTGGCCTGATCGCAACAGGGTGTCCGCCTTTCTGCCTCCATACTTGTTTCAATGGCTGGAACAATCTGATTTGCTCCTTTTTTTGGCCTCCAGTATAGGTAGTGTTCTGCTTCTTCTGTATTTGATCTGCCTTTGGTTGCTGCAACCTTCTGGCCTTTGGGAAAGAAGGGAGTGCCGTCTTATGCTTGACTTTGTTGTTGAAACAATCCTCTTTCTGCATCATATAGTTTTGGACAAGAATAGCATTGTCAACTTCATGTGCGCCCCTGGAAGGACCAGGAGTTCGTGCCTTACCTAGTTCCTTGAGTGCCTCATTTTCCAATTCAACTGTAATTCGACTATGATTTACCCATACTTGAAGAAGTCCGCTTCTTAGGTTTAGGTTGACTGCATGATCATAGATCCAGTCCTAACCCAAGACAAGAGGCTCAGTGAGGTCGTCATCTTGACACACTAATACTTTGACTGTCAGTACTTCGTCTTGAATGGAGATGGGAAGATCCACCTCGCCCATGCAAGGGGTTTTCACACCTCCCAATCCTATGAGATATGCTTCTATAGGATTGACAGTTAATTTCAATTCTTGACAGTAAGACAACTTGATAGCACTAGTGGCTGCACCTGAGTCAATCAAGGCTCTTACAGTCCTTGCACCCTTTCCTTGTCCTATATCTAAGGTTATAAAAGGACGTCGATCAATTATGCTCTGAGAGCAGATACCTGAAACTTCACACATAGCCACGTGATATCCTTGTTCTGCATATGTATCTGGCCTAGGTTGCTCTCTGCCTTGTCTTCTTAGTTTCATTCTCCGTATGCGCTCTAAAGCTTCTGCTTGGGCTTCTTCTCGAATTCGCTTTTCTTCTTCTTTGCGTTTCTTAGCAGTATTGAGTCGACTTAGCATTTCCTCTGTGAGAGGTTCCTGATACAACTTGACCTTGCATCCGCTTATGTAGCTTGGAAGAACATCGCCTTCTAGTGTGGCTAGTTGCACTGCTCCACTTGTTGAGATTCTATTAATGATCATGGGTCCGTAGCCTCTTTTCTCTAGTTTCCTTGCATGTTGTTTCAAAGTGTAGACTAGTACTAGGTCGCCTGCTTCAATCCTTTATCCTTAACATGGGCATCAAAGTATGCCTTTTGTCGTTTCTTAGCTGCATATATCCCTGCAGCTGCCCTCAGTCTTGTTTTTCCTAATCGTTCAAGGTCAAAAAGTCTAGAGGAGAGTTCATGACCCGTCCATTCGTGCTCTTGTGCTACTTTCAGTGTAGGTATTAAGAAGTCCAACAGTAGCACAACGTTTTGGCCAAATACCATCTGAAAGGGGGTGGCTTGGAGTACCGTTTTGTAGGCGACTCGGTATGCCCAAACAGCATGGTGTAGCTGTTTGTCCCAATCACAGCGTTTATTATTCACTAGTTTGGTCAACACATTGCACAGAATCTTGTTTGTGCTTTCGGCTTGCCCATTAGCTTGTGGGTGGTAGGGGGCAGACTTCTTATGAACTACCAAGAATTCTTGGAGCAGATTTTCAATCACTTCATTCAAGAAGTGAGTGCCCCTATCACTTACTAGCTCTATAGGTAGCCCGTATCTTGTGAATACATTCTCAAACAAGAATTTAGCAGTTGTCTGAGCGTCGTTCTTTGTCGTAGCTTTTACCTCTACCCATTTCGTTAGATAGCCTATGGCAACAATGATGTATTCAACATGTGAACCCTTAGCTGAGGGGTTAATAGGACCTACAAAGTCTATTCCCCACTTAGAGAATGCACGTCCACCCATCATAGGTTTCAGTGGCATCTCATCTTTGCGTATAGGATATTGAGTTTTCTGACAAACATCACACCGTTTCACATAGGTATGTGCATCCATGTGAAGGGTCGGCCACCAGAAGCCCGCAAATAGTATTGCTTTGATCACCCGATCTGGTCCAAAGTGTCCTCCTCCTACACCTTGGTGAGCAGTTTCCAAGATCTTGAGATATTCACTTTCATGGACACATAGTCTCAGGTAACCATCCTTACCACGCTTGTATAGATTATCACCAATGAGTGAGTAATCCTGGGCTTCTTGTTCTAAACTCCTTTTCCTAGCCAGAGTCATGTCTGGAGGGAATGTTTTCGTCCTCAGGAAGGATACTAGTGGTTCACTCCAATCTGGCACTATGGACACTTGATAAAGAGTGGCATGTTCCACAGGTGGTTTAGTGTAACAGATTGGACATTCCTTGCACAACTTCTGGACATCAGCTTCCATAGTCGGCCAATGCACTCCGAGTCTCCTTAGTGTCTGTAGGGTTTGTTGCTTTGAGTAGTGTTGCTCTAATGCACCTACATGTGCTAATTGCAACCATTTAGCGTACTCATCCTCTTCCACACAACAAGCCAAGATCCCTTGATCTGTGTGCTTGTACATACTACCTGCCATGATGTGATACTTTTGGGCTTTTACTACCTCTCTATTATGTGTGTTTATTACTGGGTGGTTAGGCCCGAATGTCAATACTGGCACTAATGGCTTAGCCCACTACGGTACCATTTCCAAGTTAAACAAGTAGGCATCAGGAAGGTCATCTGACACTCCTTGTGGGACCTCCCCAGATGTGAGCCTAGAAAGATGGTCAGCTCTCAGATGAGTCCTCCCTTTCCTTACCACAACCTCGAAATCATATTCCATTAGTAAGAGAAACCATCTTACTAATCTTCTTGTATTGCATGGCTTGTTTACGAGATATAGCAGTGCCTGATGGTCGGTAAAAAATTTAAACTTATTTGCAAGCAAATAATGTCTAAACTTTTTAACCACATATACCATGCCTAGTCCTTCTCTCTCAGTAGTGGTATAATTTCGTTCAGCTGCATTCAATTGTCTACTAGCATAGGCAATTGGAAGATCCATATTACCTTCACCAGTAGGTTGTGCGAGTACACACCCAATAGCATAATTGGATGCATCCACATGCACATGGAAGGGCTTATTCCAATCTGGTGTAGTCAAGATTGGTGCTGAACATAATCGCTGTTTAAGCTCATTGAAGGAATTTTCACACTCCTCAGTCCACTCAAAGTTAGTCAAAAGTCCATACATGGGCTTTGCAATGACAGCGTACATATGAATGAACCGTCGGTAGTAACCACAATGCCCCATGAAGGCTTGTACTTCCTTGACGTTCTTTGGCCTAGGTAACTTGGCTATGGCTCTTACTTTCTCTTCATCGGTGGATATGCCATTCTTTGACACTATGTGTCCTAGAATCTTGCCTTGCCTGACCATGAAAACACACTTTTCTGGGTTTAGGAAGACTTGATATTCTCTACATTTGTCAAAGATTTGTCTGAGTTCAGGAATATGGGTCTGTCTAATGTTGGAATGAGCACAAAGATCATCAACATAGACTTCCAAATTCTTCCTCAAGAACTCTTTAAACACGTGGCACATCAGTCTTTGAAAGGTAGCAGGTGCATTAGTAACCCCGAATGGCATTACCCGAAAGGCAAATATGCCCCACTCCGTGGCAAAAGCCGTCTTATGTTGATCCTCTGGAGCAATGGCTACTTGATTGTAGCCCAAAAACCCATCTAGGAAGCTATACACTTCCTTGCCCGCTACCCTTTCAATAGATGCTCAGTGATAGGAAGCGGATAATTATCTCTGATAGTAGCTGTGTTAACCTTCTTCAAGTTAATTCACACTCGTAATTTGCCGTTCTTCTTGGGCACCACTACAATGGGGGATACCCATTCAGTGTGCTCAATTTCATAGATAAATCCAGCTTCCACCAAGCGGTCTATCTCCTCTTTAATCTTGGCCGCGTAGTTGTCATTGTATGTGTAGGGCTTCTGCTTAGAGGGTCTGGCATCTAAGGTCATGGGAATAGTGTGTGAGCATATGTCCGGGTCCACTCCTTTCAAATCCTTGTAACTCCAAGCGAATACATCTCTGTATTCTCTTAGCAAGGCTATTAGCTCTTGTTCTTCCTCTTCTGTCAGGGCATGGCCTATGTACGTGCATCTCTCTTCCCCTTCTTCTATGGCTACCATTATTTTCTTGGTGGTTTCTTTGTTATCATAGGCCTCCCCCGATTGCGCTTCTCGTTTAGGCATTCTAATCATGACTCTCCTGTCATCTATCTCATACTTCTTAAAATTTTCTGGAACCTCAAACAAGGATTCTTCCTCTTCTGGTGTGACTTCTATCTTCTTTCTTTTCCTTCCTTCCTCCTTCGGGGTCACATGTGTGGCTAGCCTTACATCATTTGTAAGCTCTCTATGCCTTTGGGGTTGAAATTCTACTTCATAGAAGTATTCTTCATCTGATGCAAAGGGTGGGTCCATAATGATTGATTCTAGATCTGAGTCACTTGCATCCTCAAATGCATCAGGGCTAGGTTCACATTCTTCTAACACTGCCCCTCCCATGATTGGCTCTATGGAGAAGACTGAAATGTCATAGCCATCTTCATCACAGTGAGGTGTCCATTGCTCTTCATTGATGGCTACATCCATTGTTGCTAGGATTTCCGCCCAGCCGTGGGGTTCAAATTCTTCGTCAAGAAAGACTACAGGTGCATAGGCTGGGTCTTGAATGGATCTATGGGTTTCTTTTGCACCTATCTCTCTGGTTTTTTCTCTTTTCTCTTCTTCTACTGCTACTTTGCACATCCATAAGTGAGTGTCTTCATGCATCCATGAGGATCCTGATCCTATGGAATGCACCGATTCCGTATCATCTTTGGCTCTATGGATGGGATTCCATTGGATAGGAAGGACGTCTCTATGAGAGTAATCTTTGAGATTTACTTTGGTCGTAACACCTAAGTGTTGCAGGTACAAGGAGTTGGTTCCCCAGTCCTATACCACTTGCAACTGTCGCATAAAGGGTCTTCCCAAGATCATTTCATAAGCATGATTTTTGCTAAAATCACATATAGCAAATGTATGCTCGAACTCGACACCACACGTGGTGAGAGTTACTCCTTCTAACAGCCCTAAGGGTCTCTCCAGATGACCATCAGCCATTTGCAATTTCATCCTCGTGAGCCTGAGTGCTGGCTTGCCCCAACGCTTCCATAGGGAAGTGGTAGCAATTGCAACTCTTGCGCCTGAGTTTAAAATGGCCTTGGTGGTGTATCCTTGATGGGTGATAGGAAGATATGTGTTTCCCTCTTCGCCCTCACTCATGTCTCCTATCTTGTCCAATGGTATTTCTGGCACTGTTCTCTGGGATCCTACCTGGGAATGAGGTTTCGCTATCTCTGGTACTTGTTTGGCTACATGTTTCCATAGCTCTGGCCTTACTTTGAGTAGATCTTCTAAGGTGAGGTTGCACTGTACTTTAGTGTTTCTCACTACCTCTGTGTTCCTAGGTATGACTGAGTCCTCATTTCGTACCATGACCGTGGGCGTTCTCATGCATGTGGACTTAGCTTCCCATGGGCCTGTGAAGTGGGGTAATTCTTGTAGAGAGTTAGACCCAAAGTCTAATCTTTCCTGACATTGGGTGCTCTCCTGCTCCTCATAAATGGATGGGATGTCTTGTGGGAATTGGTCATGTGCATCATCAACAAGTTCAATGGGAGGAGGGGCTTCACTTTCTTTAGCCCATTTGTCTTCTTGAATCTCGCGTAGGAATTCTGGTGTGAATCGATTCATAGAAGATGATGTGTCTGGCTCCGTAGAGTTAGGCACATAGGCTTCAGGCACATAGGCTTCCTAGGCAGGAAGACCTGCACTTTCACTTGCCTTGCCCTTATGTTGAGAGGCGGGTTCCTTTTCTGATTGTGCAATTAACCTCTCTATTCTTTCTAACAGTCCTTCAAAGTGCAACTGTGTCTTTGTTGAACTAGAGATGTTAAATAGGCGACTGGCTTCAAACATGGTCTGAGCCAATTCCACCATCTTAGCACAAATTTTGGTTTGTTCTAGCTCTAGTTCTACTCTAGGGTAACACTTTTCATGATCAGTTATATTTGGCCCATCTTGAATTCTGGCCTGATATGCTTTAAGCATCATGTTTAGGTCCTCGGGAGTGGGATCTGCTAGGACTGATCCTACTCTAGGGGGTGGTGGGATTAGGTGAGGCGGGTTGGAAGGTGGCGGGTCGGATGGAGATGGGAATGGTGGTGGTGGGGTAGTGTGAGAGGGAGTTTGAGATGTGAGTTCACTTATCCTGGCCTTTGTTTCTCTGAGGCTTTCCTCGAGTTCACTCATCTTTTTTGCCCATTGTCTTTTCATTCTTTCACGACTATCTTTCCAAGCTCTAGTCCTTTTCTTTGTCATGCTCTCTGTTTCACTAACATCTGGGCTCTTTTCTTGGCCTACCCCTTGGTTTTGCTGCAATGCTTGAGCTCTAGTGACTACCTGTATTGGTGCAGTGGACGTCCCACTTCCTGTAGAGTCTACCACTAGCCCTACAACATTGATAGGAGTAATCTTTGGCATATTATTAGGATTCTTAGGGCAGTCTCGTAAGAGATGCTCCTTTCCACAATCTTGGCAAAAGCCTTGAATTGTCACTGACTGGGGTTGTGTAGGTGGAGGTAAGGGGCAATCACAAATGAGGTGATCTCCCTGACATCTGTAGCACGGTCCTCTAGGGAATGGGGGTCTTACTTTCCTAGGTTGGAGTCTAGGGTTGGGGTTTGCATACATGACGTTTGTGTAATCAGGCTCCCAACTAGGTTCATTTGGCTCTTCACTATAGTAGGATTCACCATGTTCAGGAGACTGCATGTAGTAAGCTTGGGGGCTATCAACATGTGTAGAATCAAAGCTGTGATCACTGGGATCACTCTCTGAAATTAATGGTGTTACTGGGACTATAGCTCTATTCAGGTTTTCTTCTGCAGCAGCATACTTTACCGAAATCACATTAGTAGGAATATGTGGTTGTTGTGCTAGTACTAGCTGGGGTCTCAGTTGGGCCTGATATTGTGGTTGGAAATTTTGCTGAGGCCTAGTATACTGTTGTTGTGGGTACTGATTTTGGTATCTGCCTTGTTGAGGGTACGGCTGAGAGTAGGTTTGCCTAACTGCTTGCTTATTGTATGGGCAGTCTTGTGCTGAGTGATTTGTGTATCTTCGTTCTATGGTGCAGTACTGGCTACTAGGGTTTACTTGGGGCTGAGCCATAATGGGACAGACATTCGCCATATGGTCACCACCGCACGTATAGCACCTCTTTACTGGGGCAAACCTTAGGATATGTTTGCTAGAGACACCTAGTTTTTGTGCCACTTTCTCAGCAAGTTCCTCAATTGATGTGGAGTGCATGGAAGAGAGGCTAGAGGCACTATCTGAATCTTTGTATATCTTGGAAAGCTCTAACTCCTCCCCTAGGTTATCCTCAATGTCAATGCACATGCGTACACACTCTTCTATGGTCCTAGGGTCCTTCAAGTACACATAAGATCTCAATTTGGCACTTAGCAATCCGTCCAAGAATAGAGCCACTTGCTTAGCTGGTGTGGGTAGCTCCGAAACAGGGCATCTTTCAAGATATTGCCTAAATCTTCTTCCTGCAAGTCTCACGGTCTCTTGAGGGGTCTGCTTGAAACTGTGAATCAATGAGGAGGTATTATGTCTTATGCCACTCTTAGAGAATTCAATAATGAAAGCCTCTAGGAGTTGGTCTATGCTCCTGAACTGTCTCTCATTCAATGGTTGGAACCACGTAAGGGTTGTGTTCCTAAGGGTTAGACCAAAGGCATTGTATTGCGTGAATAGATCTTCAACTTGTTCAACCCTCAAGACTTGCCTAAACTCCGCCACATGATCGTATGGGTCTCCTGTGCCATCGAAGTAATTCTTCATGGACTTAACTAGCTGAGTCGGTCTCAAAATCCTGGTGTGTTCCCTAGGCCTTGGCAGAGGGAAGTCTTCCACATTTCTTTGATTCCTGTGAGCTCTAAGTACCTCAGGCTCCATTCTATTTGTTTTCGTCCTCGTTCTTCCTCTTCCCAAGGAGTTGGTAAAGCTTACCTCAGGTATGTCTCTCTTTATGTCTCTCTGAGTTCCATGAGCTTGGGATATTCCCGCTCCAGGGTGGCCATAGGACACGTTCGATCTTGGTTGGGGGAAAAGAAATTCACCTTTCCAAGTCTAAGCATGCCTATCATTTTCTGTCACCACAAAGATCCTCTCTGATGCGTGATCTAAGTAGGTCACTCTGCTTGGGCTATCAGGATCCTTAAACTCATAGATCATAATTGTTCCTATATCAATTGGCCAATCAGATTTATATCTCCAAAAGGCTTCGTCAGTTTCTCAGTTCAGAAGCAGATCTATGCTCTTGTTGTCCTGGGGAACCCACTCTGGTGTGATAATCCTAGAACCCACTCTGGTGTGATAATCCTAGTGAGAACAGATTTGCCTCAGGGGGGTCCTTGGTTCTTCGCCCATGTTTCCTTGCTCTAGGTCACCTAAGTCCGTTCCTGGGACCTCATTCCCAAATTCATCAGTCCTATCTGGATGACTGGTGACTACATATATTGTCCCTTCCTTGTCTAAGTACGCTCCGTTTTCAAACTTGACAGCTGGGCGCTCTAGTCCAATGGATTGGTCAGGATTCTTAATCTGTACCACAGATCTTCCTAGGCCGTCCTCATAGATGCTAGCACCCAATCGGTTGGTCCTAAGGTATTCCAACTGCATTTTGTAAGGACCTTCTACTCTGTGCAAGTATGGCACTCCTGAACTTCCCGTAGGTCTATCCACACCTTGAGACATCTCTGATTCACTAGTCTCAGAGATAGGGTAGTATGAGTGGTGGCTCAACTGCTGGGCCCAAGACCTAGCAGTGTGGTTGACACTAGCCTCTGAAGACCTAAGACTTTGCCTATCTCTCCCTAGATGTCGCCCTGATCTAAGGTTCATAAGCCTAATTGAATAGCCCAAATTTGCCCAAGTACAACCTCGTTGCTGAGTCCTTTTGTAACAGTTACTTGATTCTTTTTAGTGGTTACCGTGTTTATGCTCTTGTTAGAAATTACGTCGTCAAGAATATTTGAGTTAATTTTCGCACCGTAAGTTGATCGTTCCATGTTAGATTCTTTCCTTTAAGGTCACCACATCACGAAGAGATTATATTTAATCTTGAACTTGAGTGCATAGGTAGTCTTCAACTTGATTGATGCCTATTGCCACCCTAGCCTACTCCTATCACTAATCGTACTTAGCCTAAGCTAGGGATTGACAGAGGGAGTTGAGGATTTTCCAACCTTGAGTTTCTTTCCTTGTGTTGTTGCCCTAGTGTGCCCAGGACACGTATTCCCAAGCTTGCACTTACTCTTGCTTGAATGCCCTCAAGCGCTCTTACTGGACCTGTAAAAGTCCCACGGTTAGCTCAAGACTTAGATTCAAATGACACAATAGACCACTTTCATGCATGTAACTCACAGACCAAATTATCATTTGCCTTTATGGAAAACAATCCCAAGGATCCCTCAGTTTTCCTACCTCGGGGTATGGTCAACCGAGCTTTCCAACAAAACAAGAATCACAGCAAACGGATTTCGTATGAGAAAGTTATGTCAATTCAGTGTTTGGAGTTAAAACAGGGTTCAAACAGGCTGACACATCACATGATTTTTCTCAAAATCACATGTGTGGGGACCTCACAAATCACTAATGGCTTGCTAATTATGCCCAAATTTACCCCAAAGTCTTGAAAATATTAACCCTAATTTTTGGCCGAAAAACCTATCAATCGCGATCGATAGGTCTGTCAATCGCGATTGACAGAGGTGTCCGTCGGGCCTGTCAGTCGCGATCGACAGTGTCAATCGCGATCGACAGACGGTCGTGAGTCCTGTCAATCGCGATCGATGGTGTCAATCGTGATCGATGGTGTCAATCGCAATCGACACTTTTTCCAGATTTTTCGCCGTGAATTCAGCCGATCGGGGTTGTGTCCGTCGTGATGGACACATGGCTACGCGAGAAAGTCAATCAATCGTTGAAATTCAGTCGGTCGCGATCGATGGTGTCAATCGCGACTGACAGAGGTTTCGGTCGTGGTTGTCGATCGCGATCGACGGTGTCAATCGCGATTGACAGGGTCTGTCGGTCGCGATTGACTAGGTCTGTCGGTCGCGATTGATTGGGTCTGTCGGTCGCGATTGACAGGGTCTGTCGGTCGCAATTGACAGATGTTGTCGATCGTGGCTGTCGATCGCAATCGACGGTGTCAGTCGCGATTAACAGAGAAACACAGAACTTTGTAACTGTTTTTAGTGATTTAGATGATGATGCCAGTACCTGCAAGAAAGCTCAAGAACCAAGCAAAAACAACGCACACAAGATCGCTCTCTCTCACAAGTGGAATGAGGGAAATGAGGTGGAGAAGGTGATATAATCCAAAACTGAAAATTTTCGCGATGATGGAGATGGAGGTGGGAGATGGTGATGATGATGATGGTGATGATGGTGGTGAGGTAAGAAGGAGAAAAATCAGAAAAGTGAAGAAATTACCTACAATGCCAACGTCTCACATCTACGTCTTACCATCACACGCTCGTGCTCAAAGCTCAATCCCCGGCAACGGCGCCAAAATTTGGTGTAGCTCAGTGATGAGTAGCACCTCCTTTAATGTCAATCCGGGAAGACGTGAGGATGGTATGAAGACCTCGAGCAAGTGGAGGCACAAGTGCGTGAGTGAGAAGCACACTAACATGCACACACATACACACACACACGCACACACGGCAAGACAAAGAGTTAGAAGCAATGGAGTTCTTAGATTACTTTCCAAAAGCTCATACAAGTTCAATTCAATTACAAGCTACCCCCAAAAATGAGCTCTCTAGCTCTATTTATAGTTTTTTACTAGGTTTTGGCCTTGTCCAGACCTAGTGTCCGGCCTAGTTAAAAATTAGGTTCTCACCCTATTTGGAGGTTCAAATGAAGTCTAAAAAATGTGAAAACTGACAGGTAGATACTTCTAAAGCTCCTCAAGCTCAAGGACTCCTTGGCTTGCACAAAATAGAGCTACAAAAATGTGAAATGGTATTTACAAGGGTTTTTAGTGATGAAAATCACTATTTCTGTAGGGATTTCTTCTAACATTTTGACATACATTTCCTGGAGCTCCCTACTTGCTCCTTACTTGTGTGTCCACCTCTCTTATATGCATCAGTGTCTTGAAAAAATATTGGCCTACTTGCCCGATCGTCATTGACTGCCTTGTCTGCTTGTACTTTCTCTTCTCTCTGACTCCCTTCGTGAGCTTCCTTGCCTAGTGAGTCCTTCAGTTCCAACAGCATCTTTCGCTACTTGAGTGGTACTCGGCTACTTGGGTTGTTTTATCCCAAGGGGGGATCATTACCACCAGATTTGCATGCTTTTTTTGACTCTGATTGGGTTGGTTGCTATGACACTAGTGTGTTCACTAGTGGCTTTTGCTTCATGCTTGGTAGCTCATGTATATCTTGGTTGATCAAGAAGCAACCTACTATGGCCACTTCCAGTTGTGAGGCTAAGTATAGGGAAGCTTTCACAGCTACTGTTGAGTGTGTGTGGCTCAGACGCCTTATGGTTGATTTGGGTGTTGGTCAGTCTTCTGCCACCACCATCTTCACTCACAATCAGAGTGCATTGGCAGTTGTGAGGAACCCTATGTTCCATGCTCGCACTAAGCACATTGAGGTGCATTATCATTATGTCAGGGAGAGGTTCTCTACTGGGGAGATCAGCTTGGCATATGTGCGCACGCAGGAGAACATTGCAGACCTTTTCACGAAGGCTCTGCCTAGAGAGAAGTTTGAAGCTTTCGGCAAAGCTTTGGGCTTACTTCCTTTTGTGGAGTGATTTCCACATAGCTTGGCACTTCCTTATACATGAGTGCCAGCTACTTGTTCACCGCATCACTCCCAGGGGGGATTTGTTGATATATTTAGGTAGTGATGTGTGTGAACACTCTAGGACCGTCGGGGCACTTTTTTCCCTCTTTAGGAGGGTTTTTTCCCCCGGCTTGTATATACGCCTATTGCCCTAATGGGCTATTAATCTTTGTACATTCTCTAGTAATACATTCAGTATTGTGTGTTTGTGCTCCAATCTTCTTCTTCTTCCTTGTGCTATTCGCATGCTTCCGCAGGCGTCTAACTCCAACACATCTGAAATGTAACCATTTAGAGAAGCATTCTTCACATCTAATTGACATATCTTCCAACCTTTACATGCAGCAATAGCTATGAGATTCCTTATAGTTGTCATCTTTGCCATAGGACTATAAGTCTCATCATAATCTACACCATATGTCTGAGCATACCCTTTCACAACAAGTCTAGCTTTATATCTAGGCACACTTCCATCTGCATACCTCTTTGTCTTGTAGACCCATTTGCATCCAATGATCTTCTGACTATTTGGTTTAGGAACCAAATCCCATGTCTCATTCTCCATCAATGCATCAAATTCATCTTGCATAGCTTTCTCCCAATTTTCCTTACCTTTTGCCTCATCATATGTAGAAGGTTCTTCCTCTACTTTCACCATATAAGCATAATCTTTAGTGTTCAAAAATGAAGTATCATAGTTGTACCTTGTAGGTTTCCATTTGTGCCTTGATGATCTAACTTAGAGATCTTATGTTCTCCAGAAGTGAACAAGGCATGGCCAACATTGCCTTGAATCTTCAATGTGAAGAGCCTTCCTTATTTCTTCCCTGAAACAATTTGTGTGCACCCATTGTTAGGGTCTTCCACAAAAAGCCCATCATTAGTGAACCTTACTTCATAACCTTCTCTACAATTTGTCGTACCCTTATTGGATTCTTTGGGATTATCAAAACATACAAAACCTTTCTCAAAAGAGTTCTTCCATCCTTGGCCTTTACTGATCCAATGATCTTCACATTGTGCTTTGTTTTATCACCTGTTTGAACTACATGATTGAAAGAACTTGGAGGGCTTGTCGAAGGTAGAAAAGTGTGTTTCGAAGCGACGAAGTTTGGTCAAGCCAACCGGCACAAGACCAGCCCTTGAGCTTATGGAGACTCAAATAGACCTTATAGGCATGCTATAAGTGTAAAGAAATTCACTATGTACTTTGGAGCATCAAGGAGAATGAGTCGATACAAAACAGATAGGTTCGCGGGTCAACTAGCTCAAAAAACTTACTATCTATGTAAGAGACAATGAACTTCAAATGCCCATAGCGACCAACGTGATTACAATTAGAACAAATCCTTTTATGGGAGTGATACACATAGGGTTGAGTGTATGGAATACACAAAATTATAAGGAATAAGCAAAATATGTTATAGGAATGAATGCGACATTCACCGGTGGTACTTCCTATTTTTCAGGAATATGCAAAGATTGACCCTGAAGCAGAAAAACTCCGATTTCTCCCAATCTACTAAACCAAATGCTTTAAACATTTACAGGCATAAACTAAACACTTATATCTTTCCAATGAGTTATCTTGCACTCAATTTGGGGCTCTTGAGAGAGAGCAGCAGCCTCTCCAAGATTACTGTTGGCAAAGAAGATGATGTAGAAAATTGAAGGAGCAAGACAATGATGGTCACAAGTGTATGTATATTGCTTCCATGTAATATACAAGTGATTATAGCCTCTAGGAGTGTTCCACAACTTTTACAAGTTGAGTTTGAATTCAAATGAAGGTGGGAATGGTTGTTGGAGGGAATCAATTCACTTTCCTACAATCTAGGAAAAAGTGAAGCTCTAGTTTGATCTACTTTTAGGTGATTTGATTTTCTTGATTGAATGCAACTTCAACCACCACAAATTCGTGGGATTTTGGCTCTATCTTTCTACCTTTACATGTGTAAAGCTCAAGGCTTTTACAACGGTAAATGAACCATCAAAAATCTCTCAAAAAAAAAAAACAATAAATGAGCATATGAAAAAGAACTCTTCAACGGATATTCTTTCAACGTGATAGCCTTTGATATAGATCAAATCCACCTCAAGAATAGTGTAAGCTTGATGTTCCAACAGCTCCCCCTCAAGCTAAAGTATGCTTGAGTCTTCATTCTATGATAGGTTGAATACCTGCCATAACTTTGAATCTACAAAGCTTTATTCCATCAAGTGCCTTCGTCATCATATCTGCTACTTGCTTTTCAGCAAGAACAAAAGAAATGTCAATCTCTTTTGCCATGAGCTTCTCCCTGATGAAGTGGTAATGGACTTCTATGTGCTTGGTTCTCGCATGAAAAATAGGATTTGCCGCTAGATGCATGGAACTTACATTATCTCCAAATATGTGAGTTTGGGAACTCACTAGTCCCAAATCTGTATACAATGCTTTTAACCATATTGCCTCTTGAGTTGCTATGGTCAAGCCTTTGTACTCTGCTTCAGTTGAAGATAAAGCAATTGTTGGTTGCTTCTTGGAGCTCCATGACACTAGCTTGGAACCTACAAATGCTAAGTAACCAGATGTACTTTTTCTATCATCCTTAGCTCCTGCCTAATCTGCATCTGAGTAGATTTTTATATCCAAATCTGAAGAGTAAGGATAGAATATACCTTCATTGATTGTACCTTTGAGATACTTAAGTACTCTCTTAGCCGCATCCATGTGTGGTCTTCTCAGTGAGTGCATGAACTGACTAAGCACTCCCACACTATATGAGATGTCTGCCCTTGTATGAGTAGCATATATCAAACTATCTACCAAGCTTTGATACTCCTTAATGTCTTCAATTTTCTCACCTTCATAAACACTAAGTTTATGATTCATCTCCAAAGTTTTACCTGTAGGTTTAGTGTTCTCCATTTTGAACTTGAGATGAAGATCCTGAATGTATCTTCTTTGAGTCAGATACATTCCTTCATTTGTATATATCACCTGCATACCTAGGAAATATGTGAGCTCACCTAGGTCACTGATTTTGAACTCCTCTTGCATGTGTCTCTTGATACTTTGAATGCAATTTAGATCATCACATGTCACAATAATATCATCTACATATACACATAGATAGATAACCTCACTTTGATCTCTTTTGATGAATAGAGAAGGATCTGAGTTGCTACCTTTGAACCCTTGATCTTGAAGATATGTAACCAACCTGTAATTCCAAGCTCTAGGAGCTTGTTTCAATCCATACAATGCTTTCTTAAGTCTACAAACATAAGATGGATGATTAGGGTTTTCAAAACCTGGTGGTTGTGACATGTATACCTCTTCACTTATCCAACCATTTAAGAATGCATTTTTCACATCAAGTTGGAGGAGTCTCCAATTCCTTGCAGCAGCTACACTTATCAATGTCCTGATTGTAGTCATCTTTGCAATTGGTGAGAATGTTTCCTCATAGTCTATACCATGAGTTTGTGAGCATCCTTTGGCAACTAATCTTGCCTTGTACCTGCAAACTGATCCATATGAATCTCTTTTAACTTTATATACCCATCTGCAACCAATTACCTTTTGATTTGGCGACATTGGAACCAAATCCCAAGTGTCCATTTCCTTCAATGCATCTATCTCTTCGTTCATGGCCTTTTCCCAATTAGGGTTTCCCTTTGCCTCTTCATAGGTTGAGGGTTCCTCTAAAATAGAGTCTTTTGCCAAGTATATTGAATGCTTCGTAACAAACGTGGAATCATATCCATACCTTTCTGGTTGTTTCTTCTCTCTTGCTGATCTTCTAGGTGCTTGTTTGGAGCATTCTCCAACCTCTTGCATCTTTGCTTTGCCTCTTGACTTCCAAAGCTTGTAATCTCTTTCTCTTTCATCTTCGTCATCATCTGTATCACTTCTTGGATCCTGGACCTGTGTATCATGCTTGCTTCCTAATTGATGAGAGTCAGAACCAAGATCATATGGTAGTGTTACCTTTTGTTTGTCTTCATCATACAAAGACTTGTGTTCTTCAAACACATCTCTACTTGTAGTGAAATGCTTGGTTGAAGGATTAAAGAACACGTAACCCATCTAAGTTGAATCATATCCAATAAACATTGCCTTTGTTGCCCTTTCATCTAGCTTAGCTCTTATTTGTGATGGTATATGAACATAAGCTAAACAACCAAAAACCTTGCAATGTCCAAGACTAGGTTTTCTTCCATGCCATGCTTCATAAGAAGTGATACTCTGAAGTGATTTGGATGGTAGTCTATTGACAAGGTACACAGCATATGAAATAGCTTCTGCCCATAGATAATGTGGCAACTTCTTCTCTTCAAGCATTGTTCGGGCTGATCCAACCAATGTCTTGTTTCTCCTCTCTGCAATTCCATTTAGTTGAGGAGAGTACCTAGTAGTCACTTCCCTTTTGATACCTTTGTCCTGCAAGAACTCATCAAACTCTTTGGAGAAGTATTCTCCCCCTCCATCAGATCTGAGCTTCTTTAGTGATCTACCTGTATGATTCTCCACATGTGCAAGATACTTCTTGAAGCAATCAAACACTTCATTCTTACTCTTGATAAAGTATAGAACACTCCATCTACTATGGTCGTCAATAAATGAGACATAATACCTTGATCCTGCCAATGAAGGTTCTTGACTTGGTCCCCATACATCTGTATGTACTAAGTCCAATAAGTTGTTGTGGATGTAGCCTTTGTGGTTGAATGGTTGTCTTCGTGCCTTCCCAATCTTACATGCATCACACCTATTGATCATGTGTTGCTTTGATATGTTCGGCAGTCCTAGAACACTTTGATCCCTGCATATATCCTTCAAAGTTCTTTCATTCACATGAGCAAGTCTCTTATGCCACACTTCAAGCTCACTTAGGGTTTGAGACCCAAAGTTGAATAGAGCTATGTTCCTGGTTTCTCCTACTTCAAAAGTAAAAAGCCTACCATGCTTCTCACCTCGGGCTATCTTTTTGAAGCCTTGACATGGATCTTCCACAAAAGCTCCATGTTGGGTGAACCTAACTTGCAAGCCTTTTTCAACTATTTGGCCTACACTTATTAGGTTTTTAGTGATAGTGGGTACATAGAAAACCTTACTCAGAATGTTTGTCATGCCATTGGAAGCTTTGACATTACCAATCTTCTCCACATTGTGCTTCGTGTCATCCCCTATTTGCACTTCATGTCTATGCTTTGGACTTTTCAAATCAGATAGAAGACCAATGTTGCCTGCAACATGATTCGAACATCCTGAATCTATGTAGAACAAATGATCATCTTCTTTACCTTCTTTGTGGCTTAGATTCATAAGAAGCAATGAGTCTTCATGTGGTTGATCTTCTGAATAATTGTTGTAGTCCCTTCTATTATAGCTTCTATTGTTATTGTTGAAGTTGTGTCCACCTCTACCTCTATTGCTGCCATATCCACCTCTTCAACTTCCTTTCTGGGTCTTCCCATTGAACCAGTAATTCTAAGTGGTGTGGTTGGTCTTATCGCATATGACACAAGGTTGAACATTCTGACCTTTGGCTTTGTCTTGCTTTGGTCCTTTCTTCTTCCCTTTCCACTTGCTCTTGCTTGCAAAGTTGGCTTGGGAAGTCTCTTCTTCATCTTCTTCCTTCTTCTTTCCTTTCTACTTCTTATCCTTCTTATCTACGTATAGAGCACTAGTTGAATTACCATGATAAGAGTTACCTTCCATTATGCTATTGTTGGCTTCTTGATTGAAGAGTTGTCCAAGAAAGATGTTGAAGTCTGGAGTTTGCACATCCATGATGAGATCATAAGCCGTCGTGAAGGATTGCCATTGCTTATCACTTCGAATGCCATTGAGAATTTGCCTCATGATGACCTCTTCTTCAATCAGCTCTCCAATGGATGCTAACTGATCTGCAACCTCTTTGACCTTGGTAACAAACTCTGTGATGGTTTGTTTAGGTGTCTTCTTCATTTGGTTGAACTTGTTCCAAAGACGATTCTTTCTTGCTTTGGTACTAGCAGAAAAGAAAGTCTTGAGGGCATCCCAAGTCTCTTGAGATATCTTTGCATCCTCTAATATATGGTAATAGAAAGTCAGAGATAGAGTTTAGTATGTACAACCTTGCTTGAGTATCCCTTGCGCACCAAAGTGTGAGCTTATCTGTCTCCTCTTGTGTAGGTCCTCCTTTGGATCTTGGAATAGGCATAGCTTCATCACCTGCTACAATTCCATAAAGATTTCTACCTTGCAAATAGGCCTCCATTCTGATTTTCCAAGCCCCATAGTTGTGTCGATCAAGCTTCTCGATCATTGAGGGAAAGTCGTCACCCATCTTGATCTAGCTCTGATACCACTGAAAGAACTTGGAGAAGCTTGTTGAAGGTAGAAAACTGCGTTTCGAAGCGACGAAGTTTGGTCAAGCCAACCGGAACAAGACCAGCCCTTGAGCTTATGGAGACTCAAATAGACCTTATAGGCATGCTATAAATGCAAATAAATGCACTATGTAATTTGGAGCATCAATGAGAATGATTCGATACAAAACAGATAGGTTTGCGGGTCGACTAGCTCAAAAAACTTACTATCTATGGAAGAGACAATGAACTTCAAATGCCCATAGCAACCAGCGTGATTACAATTAGAAAAGATCATTTTATGGGCATGATACACATAGATTTGAGTGTATGGAATGCACAAAACTATAAGGAATAAGCAAAATATGCTATAGGAATGAATGCAACATTCACCGGTGGTACTTCCTATTTTTCAGGAATATGCAGAGATTGACCCCGAGGTAGAACAACTCCAATTTCTCCCCATGTACTGCACCAAATGCTTTGAACATTTACATGCATAAACAATACACTTATACCTTTCCAATGAGTCATCTTGCACTCAATTTGGAGCTCTGGAGAGAGAGCAGCAACCTCTGCAAGATTAATGTTGGCAAAGAAGATGATGCAAAAAATTGAAGGAGCAAGACAGTGATGGTCACAAGTGTATGTATATTGCTTCCATGTAATGTACAAGTGATTCCAAGTCCTTATATAGCCTCTAAGAGTTTTCCACGACTTTTACAAGTTGAATTGAATTCGAATGAAGGTGGGAATGGTTGCTAGAGGGAATCAATTCACTTTCCTACAATCTAGGAAAAAGTGAAGATCTAGTTTGATCTACTTTTAGGTGATTTGATTTGCTTGATTGAATGCAACTTCAACCACCAAAAATTTTTGGGATTTTGGCTCTATCTTTCTACCTTTACATGTGTAAAGCTCAAGGCTTTTACAACGGTAAATGAACCATCAAAAATCTCTCAAAAAAAATACAATAAATGAGCATATGAAAAAGAACTCTTCAACGGATATTCTTTCAACGTGATAGCCTTTTATGTAGATCAAATCCACCTCAAGCATAGTGTAAGCTTGATGTTCCAACAATGATTACTCACCTTATTCTCTAAATTAGTCGTCAAAGCTATATTGCCACTCAGGTGATTGCTACACCCTGAGTCAATGTAGAAGACTCTTTGATCTTCACTTTGTCTTTCACAAGTTGCACTCATAATTAATGTTGAATCCTCTTTTTGATTTTAAGCATAGTTGTAATAGGTATTATTGTAGGATTGACTTTGAAAGCCTCTACCTACATTTCTTCCAAAGAAACCTCTACTATCTCTACCTCTAAAATTACCTCCCTGATTTCTATTACCTCTTCCTCTTGAATTAAAGTTTTGATTATATCCTCCACAATTCTGATTATTATGCCAACATTCATGAGCCAAATGATTAGTCTTACCACAAATCTAGCAAGCTTTGACACCATCTTTATTGCTTCTGCATCTTCCTCTTCCTTTGCCACCTCCTCTTCCTCTTAGGAAGAAAGCTTGACTAGTAGTGTGTTCATCTTCATTCAATTGTTGCTTGCCTTTGTTAATTTTCTTCTTGTCCTTTGAATACATTGCTTGACCTGTACTTTTATCAACATCACCTTTGACATCCTACTCAAAGCTTATCATATGTCCTAGCAACTGATTCAAATTAGGAGTGAAATGATCTAGTGATAATTCAGTGGATAGAATGAATGGCTTACACTTATCAACTCCTGTCAAACATGTCAAAATTTGTCTTACCAATTTGTCCTCTTCAATTTCTTAATCAACTACTCCTAATGCATCTCCAATATCCTTCATCCTTGCTACATAATCAGAAATGGATTGAGAAGCCTTCTTCTTGAATATGGTGAACTCTGCCCATAAAGATGCCTTCCTTGACTTTGTAGTTGGAAATGCTCCTCCAAAGCATTCCATATGTCACTTGCACTTTCAAGTCCTCTAATGTGAGGTAGCAAGTAATCATTGACTCCATGTAGATAATGCTCCTTGCTTGAGCATCCTTCTTCATCCATGTCTTCAAATCTAAGAGCTCTTCCGTAGTTGGAACACGAGGATCCCTAAATTCTGGTTTTTCTTCTTCACCTGTGATGTATCCTATCACATCTTTGATCATGATATGAGCTTCCATCCTCATTGACCAAGCAGGATAGTTTTTTCTATCTAATTTCTCTATTTGAAGAGAATCTCCCATCCTTTCTTCAGCTCTACAATAAAATTTCAAGATTGTGAATAATGAATGTACATGTACTTTGAATGTACTTCCTTTTGGCCTTCTTGATAGATTCAGGCCTCCTTCTCTAGCTTTCACTTCAAACTTTCACCTTTTGAATCTTCAAGGATTGATTTTTGTATATCTGCAATAGTTGGGGTCCTCCTTTCTTCAAATTTGATGACTCCTACTCTTATACCACTGATCGAAAGTGTTAATCTCCAAAAGAACACGTTATCCTTGATCTAGAGCACCTCTATATCAAGAAAAACTCAAAACCTCAACCAATTTTGGAAGACCAATGCCAAATTATCAAACTTTGAACTAACTATGAAGAAACTCATTATTCAAAACCTACCACCACTAAACGTTTTGACAACTTTCTCATCCAATATCAAACTAGAGTGATTCCATTTGTTATGGAATCTTGATTGAGAGATCTATCAAATGAATACTAAAAGACACCATTTTTCCATATTCAAAGCATCTACAAGGAGCTTCAAATTTCATTGTCCATAGTTAAAGTGCTTCATTGGAGGAAATTTTGGATGCAAGGATCATCAACATTGACTTTAAGACTTAATAGGACTAATTGGTGATCACTTCCAACACTTGCATTATACCTGCAAGTGGATTTCTAGATCATAAATATATTTTTTCTTGTGACACCATGCATTCCTACTCCTTTCAATGCATCAATTGGTATCTAAGATAAACATTGGCACTTTAGACATGTATGTATACTTGCTCATATGCTTGTCAATCTTTTCACTTTCAGTAAAAGTAGGATGGTAGCATAATTTCTTGTAGCTATGGTGAGAAGAAAATGACAACATCCAATGTTCTCATGAAATTTACCCATGCCACAAGCGCATTAATTATTGTACAGGGTGTGTAGTGCCGTTTGGGTATTTTGGTTATTTATTTTGTGCACGCCAGCACGCTTGTATTAATTGCATGTAGAGCACTTGGTTAATCTTATTCACATTATTATTTTTATTGTCTAAGTTTTTATTTTCATGCATAATTGTATGATGCATAACAGTAGAGAACATACTAATAGTGTTTGTTCATTTTTTTTGGTTTCTTATGCAAAAGCTTGTGACTTTCTAGTTTTCATTGCAATTGTCTATACTATATATATATATATATATATATATATATATATATATATATATATATATATATATATACATACATACATACATACATACATACATACATACATACATACATACATACATACATACATACATACATACATACATACATACATACATACATACATACATACATACACACACATATATATATATATATATGTGTGTGTGTGTGTGTGTATGTATGTATGTATGTATGTATGTATGTATGTATGTATGTATGTATGTATGTATATATATATATATATATATATATATATATATATATATATATATATATATATATATATATATATATATATATATATATAGAGAGAGAGAGAGAGAGAGAGAAAAAACAAACAAAACATGAAAAGAACTTACACTTTCCTATTCATGAACTAAGGCACTATTGCAGAGCTAAAGAGAGCACAAGGCAGAGAAAAAGAAGGGCCCCAAAATTTTTCCGATTTGGACACCCAATTTTTGTATTATAACCATTCTTGTAATATATTTTCCGATGTAAATGCACTAGAGGAGTCCTCTAGATGCATCCCCACAGAAGATTAGAAGCTTACCCATGTAAATTAGTAGGAAATTATTCTTTTAGTGAATAAAGTGCCGGTCTCTTGTGTGAAAGGACCATTTTTAGGGCACAAGTATATAAGTCAATTTGTGACTCTTTGTAAAGACTTTTGGCCCTTGTGAGAATCAAGAGCACAAAAATTCGAATTTGTGTCTTCTCTTCTCTGTATCTTCTTCTTTGTGAGCTTGTGTGCATGTGTATTGCTTGAAAAGAGTGTTAGGAAGTGTTGTCTATCCATGAAAGTGTTTGTTTGCTGTTGTTAAGTTGTGTGCGAAGTGTAGGAAGTGTTGAAGTGTAGGAAGTGTTGAAGTGTAGGAAGTTTTTCCCATGACTCAGTATTTTGCTCCTAACTTGAAGTAGAAGTGTTGGAATTGAGTGAAACCACCGCCATTGGATGTGTCTTCTTGAGGCTTCGAAATGCATATGCTATTCGCTATATTTGGAGTTTGGAGCTGAGAGAAAAGCTCAATTTACTATTGGCTACTGTTCCAAGTATCGTGACACCATGAATGACAGTTGAAGCTTGTTTGGATTAGTCTTTGCCTTGTTTGCACTCTTTGAGTAGTTCATTTGCATTGATCATCATTTGAATGCATGTCTTCATACACTCAGCTAGGTTTGTATACTCATCGGATTCATAATTAAAGCGTGAATCCCCACTATATGCACTTGAGGGGGATTGAGGTATAGTCTCTTTCTCCACAAGTCCCTAAGTTGGTGCTTAGGTACACACGTTTTTTGGCACCGTTGCCGGGGAGTGTCGAATCAAACCGATCGTGATACTTGCTAGAGATTGTATATCGTTTATCGTGTTCTATCGATGGCAATACTCCACCAATTGTCGTGTATCGTGTATCATGATTTCTGAGGTATCGAGTATCGTATGGTTCCCGATCGCGATACTTATCAATTATCGTGTATCGAGTATCGTTTCACTCAGGTATCGAGTATCGTGATTCATGACCAATTATCGTGTATCGTGTTCTGCAAGTATCAAGTATCGTCCTATTCGGGTATCGTGTATCGTCCGGTTAGGAGGTCAAGTATCGTGAAGCTTTGGAGTCAAGTATCGTGACTAGAAATTTTCTTTTTCAGTCATCTTCCAACCAAATTTTTCTAGAATTCTGACCCATAGTAAAGAGTTCTAGAAGATAGAGGTTAGCAAGGGCGGATCAGAGCTGTTAAGTGGATGAACCTGAGATCCGGAAGAACCCTAGGAAGCGGAAGGAGTGTGATCTCTTCTGTAGGAAGTGTAGCTGAACCAAGTAGCCGCACTCATTATTTTGAAACCTCTAGTGAGTCAGAGGAAGAAATTCCTATGGCTTCAAAGGATATGCAAAACATTGTACCAATGATAGGCATGATTTCAATTATTGAGGGAGAATATCGGACATCTTTAGAATATGTGACCACCAATCAACATGAGATCCCCATATACCTAGATGGACTAAACCGATCAGTGGCCACACTGAAGAAAGCTTCAGAGGCTTACATAGTGCCTAGGCCAGTAGTCAAGTATACCGGAGGATTTTATATGGATAAAAGGGACATGCAGTATGTGGTTACCGAACACCCTGAAAAGAGTAATGAACTTGGGGAAGAAAACAATGCTCATAACCCTAATGAAGAAGGAAATGAAGAGCGAGCGACCACACCTAGAGGGAGATCTACTGTTGTTAGGGTTTGGAGAGGAGACTTGATTCCCCAAGATGACTCCTTAACGGATGTGTATTTGATCAATGGAATGGAACATCTCCTTAGAGCCCACTCATCAATATGGGAAGCAGCCCCCAATCCAGTTACCATATATGAGTTACAAGATCCTGACTTCCCTACCATCATCACATATTTGGATAAGAATCAGAGAAGGTATTGGCCCCTAACAGAGTCAGAAAGAGCCGAGTTGAAATATCATAATATTCCTGTGTTTCCCCCTAGGAACCAAGCCACTACTTCACGAAACCCACTTGGAACATCTCAAAAGGACTCGTATCAGCAGTCAGGACAAACACAACAAACCCAACAAACACAAATCCCTGTCAGACCACATGTGCAGTTTGCAATGCCTGCAAATAACCCTAATTACCGGCCTCAACCACCTGTGGATCCAAGACATGGAATTCCTGCCCCAATCAGACCACCTGTAGCAAGAGGACCTGGTATACCCATAGGGAGACCAATTTTTCCAGTGATGCCTAGACCGCATGAAATAGGAAGAAGATTAAGGCCAATTCAAGTGGCCAAATGCATGAGAAATCACTATGATGACTCTAGTGAACCTTACAATCATATAGCAGAATTCAAACAAGTAATCAGAGCCGAAAAAGTAGAAGATTTTTTTATCCAATACGAATCTTTTGGTCTAACCTTGACAGACACGGCATTAGCATGGTTCCAACCATTAGATCCTAATAATTTTCAAAACATGGAACAAGTCTATCAAGAAATGATTGAGAAATTCACTAAGTCTGGAATTAAAAACAGCTATTCATCATTGATCCATAGCTTTAAGCAAGCTCCTACAGAATCAGTGAGATTGGCAACAAGAAGATTCAAACAGTATGTGGACAGATTCCCAGTGGAAGAGAGACCTACCCAAAATAAAATGGTGTCATTATTTTTGGAAGGATTATTGAACGGATCATTAAGATCTCCGGTGTATGTAAAGAGAGTTCAAACTTTGCAAGAATGCATGAAGGAATGTATTGATTTAGAAGACAATCTTGCGGAGGATTTGAAAATACCTCAAGGCAGTGTCAAAAGTGAAGATTCAGTGAGCAGCACATCAAACCCTAAGAACAATGTAGAGGAAATAGCCGACTTGGTAGCAAAAAAGTTGAATGTTCAAGGACAGAGGAACTACCCCAACAACCCAATGAGAGTGCCCATGCTTAGAAGATATATGCACTATGGAGGAGATCATCCTTCTCATTTGTGTACTAAGGGAGTAGTCCCACCACCTGCTTATGCGTACAATAGACCACCTATCCCGGGACCTCTGCAGTATTGCAGTATTGAGCAAAAATATACAAATCACAACATAGAAAATTGTCATTACAATAGGCAATCAAGACCCATGCAACATGTCATGAGACCTTACAGATACCCTCAGAGAGATCAAGGAGGTGAAGCCTTTAGATATCCCACATATCAGCATCCAGCACCAGTACCACGACTGTATGCCTATCAAGGATACACTCAACCACAACCAGTGTTAGGACAACAACCGCCCCATCGTCAGAATGTTGTCCCAGTGAAAATAGCTCAACCTGAAGAAAACTTAGAGAGAGCGATAGTCCTAGCCACACCATTGACTAGTAGTGAATCATATGACCCATCCTACGACCATAGTCAAGGAGCATATTCCACTTATGAAAGCTCTATGATAGAATATGGACAACTGTACAAACCATATGCCTATGGCATGGAAGTACCAGATAGTTCCTACGGATATGAGCAGGACTATGTGTCATTGATGTACACAGCCCCTAGAGCACCCATACCCCCCGACCTATGAACAGACCGCCTGTACCTAGAGGACCATGTTATAGATGCGGAGGTGATCATTATATCAGAGAGTGTACCCTGCCAAACCCACCACCACCATAGCGAGTCTGGGAAGGATACTGTGGTGATTGTGGTAAGGAACACCTTTTCAGAGATTGCCCCAAGAACCCCAACAAGGTTACATCCAATGTGCAAATCAATGTGATAGAAGTAATCGAATCATCAGGGAGCTATAAGGAATACATTGTGCCACTGAAAGCAATAACTAGAGCCAAAGCTAGAGAGACCCCAGACAAAACTGAGGAAAACGATCAAGGTGACAAAGAAATGAACACACCTACACCTCAGAGAGTTGAAGACTCGGAAGAGCCTCAGAAAAGTATTGTAAGTAAACGGACACAAAGATGGAAGAACCATAGAGATAGGATAAAAGAAAAGAAGTTACTGTAGAAGAAGGAAAATGAGAAGAGCGAACAAAATCTAAAAGAGGAACCAAAATTTGAAGAAGAAAATAAAAATGGAAAGTATAAAAAAGAAGAGGTAGGATCAGTTTTAACAGATCCCATATCTGAAGAATTAGCCATGTGGATTCAGGCATACAAGGCACGTATAAGAACAGGACCTACCATAGAACAACAATCCTAGAGGTCACCTAGAGAAAGAGAGGTTGGAGATCTGCAAAAAAATTAATAGAAGTTGCTCAACAGACCTTAGAAAAATCTGCGTTGCCATTACCCAATACTCGAATTTCCGAAAGAGAATTCCAAGAGTGTGTCATTGCTAAAGATCACGAGAAACCCGAAGCAGGTAAGACACATAATGGAAATTATTGTGAGGATAAAAGGGAAGGTTCCATTGTTCTCGAAGTAGAAGGAGAATGGCCTAAAGATTTGTGGGCAAGAGTCCAAGAAGACAGATGGAAGAAAGCGGAAGGAATAGAACCACCCTTCGAGGAGCTAGAAGCACAAGATGGAATAGAGGAATCAATACCTGAGTTGAATTCTGAAGAAATATTACCAAATGATCCAAGTAATGAAGAAAATGATAGTGTAAAGGTTTTGCCAAATTACACACAGGAGAGTACGAACATAATTCAGAATTGTATTGCATTCCCTCAATGAGGAAAAAAGAACCTAACTCATTAATCCAAACCTCGGATATCATACAACACCTTAGAAAAGTAAAAATCCCTTGTACCCTAACATTAGAAGAACTGTTGAAGGTCAAACCACATTTGAAGGAGAAACTGACCAGTCAATTGGAAATCAAGACAGAAGAAAAAGAGATATATGATGAAGTAAACACAGTAAAAATCCCAGTCGATAAGGTAGGAGATTTTAGTGAGGGAGATGAAGGAAACACTTGCCTTCCAATTACCTATAGGGGTTATACCACCAAAGCCATTTTAGATACAAGAGCAGGAGTAGGAATAGCAACTAAAGAAATTTGGGAGAAATGGGGAAAACCAGCTCTAAGACCAACACGCATGAAGATACAAATGGCCGATGGACATACTGAAAAACCCTTGGGATTATTGGAACGAGTAGTTTTTATCACTTGTGGAGTTGAATTCGAGCACACCTTAGCGATTTGTCAATTTGAAAGGCCTAGCAATTATGAAATGATACTTGGAAGACCTTTCATGAGACAACTAAAGGTAGTGCAAGATTGGGGAAAAGATGATGTATACCTACACCATGAAGGAACCACCACCAGAATAAATCTCCACACATATACGTATCAAGATGTTCCCCCCCTACAATGGAATCAAATTCATAAAGAGGAAGACGGTCAGTCAATTCATAGCATATGTTCTAGTGACCAATCTTGGATGAACGAGGTCACTCATCTATGGATATGCCAAACTGCAAAAAAGGAAGAGGATAGGAGAAGGGGATGGCAGCAAAGGCAAGGAGTAGCTAGGTCTGTACAAGATCCAGCTTACATGCCTCAAGTCTTTTTGGATGAAGAGTTTGAACCTCATGGTTGGATGGAGATTTTAGCGACCCTTGATGTATGTGTGAACGAAGAAGTAATAACTATGAATGAATGTATTGATGAGGAAGGATATGATGTTAGTCTATATGTGGTAGTCCTTCAAGAGGCTAAAGAAGGAGAAGTCATAGAAAAGGAATGGAAGGAAGACTATGAGAGCATTGAAATGGAGCAAGAACACATGGAAAGAGAAAATGAAACTCAAAAAATAAGTGTCATAGCTCATGAAATAAATCAAGAACCAACACAGGAAGAGGAGCTGGGATTAGAAAAAGAAAAAATTGATGAAGAAAACAAGCCTCAAGACCAATTTGAAGTAACCGCACACTTCAAAAAATATGAACTAGAAGAGAGAAGAATTGTTATTCAAATGCCAAAACGAGAAGCACAGCCGGGAATAGCATACAACAACAAAGAGCAAACCAAGAAGATAGTAGTAATGTTAGAAGAAGGAGAGGAGCGATGTACTTTCATAGGATAGGATGTCTCAATGGAGGAAGAGCAAGAGTTAATATGCCTCATAAGGGAATATCGGGATGTCTTTGTCTGGACCTATAAGGACTTGAAAGGAGTAGATCCATCTATATGTGCTCATAGAATCCCCATGACATCCAAAGCCAAACCTTCTAAACAAAGACCGTATACATACAATGATGTGTAATCAGCAAAGATAAAGGAAGAGATAGATAAGTTGTTAGATGCTGGATTCATATATGAGATTGAGCACACGGAATGGGTGTCACCTTTGGTGGTTGTACCGAAAAAGAATGGGAAGTTAAGAGTATGCATAAATCTAAAAAAATTAAATGCCGCTACCATAAGGGATAGTTACCCATTACCTATTACTGATCATCTATTGGAAAGAGTGGCAGGGAAGGAAGTGTATAGTTTTCTGGATGGTTTTTCAGGATATAATCAGGTAGCCATTGCTCCTGAGGACCAACACAAAACAGCTTTTGCAACTGAATGGGGAGTATATGCCTTTAGAGTCATGCCTTTTGGTCTAACTAATGCCCCAGCCACCTTCCAGAGATTAATGTGCCATGTATTCAAAGAGTTCCTGAGAAAGAGTATGGAGGTGTACGTGGATGATCTATGTACTTATTCAGCTATACGATTAGAGCACATCCCTGAACTAGAAGAGATCTTTGCCAAATGTCGACAATATGGAGTATGCCTCAACCCAGAAAAATGTGTCTTCATGGTTGGACAAGGAAAGATATTAGTGCATATTGTCTCTAAAAATGGAATCTCAACCGATGAAGACAAAATCAAAGTAATTCTAGATTTGCCAAGACCGAAGACAGCTAAAGAAGTCCAAGCATTTATGGGACATTGTGTTTACTACCGAAGATTCATACATATGTATGCCATAATTGCTAGACCTCTTTATGCATTATTGACGCAATTTAATTGGATAGAAGAATGTGAAAAAGCCTTTAACGAATTAAAGAGTCGATTGAGTTCAGCACCAATCCTTCGAGTACCCAATTGGAATAAGCCATTTCACATTCATGTGGATGCATCCAAGTTTGCCATTGGTTGCATCTTAGCTAAACCTGCCGATACAGGAAAGCTAGAACACCCTATAGCCTATGCCAATAGACAATTAAATCAAGCAGAGCGTAATTATACCACAACCAAGAGAGAAGGCCTAGGGATGGTGTACGCAGTAAAGAGGTTTCGACACTACTTATTGGCAAACAAATTCAAATTCTTCATTGATCATCAAGCCCTACTGTACTTAGTCAATAAGCCTTGTAATACAGGACGACTGATACGATGGTTTCTATTGTTGATGGAATTTGATTTTGAAGTAGTAGTCAAGAAAGGAAATACCCACATAAGAGCAGATCACCTATCAAGAATGACACATGGGGAGCCACCCATAGGAGTACCCGATGATTTGCCAGATACGTATCTTTTTAATCTCGAAGTATGTCCCCAATGGGCAGAAAAGTTGATCCCTATACTTATGCATGGACCAAAAAATGGAATCGCACCAAACCGAACCCAAGACCTATGGAAGATTAAAAACCTTCATATCATTGCTGAAAGTTTGTATCACCAAGATTCAAATGGATTACTCATGAGATGCGTAGAAGAGGAACAGGAAATGTGGCTTCAGAAAGCACATGTAAATCAATGGAAAACTCATCTAAATGCAAACGGAACATGGCAAACACTAAGGAGATTGGGCATATATTGGCCAACCATGCAGAGGGATGCACATAACTATGTATCAGCCTGCCCAACCTGTCAAGAACGGAATCCAGAAGAGAACTCCACTCTATGCTACTCCACTATAGCACCAAGATGGAGCATGCCTCTGGTGAAGTTCTTAAAGACCCAAGAGTACCCAGAAGGATCCACTATAGCAAGAAAACGAGCACTTGTGGAACAAAGTAAGGACTATGCTCTTATTGGAAAACAACTCTTCAAAAGAGGAAGAGATAATCACTTGTGAATGTGCATTCATGAAGACGAGTATCTTTCTGTTTTAGAGATGGCACATATAGGAGCTGCAGGAGGACATTTCTCTACAGATAAGACAGCAAAAATGATTCTCTTTGTTGGAATGTGGTGGCCAAATCTACATCAAGATGCCGTAACATATGTGCAACGATGTGATACTTATCAACGAACAAAATATCCAATTAGAAGAGATGAGATACCACTGAGACCCATGATGAGTGCGAGAGCTTTTACTAAATGGGGAATAGACTTCATAGGACCTATTAGCCCCCCAACTAAAGGATCCCATGCCGAATATATAATTGTAGCCACAGACTATCTAACCAAATGGGTTGAAGCCAAAGCAACCAAGAAAAATGACGCAAGAACTACGGCCAAGTTTCTCTTTGAGAACGTTTTCACTAGATTTGGACTACCGATAGAAATTGTGAGTGATAGAGGTATGCACTTTGTGAATGAAGTTATAGAAGCCTTACTGAATGAATTCTTGGTAATTCATAAGAAATCAGCTCCTTATCACCCACAAGCCAATGGACAAGCCGAAAGTTCCAATAAAATCTTATGCACCGTTCTCACAAAAATTGTGAACAATGGTAGATCTGATTGGGATAAGCAATTACATCATGCTTTATGGGCATTTCGAGTTGCCTACAAAACAGCCATAGGAACTATGCCTTTTAACCTAGTGTACGGACAAAATGCTATTTTGCCAATTGATTTCTTAATTCCCACTCTCAGAGTAGCAACAACTTACGAGTGGATGGGACATGAACTATCAGCTCAATTGGATCAAATAGAGAAGCTTCATGAAACTAGGTTACAAGTAGTAGCATGGACTTATGCTGCTAAAAGGCAACAAAAAGCATACTTTGATGCTTTAGGATACATCTCAGCCAAGATAAGACATCGTGAAGTATTTAGTTTGCTAGACGAACGACCAATCAAAGCCGCAAGCATAGAGCCAAAAATTCACTCTAATGAACACAGTCATGAATGTATGTTCACTAGCACTATGGAAACCCCTTCATCAAGTACTTCATGTGAGGACACACTGAATCCTGCTTGCATACCATCTTCTAATCTAGCAAGTCACAAGAGTGTCATTCTATCTGAAAACAGCCGTAGCGAAGAACCATGCACAAGAGAGACTAGTCCTCTGAGTAATCCAAAGTCTGTACCTATTAGAATATACCCCATGCCTCACACTAAACAAGCTTGGATAAGGAAGGATCAAATGGATGCATATCTTCAACAATAGAAACATCTTCGACATCAGAACAACCAATCAAACAAGAAGGCAAATCATTTTGAACACCAAGGTCAACGACGAATTGCTAGAATATGGATCCCAAAGAAAGTAGTAGCCGCCCAACCGGATCGAGTGCAAATATGGATTCCAAAATCATGTGCTCCAAAGACGCTCAACCAAAACAATGAACCACTGCACAAGGAGAACCAATATGGTCTAAGGGCAAAACAGCCAAAGAAGAATAGCTACAGGAAAGAGAAGGAGTCTATAGTTGCAACACAAGTCAGTCAAAGATTCAAAAAGCAGATAAAGCAGACGTACAACATGAGAAGCACCACATTCAACAGGAGTGTTCGGGATACAATACGTCCCAACAGAGTAAAGCAGATTTGGATGTCGAAAGACAAGACAAGCTGCATGCATCATCCAACTACCTCAAGTTGCACACATTTGGAGTTACCCAAATCCAAAGTATGCATAATAGGGCCACATCACAAGGCCAGGCATTCGGCACAGGATTCTTCTATTTCAGGATAGTAAGCACATTTTCCTCTCGAGAAATAGGAGAGCACTTGTACATACATTAAGAGAATCACTCAAAAAGTAATAACCGCTTCGGCTAAGAACTAACTTTTCTGTTTTCCTTTCAGACGAAAACATCAAAATATCTAGAAATATGAAAAATCTAGGTATTACCTTTCTCACACCCACAGGAAGGGACGACACCATTCACGCGGAGAATTGCCAATCTAATAAAGGATAAATGAAGAATGATTTTAAATACTATTCGGTGACTAATTACCGCCATCAATTGAGTGCAGATGGCATCTCCCAATTCTGAAGCTACGCAAGAGGAAGAGGTGCAACTTCTTCCATTGGAATCAATAACGAAAGCAAGAGGCCATTGGTTTCTTGATGAACAACCAATGTCGGACCTTATTTTCATGGCAACCATAAAGATCATGGATAGGGATCACTACTTCCTTATTATGTCGCAAGACTTCAAGATTATTATACAAGGATTATCTCGCATGGTGGATGTCTGGACACAAGCAGGGATAGATGCATTTCTGAGAGTACCTATCTATCTACCAGATTTTCAAAGATGCACACAAGTGATGAACACACTGCAGCCTGCAGCGATGAAGATATCAGTTCCTGAAGCAAGAGTATTGGACAAAGTGGGTACTTGGAGAACTATTCAATTCACTCATGAGTTAATCAACAAAGCTTTCGGATGGAATCAAGAAGGAATTACTAATGTCAAGGAGGAATGTCATGACCCAAAAAAGAGATCCTTTTTGGATATTAACAGAACATATATTGAAGATGTTGTCCGCTTAGTGCATCAGCACTTTTGTTTCCCGAGTATGCATAGATACACAGCCCCGCAAAAGATTGTTGTACAATTACTATCTCATGCAATGAAACAAGTTGGAAAAAAAGTGAATATGACTCCTTATGTCCAAGAACGATTATTTGAAGCCAAGAAGAAATGGGGTCAGAAGAAGTTTCTAAATGGCAGTTCTACGTTAACCTTACTTATCTACGAGGCACTTGATATGAAAAATTGTCTCTGTGAGATGCCAACCTCAGAGGGGTTAGCCCAATATGCCAAATCCGCCACGGTCCCCAAGAAAAAGAAAGCAGCTATTTCCGTGGAAGAAGCAGGAACCAGTTCACAAAAACCCATGAGGAGTACAAAGCGCCTGAGAGAGGAAGAAGCCCAAGCTACACCTCAGTCAAAGAGGACACATACATTACCAAAGATTCCTGTAGCACAAATACCAATCACAAAGAGGGACCTCTCCGCAGCCCTAGAAGAGACACATCAGTACATGCAAGGGCAAGTGAATCTGAATGTTCAAGGTCATCGCTACAGACAAGCAAGTCAAGAAAAGCAGCAACGGAGTAAAGAAAAGACCCCAGAACAAGCTGCCAGATACAAAGCACTGGGCTTAGATGATTCAAGCTCCAACGAAGAATCTAGTCCTGAGAAAGATACATTGGATACTGATATAAGAACAGAAACTCACGAGGAAGAATGGACGGAAATTAATCAAGTTGAAGTCACACCTGACAACCAACAGTCGCAAGCGAAGAACATCGAACAACATGTGGATAAGGTGCACATGATTCAACTAAATGACCAATCAAAGATAAGTGTGAAAGAAGTCCCCGTGAATAATGAAGTCCCCAGGCCACCTATCAAAGAGGAGATACAAACTCCAGTGAACGCGGACTCAAACATATTACAAAACAAAGAGCAATTGTAATTGAGGTGCCAGATGATACACCTCAAGGCAAAATCAACCACATGAAGGCTGAGCCAAGCATACAACTCCACATTAGGCAGCCCCATGACACTACATTACACATAGCACAAGGAAAAGGTGTGACAACAGGAGTAGAACCAAATATTCCAAAAACATGGTTAAATGTGGATGTCACACAATTAAAGCCGGTGGTCAAGCAGATGATACAAACGGCCATGAATACACAACAACAGATGATGGATATTGATGCAGACTACGACAAAGCCATGAGGGAAAAGAGTCAGTTTCAAATTATGAGTGAACAATTGTCTGCACAACTAATCGAGGCCCAAAAAGAGATAGTAGCCAAAAGCACGGAATTACTAGAGGTAAAAACGCAATGTAACACATGGATGACTGTTAGCAGCGGACAAGGGACTGAAGGATTAACGAGGCATGGCAGTCAGAGAAGAGAGTCAGAAGGGAGAGAAGGCGCAAGCAGACAAGGGAGTCAACGAAGATCTGGCAAATAGGCCAGTAATTTTCCTCATGAAGAAGCAAGTATGAGCACTCACGCAGATCTAGCACTAAGGCAACCTTTAAATTTTCAAATCCTCTACACCAATTAAAAGTGATTCTTATTACTAAACACCTTGTAAATACCATTTCATATTTTTGTAGCTCCATTTTGTGCAAGCCAAGGAGTCCTTGAGCTTGAGGACCTTTTGAAGTATCTACCTGCCAATTTTCGTAATTTTTAGATCTTGTTTGAGCCCTCAAATAAGCCTTGGAACCTAATTTTTAACTAGGCCGGACACTAGGTCTGGACAGGGCCAAAACTTAGCCAAAAACTATAAAAAGAGCTAGAGAGCTCATTTTGGAGGTTAGATTGTAGTTGAAACGAACTTGTAAGAGCATTTTGAAAGTAATTGAAGAACTCCATTGATTCTCACTCTTTGTCTTGCCGTGTGTGCGCGTGTGTGTGTATGTGTGTGCATGCTAGTGTGCTTCTCACTCACGCACTTGTGCCGCCACTTGCTCGAGGTCTTCATACCATCCTCACGTCTTCCCGGATTGACATTAAAGGAGGTGCTACTCATCATTGAGCTACACCAAATTTTGGCGCCGTTGCCGGGGATCGAGCTTTGAGGACGAGCGTGTGATGGTAAGACGTAGAGTTGACGCGTTGGAGTTGTAGGTATTTTCCTCACTCTCATCGATTTTCTTTTACTTTCTTCTCCATCTTCATTTCCATCATCATCATCACCATCTCCCACCTCCATCTCCATCATCGCGAAAATTTCTGTTTTTTTATCATATCACCTTCCCCACCTCATTTCCCTCATTTCACTTGTGAGAGAGAGCGAGAGAGCGATATTGCATGTGTGTTTTCTTGCATGTTTCTTGAGCTTTTTGCAGGAACTTGCTGAATCACCATCCCCAGCTTCCTGCACAGGTACGAAATTCGAAGAAACTGTCTCGCGGTCGCAGGCTCCTGTCGATCGCGACTGACAGAAATTTTTGGCTTTTCACAAAATTGAGTGCCCCACTAGAACAAGCACAAGGTGCACATCCTAAAACACTAAAAACAGTAGAAAAATTCCGAGGTTTTCTGTCAATCGCGACCGACAGCCTCTGTCAATCGCGACCGACAGCCTCTGTCAATCGCGACCGACAGACCCTGTCAATCGCGACCGACAGACCTCCACGATCGACTGACTGCCACGTAGGACCCTGTCAATCGCGATTGATACCGTCGATCGCGATCGACAGCCACGACCGACACCTCTGTCAATCACGATTGACACCGTCGATCGCGATCGACTGAAATTCCACGACTGATTGACTTTTACGCGTAGCCACGTGTCCATCGCGACGGATAGGCCCCCGATTGATTGAAATTTCGGCGAAAAATCCGGAAATCGTGTCGATCGCGATTGACACCGTCGATCGCGATTGACAGCCACGATCGACTCTGTCGATCGCGATTGACACTGTCGATCGCGACTGACAGCCCCGACGGACACCTCTGTCAATCGCGATTGACAGACCTGTCGATCGCGATTGACAGGCTTTTCGGCCAAAAATTAGGGTTTGATTTTGTGCAAATTTTGGGATAAATTTTGGGGCAAATAGTCAATTCATTAGTATAATTGGAGGTTCCTACACTTGTGTTTGGGAGAAAATCCTAGGAATCGTCAGCCGGATTGAATCCTGTCCTAACCCCTTAAACCCTGAACAGCCACAACTTCTTCATACGAAATCAATTTTTTGAGCTCTAGGGCTTGTTGGAAAGCTCGTGGCATATACTACACGCCCTCAACTGTTTTTTATAAAGATAATGCGTTGATTTTCAGATAGGGTATTTTGAAGTTGACCATACCCAGGGAGATCAAAGTCAGGGGTCTTTAGGATTGTTTTCTTAAAAATCACTATGCAAGTTTGTGTGTGTGCTACAGGAATGAAAATCATTGGTTCTGTCTTTAGAATTTAAATCTTTAAGCTAACTTTGGAACTCTTACATATCTATTGAGAGCATCGAAAGGCGTTCTAAGCAAGTGTAAGTGCAAGCTTGGGAACACACTTCCTGGGCACTCAAGGGCAACCAAGCAGGAAACAAAAGGTTGGAAACTCTTAACCCCCTCTGTCAATTCCTAGTTTAGGCTAAGAACGACGAGAGGTAGGAGTAAGTCCGAGCGACAATAGGCAGGTATCAAGTTGAAGACTACCTAAAAACTCAAGTTCAAGCTAAAAGCCTAATCTCTGTACTGTCGATAACATAAAGGAAAGGAACCTAACATGGAACGATCAACCTAAAAGCACGAAGAACATTCAAGTATTCCTGACGACGTAATATCAGACAAGACCTTAAACACGATAAATAACTAAAAAGAATCAAGTAACTGATACCAATTGATCGGCAACGAGGTTGTACTCTGGGCAAAGAATTGGGCTACTTAGATAGGCATATGAACCTTAGATCAAGACGACATCTAGTAAGGGAGAGACAAAGCCTTAGATCTTCAGAGGCTAGTGTCCATCACACTGCTAGGTCTTGGGCCCAGCAGTTGAGCCACCACTCGTACTACCCTAGCTCTGAGACCAGTGAGTCAGAGATGTCTCAAGGCATGGACAAACCTACAGGAAGTTCAGGAGTGCCCTACTTGTACAGGGTAGAAGGCCCTTACAAAACACAGCTGGAATACCTTAGGACCAACCGATTGGGCGCTAGCATCTATGAGGACGGCCTAGGAAGATCTGTGGTACAGATTAAGAATCCTGATCAATCCATAGGACTAGAGCACCCCGCAGTCAAGTTTGAAAACGGTGCATACCTGGACAAAGAAGGAACCATATACGTAGTCACAAGTCACCCAGATAGGACAGATGAATTTGAGAATGTAATCTCAGAGGCGGACCTAGGGGACTTAGAGCAAGGAAACATGGGTGCGGAACCTAGAACCCCCCGAGGCAAATCTGTTCTCACTAGGATTATCACACCTGAGTGGGTTCCCCAAGACAACAAGAGCATAGAGTTGCTCCTCAATCGAGAAACTGACGAAGCCTTTTGGAGGTATAAATCTAATCAGCCAACTGATATAGGAAATATCATTATCTATGAGTTTAAGGATCCTGATAGCCCAGGCAAAGTGACCTACTTAGATCACGCTTTGGAAAGGATCTTTGTGGTGACAGAAAATGATAGGCATGCTTACACTTGGAAGGGTGAATTCATTTTCCCCCAACCAAGATCGAATGTATCCTATGGACACCCTGGAGCTGGAACATCCCAAGCTCATGGAATGCAAAGAGACAGAAGCAGAGATAGACCAGAAGTAAGCTTTGCTAACCCAGTGGGCAGAGAAAGAATGAGGACGGAGACGAATAGAGTAGAACCTAAGATACGTAGAGCTCACAGGAATCAAAGAAATGTGGATGAGTTCCCTCTACCACGACCTAGAGAGCACACAAGAACTCTGAGACTGACCCAGCTAGTTAAGTCCATGAAGAATTACTTTGATGGCACAGGAGATCCCTATGATCATGTGGCGGAATTCAAGCAAGTCTTGAGAGCTGAACAAGTGGAGGATCTATTCACGTAGTACAATGCCTTCGGTCTAACCCTTAGGAACACAGCACTTACATGGTTCCAGACATTGGATGAGCGACAATTCAGGTGTATAGACCAACTCCTAGAGGCTTTCATTGTAGAGTTCTCTAAGAGTGGAATAAGACACAATACCTCCTCATTGATTCACAGCTTCAAACAGACTCCCCAAGAGACTGTAAGATTGGCAGGAAGAAGATTTAGACAATACCTTGAAAGGTGCCCTGTTTCGGAGCTGCCCACACCTGCAAAACAGGTAGCCTTATTCCTTGATGGATTGCTGAGTACGAAATTGAGATCCTATGTGTATCTGAAGGACCCTAGGACTATAGAAGAATGTGTACGCATGTGCATTGACATTGAAGATAACCTAGGGGAGGAACTAGAGCTTTCCAAAATCTACAAAGATTCAGATAGTGCATCTAGTCACTCTACCAAGCAATCCACATCAATCGAGGAACTTGCAGAGAAAGTAGCTCAGAAATTAGGTGTAACTAGCAAACAAATCCCAAGGTTTGCTCCTGTGAAAAGGTGCTATACATGCGGTGGTGACCATATGGCGAATGTCTGCCCTATTATGGCTCAGCCCCAAGTAAATCCTAGTAGCCAGTACTGCACCTTAGAACGGAGATACACCAATCACACCGCACAAGATTGCCCATACAACAAGCAGGCAGTTAGGCAACCCTACCCTCAGCCCTACCAACAAGGCAGATACCAGAACCAAAATCCACCACCACAATATGCTAGACCCCAACAAACCTACCAACCACAATATCAGGCCCAACAGAGACCCCAACCGGTGCTAGTTCAACAGCCTCCAAACCCGGCTAATGTGATTCCGGTAAAGTATGCTGTTGCAGAAGAAAACCTGAATAGGGCCATAGTACCAGTAACCCCATTGATCTCAGAAAGTGACCCGAGTGACCATAGCTTTGATTCTACACATGTCGATAGTCCCCAGGCTTACTACATGCAGTCTCCAGAACATGGTGAGTCCTACTATAGTGAAGAGCCAAATGAAATAAGTTGGGAGTCAGATTACACGAATGTCATGTATGCAAACCCCAACCCTAGGCCTCAACCTAGGCAATTAAGACCTCCATTCCCAAGAGGACCGTGCTACAGATGCCAAGGAGATCACCTCCTTCGTGAATGTCCCTTACCTCCACCTACACAACCCCAGTCAGTGACGATCCAAGGCTTTTGCCAAGATTGTGGAAAAGAGCATCTCTTACGAGATTGCCCAAAGAACCCCAATAACATGCCAAAAATCACTCCTATCAACGTTGTTGGGTTAGTGGTAGACTCCACAGGGAGCGTGACTTCCACTGCACCAGTACAGGTAGTCACTAGAGCTCAGGCATTGCAGCAAAACCAAGGGGCAAGCCAGGAAAAGGGCCCAGAGGCTAGTGAAACCGAGAGCGTGACAAAGAAAAGGACTAGAGCGTGGAAAGATAGTCGAGAAAGAATGAAAAGACAATGGGCTAAAAAGATGAGTGAACTTGAGGAAAGCATGAGAGAAACCAAAGCGAGGATAACTGAACTCACAGCTCAAACTCCCTCTCACATTACCCCACCTCCACCACTCCCAACTCCATCCGTACCACCACCTTCCCCACCGCCTCATCAAATCACATCACCCCCTAGAGTAGGATCAGTCCTAGCTGATCCCACTCCCGAAGACCTTAATATGATGCTTAAAGCATATCAGGCCAGAATCCAAGAAGGGCCAAACGTAACTGATCATGAAAAGTGCTACCCTAGAGCAGAACTAGAGTTAGAACGAACCAAAATTTGTGCCAAAATGGTGGAATTGGCTCAAGCCATGTTCGAAGCTAGCCGCCTCTTTAACATCTCTAGCTCAGCTAAGACGCAGTTACATTTTGATGGACTGCTGGAAAGAATAGAGAGGCTAATTGCACAATCAGAAAAGGAACCTGCCCCTCAAAGAAAGGACAAGGCAAGAGAACGGATAAGCCAGCCTCTTCAGGAAGCCCATGTGCCTCCTCAAGAAGCTTATCTTCCCCCCCAAAAAGCAGATGAACCCCCCTCGAAAGCTTACGTACCTCCACAGGTTGCCTACATTCCTTCTCAGGGAGCGTATGAGCCTGCTCGGAAGAGTAATAGAATAAGTAATCCTCCCCAGGAAGCTTGTGCTCCGGCCATCTATGAGAACAAGGAGAGAGTCAACGATAGAATAAGCCCTCCTTCCCAGGTTGCTTATGTGCCTAATTCTACGGAACCAGACACTTCTTCTTCTATGAATCGGTTTGCACCAGACTTCCTACGAGAGATTCAAGAAGACAAATGGGATAACGAAAGTGAAGTCGCCCCTCCTTTTGAACTTGTGGATGATGCACACGACCAATTCCCACAAGACATCCCATCTATTTACGGAGAACATGAGAGTACTCAGTCTCACGAGAGATTGGACTTTGAGTCTAATTCCATACAAGAGCTACCCCACTTCACAGGCCCATGGGAAGCAAAGTCCACGTGTATGAGAGCACCCACAGTCATGGTAAGGAACGACGACTCCGTCATATCAAGGAACACGGAGGTAGTAAAGAACACCAAGGCGCAGCGCGATCTCACTTTGGAGGAACTGCCTAAGGATAGACCAAAAGCGCAGAAATATGTAGCCAGTCAAGTAATTGAAGTTGCAAAACCACGTTCCCGGGTAGGATCCCATAGGACAGTGCCAGAAATTCCCTTAGATAAGATAGGAGATATGTGTGAAGGTGAAGAAGGGAACACCTATCTTCCCATCACCTACCAGGAGTACACCACCAAGGCAATTTTGGACTCAGGTGCAGGAGTTGCAATTGCCACCACTTCCCTATGGAAGCGTTGGGGCAAGCCAGCACTCAGGCCAACGAGGATGAAATTGCAGATGGCCGATGGTCATATTGAGAGACCCTCAGGATTGCTAGAAGGAATAACTCTCACCACTTGTGGTGTCGAGTTTGAGCATACATTTGCCATATGTGACTTCAGCAAAAATCATGCCTATGAGATGATTTTGGGAAGACCATTTATGCGACAGTTGCAAGTGGTACAGGACTGGGGAACCAATTCGTTGTACCTGCAACACTTAGGTGTTACGACCAAAGTAAATCTCAAAGATTACTCTCATAGAGATGTACCTCCTATCCAGTGGAATCCCATCCATAGAGCCAGAGATGATACAGAATCGGTGCATTCCATAGGGTCAGGATCCTCTTGGATGCATGAAGACACCCACTTATGGATGTGCAAGGTAGCAGTCGAGGAAGAGAAGAGAGAGAAATCCAGAGAGGTAGGTGCGAAAGAAACCCATAGATCAATCCAAGACCCAGCCTATGCACCTGTAGTTTTTCCAGACAAAGAATTTGAACCCCATGGCTGGGCAGAAATTTTAGCAACAATGGATGTAGCCATCAATGAGGAACAATGGACACCCCACTGTGATGAGGATGGTTATGACATTTCAGTCTTCTCCATAGAGCCAATCATGGGAGAAGCAGTTCTAGAAGAATGTGAACCTAGCCCTGATGCATTTGAGGATGCAAGTGACTCCGATCTAGAGTCAATCATTATGGACCCACCATTTGCATCAGATGAAGAATACTTCCATGAAGTAGAATTTCAACCCCAGAGGCATGGAGAGCTTACAAACGATGTAAGATTAGCCACACAAGTGACCCCAAAGGAAGAAGGAAAGAAACGAAAGAAGAGAGAAGTCTCACCAGAAGAGGAAGAATCTTTGTTTGAGGTCCCAGAAAATTTTAAGAAGTATGAGATAGATGACAGGAGAGTCATGATAAGAATGCCTAAACGAGAGGCACAATCAGGAGAGGCCTATGATAACAAAGAAACTACTAAGAAAATAGTAGTGGCCCTAGAAGAAGGAGAGGAGAGGTGCACGTACATAGGCCATGACCTAACAGAGGAAGAAGAGCATGCGTTGATTGCCTTGCTAAGAGAATACAGAGATGTATTCGCTTGGAGTTACAAGGATCTGAAGGGTGTAGACCCGGACATATGCTCACACACCATTCCCATGACCTCAGATGCCAAACCCTCTAAGCAAAAGCCTTATACCTATAACGATAATTACGCTGCTAAGATCAAAGAAGAGATAGATAGACTGGTCGAAGCTGGATTTATCTATGAAATTGAGCACACTGAATGGGTATCTCCCATCGTAGTGGTGCCCAAGAAGAATGGCAAGCTGCGTGTGTGTATTAACTTGAAAAAGGTTAATGCAGCCACGATTCGAGATAACTATCCGCTTCCCATCACAGAACATCTCTTAGAAAGAGTGGCAGGCAAGGAAGTCTACAGCTTCCTTGATGGATTTTCAGGTTACAATCAAGTAGCCATAGCTCCAGAGGATCAGCATAAGACGGCCTTTGCCATAGAATGGGGCATTTTTGCTTTTAGAGTAATGCCATTTGGGCTTACCAATGCACCAGCTACCTTCCAGAGACTAATGTGCCATGTGTTCAAGGAGTTCCTGAGGAAGAGTTTAGAGGTCTATGTTGATGATCTTTGTGCTCATTCCAACATTAGACAAACCCATATCCTTGAGCTCAGACAAATCTTTGACAAATGTAGAGAATATCAAGTTTGCCTGAACCCAGAAAAATGTGTTTTCATGGTCAGGCAAGGCAAGATTCTAGGACACATAGTGTCAAAGAATGGCATATCTACTGACGAAGAGAAAGTGAGAGCTATAGCAGAGTTACCTAGGCCAAAGAATGTCAAGGAAGTACAAGCTTTCATGGGGCATTGTGGGTATTACCGACGATTTATACACATGTATGCTGTCATTGCAAAGCCCATGTACGGACTTCTGACTAACTTTGAGTGGACGGATGAATGTGAGAATTCCTTCCAAGAGCTTAAACGAAGATTATGTTCAGCACCAATCTTGACCACACCAGATTGGAATAAGCCATTCCATGTTCATGTGGATGCATCCAATTATGCTATTGGATGTGTGCTTGCACAACCTACTGGTGAAGGTAATATGGATCTTCCAATTGCCTATGCCAGTAGACAGTTGAATGCGGCTGAACGGAATTACACCACTACGGAGCGAGAAGGATTAGGCATGGTATATGCAGTTAAGAAATTTAGACACTATTTGCTTGCAAATAAGTTTAAATTTTTTTACTGATCATCAGGCATTGCTATACCTCGTAAACAAGCCATGCAATACAGGAAGATTAGTGAGATGGTTTCTCTTGCTCATGGAATATGACTTTGAAGTTGTGGTAAGGAAAGGTATGACTCATTTGAGAGCTGATCATCTCTCTAGGCTCACATCGGGAGAAGCCCCACAAGGAGTATCAGATGACCTTCCTGATGCTTACTTGTTTAATTTGGAAGTTGTACCGCAGTGGGCTAAGCCATTAGTGCCAGTATTGACGTACGGGCCTAACCATCCAGTGGTAAACACACGGAATAGAGAGGTTGTAAAATCCCAAAAGTACCACATCATGGCAGGAAGTATGTACAAGCACACAGATCAAGGGATCTTGGCTTGTTGCGTAGAAGAGGATGAGTACGCTAAATGGTTGCAATTAGCACATGTAGGTGCTCTAGAGCAACACCATTCAAAGCAACGCAGGAACAAGCTCGTATAGGATAATTGATAGACGGCCTTTCATAACCCTAGATACAGGGCAAGGAAAGAGTGCAAGGACCGTAAGAGCCTTGATTGACTCAGGTGCAGCCACTAGTGCTGTCAAATGGTCCTACTGTCAAGCGTTGCAATTAACCGTCAATCCTGTGGAGGCATACCTCATAGGATTGGGAGGCGTGGAAACCCCTTGCCTGGGCGAGGTGGAACTTCCCCTCTACATTCATGATGAGGAAATGACTGTTAAAGTACTGGTGTGTCAAGATGAGGATCTCACTGAACCTCTTGTCTTGGGTCAAGATTGGATCTATGACCAAGCAGTCAATTTAAACCTAAGAAGTGGACTTCTCCAGGTTTGGGTCAATCATAGTCGTGTTACAGTAGAATTAGACAATGGAGCACTCAAGGAACTAGGAAAGGCACAGACTCCTGGTCCTTCCAGGGGTACACATGAAGATGACCATGTTGTTCTTGTCCAAAACTATGTGTTGCAGAGGAATGATATTCTCAACAAAGGAGTCAGGGATGAAATGGAACTCCCTTCTTTTCCAAAGGCCAGAAGGAGGCCGCAACCAAAGGTGGATCAAAGGCAGAAGAAGCAGAGTACTACCTATGTCCGAGATCAAAAGTACCTGCGCAGCAAAATGTCCCAGCAAGTGAACCAAGTGTGGGTGCGGAAAGGCGAACACCCGGTTGCACTCACGGCAACCACACGGGCAAAACCTCTTACCAGTAACCAACAACACGAAGCCAATAAGAAGTCTTTCAGAAATTCTTCTGCTAAAGTGAAATCTATTTGGGTGCCCAAGAAGTCGATGAAGGCTAGCCCACAATCAAGACAAATTTGGGTGCCTAAGGCTTGCTTGAGGGCGCAAGTAGCTACGCCGAGGCCACAACCTATACAGCATAACCCATCTACGCGTACAGCCAGTATTCACTCGTTCTCAACACTCAGGGACACACCAAGACCCAAGAGCACGCATGTAATCACTTGTAAATGGGACCCTAAAAGGCCTCATTTTCAAACCCAGATACCGATAAAGGCCTCTAGTGTCTCTACGAAACCAAAAACAAGGCCCATCCACTGCATTTGGCAGCCTAAGACCTGTAATAAACCCCCCGACCCCAATTTGTAAATTCATCCCCACTTACTAACTTCATTAGTCTCCTAGGACTACCCAAGCATTCACTACACACACTTGCACTGAACACTTACTAACCCATTATTCGCTCCCGACCCTCAAGTTAATATTGTGATGGGAACAACAACGATCCTCCCTTGTCCTGTACAATGTTAACATATGTTTGTATATTCTCACAGAGACAGGCAGCAAGAGGTAAAATGGCAGATACGGTAGGAACTAGCTCCCAGGCAGGCACCAGCCCCCAAGTGGTGGACATCGAAAGCCTTCCAGTCGAGGAAGAATTAACTGAAAGACCAGTGGCATTACGAGCGTTGCATGCCATACCAATCCAGAATCCTCCACAGGGTCACACCATGCCGGTGGGCAAAACCTCACACTGGTTCAGTGACGTTGCTGGACCCCTGGGTGAAGGCACATACATGTGGGAGTCCGAGGTAGAATTCAATGGACGTTGGGGCAGATACCATTTCTTTACCAGGGAGTTTGAAAAGCTGCAGAATAATGAAGGACTGAAGTCGATATGGAAGAAGGCTGGGCTTTATGATTACTTCAAGTTCCAACTACCAAAGCCAGATTTTCTACGGTGCTCATACTTAATTAGTACCCTCACCCCCAGCAAAGACAAGAAAGGATACAGTTCCTTTGTGCTTCCATCACTCACAAGGGGCAACGAGCTGAAGCGTTTCCGCCTGACTATCAACTTGGTGAGAGAAGCACTCGACATGAAAGGTATGCAAATTCCAACAGAGAAAGAGACTATGGTTCCAGATAATATGAAGAACAGGAATCTGACGAAATTGAAGGACATGGTTGCGATGACACCCACGATTGCCATTCATTTACACATGGTCATGCAACATTTCGCATTCCCCGCGTAGGAAAGGTTCACGATGCCGCCCAAAAAGATCTGGTTTAGCCTCTACCTGGCGGATGCTTTTGATTTGACAATCAATATGCCTCACTGGATTATCGACCAGATTCACATGGCTCATCAGAGATGGTATAAGAAGCAAAAGTCTGTGCTGTATGGTTGCTGTGCACTTACAAGAATTGTATACAGATGTCTCGCATATGATGTACCGGTGCAGAGGGCTCTCATTTGGTCCAGAGCTCAGGAGTTTCAACGTAGATTGTCAGCTGTAGGGCCTCCCTCAAAGAAGATGAGAGGTGCTGTCCAGATGCCTTGTGCACAAGCTCGCGGTGCAACCCTAACACCTGAAACTACCCCAAGACTTCCCCGACGCGTGCAACCATTTACCATCAGGTTACCCAGGCACAGCGCTGATGGCCCGAACCTTGTGTTTCCACTAGTACCGACTGATCTGGAATTGCCGCATGGATTCACTCTGGAGGATCTAACGGACGAAGAAGTTGCAAGAATCATCGAGGCTGTAAATGCGGAAGTTGAAGAAGAGCAAGCCGGTGGACAGCAAACTGCCCCTGACCAAGCCCAGCCCAGTCAACCGGACGTAGTCAATGTGGACGATGAAGAAGAAGCACATGAGGAGACACAGGGTGGACAATCAGAAGCAGAAGAACAAGAGTATGATCAGGACGCCCTACAAGTACTGGAAGGTGCCCCTGCCTATACTAACGCATTAAAGAAGCTCTACGATACGATGAACCGAGTCCAAGAGCAACACAGGCTATCATTAGCTGCAGGTAAAGCCCTAATGAACCAGATTCTGGAGGAGGAAGGTGTGGACGAGCAATACCGTGCCACCCTGGAAATGATATCAGATGCTTTGGGAGTACCAGAAACAGTGCATACCGCACTAGCGCAATCACGAAGGACAGAGAGAAGATATGGAAGACGCCCCCCACGCACGGGAAAACGAATGAATGTACTAGGATCAGGACCACAAGGCACCCCCACAACCACGGGCACAGCACACACAGTTCACGACACAGAGGAAGCCCACACATCGAGTGCACCCCCATCACCTCCCTTGCCACCTTCTCCCCCACATCCGCCCCACTCACCTCCCTCTACCACTGTGACCTCTACTGTCACCACCTCCGAAACCACTACACACACCAACGCACAAACCATCAGTCAACCCACGTACTCTATTTCCACTGAAAACATAAGTCTAACCACAGTCCTGGTAAACTCCACTACTCCCATCACACTTCCTGGGAGTTCACAATTACACACACCTCTATACACGTTCACAACTATCACCGCAACCACAATCCCCATGTTCACAGTCACTCCCATCACTGCCTCCACTTTTGAATCCATGGAGGTATCACCCACATCTGCACCTCTCCCACCCCCCATTTACCCACAATCTCCCATTCCCCCACCTCCCCCCTCACCCATCCCCAGTACTGCATCCACAATTCCCCTTCCCTTTCCCTTCCCCTCTGCATTCAACACCATTTCTCCCACCATTCCTCTTAGTAATGTATTTAATAATATGCATCAATGCATGTCCCAACTTCAGCAACACTACCAACACCTGGACAACCAACATACACGACTTTTTTGAAGCCACGAAGATCTCCAAGCACGATGTAGGGATCTTGAAGAGTAGAAGCAGCTACTACAACAGCAGCACGCGACCTTACAGGAACAATATGCACAACTAGTAGCCAACCCACCCCAAGTAGATGATGAAGAACGACGACACATGGACGAGCTGCTACATTCTCAGATCATGGAAAACCTGAAGCTTCGACGGAACTTGGGCCTCCTACGCAAGCATATGTCTATAGCGCTAGAGGAGAATAAAAGATTACAGAAACAGAACGAAGAAAATCTGGAGGCGGCCATGGAGGGTTCCCCACAGGAAATTGACCCAGAGCGATTCAAGGCCATTCCCTCTGAGAATATGAAGGTGGTGTTAGAAACTCATGCAGATCTAATGGAGGCCCATGCCGCTTTAGAAAAAGAGAGAGATGAGTTACGAAGACAGTTGGCCACCCGACAGACAGAACCCAGCCAGAGCACAACTGCAGAAGATACAGCTGAAGAGGTCACTAAACTCTGGGCCGAACTTGAGGAATTACGGAGCAAGGTCATGCAATACGAGCGTCAGCCCTCCCCTCTGGTAGAGCCCGAGCCTGACGATCTAGTGCCAATCGAAGTAGAAGAAACATTCGAGGATCCCTATGTCCCGATGCCAACTCCCGGAGGTAAGCGCACAGAACAGGGCATGGACACAATTGAAATTGAGGCACCTGAATGGATGCAAAAGTTAGAGAAAGTAGCCACGACGCATGATGACAGGGTAGCAGTCCAAATCGCATTGATGTCAAAATTGGAGGAGGTTGTAATAAAATCCGATTATTTTAAGAATCTCTCACACCATAGGTGGATCGGCCCATCGGACGACCTGTATGTTCCTTTTTGCGTGCTAATGGTTGATTATAATGCGGAGATCAAGCACCACACCTCAAGGGAACCCACCTCTGCCACCCAATTTGCACCTGATGACATCCCAGAAAGTGCCAAGCAGGGACATATTCGCCAACCGACGTGGAGAATTCGGCTACTTGAAACCTACCCAGAAATGGTAAGAACATGGAACAACATGCCATTGTACATCAAATATAACCCATGTTATTGCCCTGTGTTTCGAAGGAGATCATGGCCGGAGTACACACAAACAGTGCTGACGATTAAAGGATGTGAGAAGTGGCTCAATTATGTGTACTTCGCACCCCCTAAGGGCGCACCTACAATTGGATATATGATTTCAACGATTCGACATTGGGGGGTCCGGTTCAAGAATGTACCTGATGTCATGACCCAGATGTGCCTGAAGATTTTCGAACTAATGCTGGTCACCTTCAGGACCTTCAAAAATGTCAAGGAACCGCATCTCTCAGCACTAGGATTTAATGAAGGTAATCAGGACCTTGTATACGACATGAGCACAACCCCATCGATTAATGTGGTGTATGCATGGCACGCTCGCATCAAATATCTACCGGCCTGCTTCAAACAAACGTTTGAAGAGATGTTTGTCACGGGATTCTGGGAATATCACTCCGAGATATTCATTCCCAGACCCTCCCATCTCTTGCAGTTGTTTGCAGTGGAACAAGCTCTACATTCCGAAAAACTACGTATACCACATCCAGAGGTTCCCGGGCCGGTAGACTGGGATGCTCTTCTGACAGATTTGGCCAAAGGATTGAGAATTGCTGAACATCACTTAGCGCAGGATGTCGTCGAGTACTACATCCAAAAACCCACTCAACAAGGGTCTGTCAGGGACGACAGACGCGAGAGAGGGGGGGGTGTTACCAGCGGACAAGGGACTGAAGGATTAACGAGGCATGGCAGTCAGAGAAGAGAGTCAGAAGGGAGAGAAGGCGCAAGCAGACAAGGGAGTCAACGAAGATCTGGCAAATAGGCCAATAATTTTCCTCATGAAGAAGCAAGTACGAGCACTCACGCAGATCTAGCACTAAGGCAACCTTTAAATTTTCAAATCCTCTACACCAATTAAAAGTGATTCTTATCACTAAACACCCTTGTAAATACCATTTCATATTTTTGTAGCTCCATTTTGTGCAAGCCAAGGAGTCCTTGAGCTTGAGGACCTTTCGAAGTATCTACCTGCCAATTTTCGTAATTTTTAGATCTCGTTTGAGCCCTCAAATAAGCCCTGGAACCTAATTTTTAACTAGGCCGGACACTAGGTCTGGACAGGGCCAAAACTTAGCCAAAAACTATAAAAAGAGCTAGAGAGCTCATTTTTGAGGTTAGATTGTAGTTGAAACGAACTTGTAAGAGCATTTTGAAAGTAATTGAAGAACTCCATTGATTCTCACTCGCACGTGTGTGTGTGTGTGTATGTGTGTGCATGCTAGTGTGCTTCTCACTCACGCACTTGTGCCGCCACTTGCTCGAGGTCTTCATACCATCCTCACGTCTTCCCGGATTGACATTAAAGGAGGTGCTACTCATCATTGAGCTACAATGACCCAGCATCACCAACTCCAGGGACAATTAATAGATTTACAAAGATTACATGAAGCTAGTGAAGCAGACAAGGAGAGAATAAAAGCTAGAAGCAATCTGCTTCAAACACAACTAAAGGTGTACATGGAAGAGAATGACACTTTACGAAACAGAAATAAAGAACTGATGAAGTCATTACTTTATGATCAACCCATTGAAAAGCAGGAGACATCAGAAATCACACAGCAAGAATTAAGAGATCAGGTTGCAAAATATACAGAATTGCTACAATAAGAACAAGCATTACGAACCGAATGGGAGCAAAAGTACATTCAAGACACCACCGAGCTCCAAAAACAATTGAATATGGCCAATAGTAAACTTGCCTCAAGTTATAGTGAGAACATGGATCAGGTAGCCGACATTGGCAATGAACTTCTAGTAGCCAAAGAAGCACTCAGGGCAACAATGCAAGAATTAAAAGAAAAGATTGAGCGCATAGAACAATTAGAGACCAAAATAAAGGAGAAAGCACCCATCGGGACACCAGTAGAGCCAGCAAAGGAAAATCCTACTGACGAGGTAGAGGTACGTCCTCTATCTCCCCCGATTTATCATTCTCCACTACACGAACAGTTGGTGGACATACATGATGATCATCCAATGCCATATACTGCAGACATAAGTCAGAAGCAACGGGCACTAGTGGTGTCCCGATTGACAGAAAATTCTGAAAATGAAGTAATCAAAGTAATGAAAGAAGCAAAGATCAAGGGTAAGGACTTGGAAAAGATCATGAAGCCTTTCAACATTCCATACGGATTATTGAAAGAGAAAACAAGACAATATATAAAGAAGATTACAAAGACAAGTCCAGACGAGCAGCTAAACTTTAAACATGACACATTCACTTACACTCAAGAAGAATTTGAAGCTGCACAACCTGTTTGGAGAAGAAAGTTTTTGAAGAAACATCCTACACTTCGGGTGCATTGGCAAACAGCACCATATTTCCTACAGGTAAACCCTTCATTTTGTCCTATACCACGTCGAAGAGAAACCAGGGAATTTTTGGACATGCAAAAAAATGGTGCTATAAATAAACAATGGCCGAATTACCCTCTGCTTCCAAGTCTGCCACATAATTATCTACCTACGGAAGAGTACATGGTAAAAACCATTGAATTTTGGCTACAAAATTATGCAACAATACCAGATGTAACTATAAGGATGACAAATAAAATACTGAGTATGATACTTACAGTATTGAAGGTCTTCAAACACGCAGCCTATACATTTTTGAATTTCATTGGCATTAATCACGGAACAGAGATCCTCATTTTTTATCTCTCTGTTATGCCTAGCCGACCAACCATAATGGCTTATTATTCCAGGCTAATGTTCTTGCCAAGTACATATATGCAAACATTCGAGGAAGCATTTTTTACAAGATTTTTTGAGATAGATTCCGAAATCTTTTAAAAATGTCATCTAATTTGAATGCCAAATTAGTGGCATATGAACTGAGCTTCTTCGCCGACCACAGACATCCACCTAACGATGGCGTAAAGGCAGAATAGTGGAAATAATTAATGGTACGTGAAGCCAATATGCTTAATGACACAGAGCAAAAAGTATATAGAACATACGCCCGTCGATTGTCAAAGCCTGTCGGGGACGACAGAGTCCAGGAGGGGGGCAGTGTTCAGGGAGAATCAAGAAAAAAGAAGAAAAGAAGAAGACAACGAAAGAAGCTTCACTAAAAAGGTAATATCTGAAGACATATCTGTGCAAGAAGCCCCGCAGGGGCACAACACCCATCTCTGCACAAAGCCCCGCAGGGGCACACACCAAGGAAAAGCACGCAGTTGGAAGGAGGAACCAGGGCTAGGAAAGTATCCATGAAGAAGTGCACAAAGATATTCAGCAGTTCCATAGCCACATGAAGGTGCTTCAACCTCTTGACCAACAGAAGGTTCAGATCAAGGCTGAAGAGCTACATCCTCATATGTCTACAAATGGCGTGTGTGGCAACCCAAATTAACAGGCAAACCAAATGCATCAGGCCTAGAGGATGTCAAGAAAAATATCAAACAGGGCCTTTAAAACGGAACGCCAGTCTGACCGACAGGCAAAACTGACCAAGGGTTGCACGCAGGGAAAAGAAGGTGAACAGGCTTAAGTAAAACAATAGGGTCCGATGTGTGCAACCAGGACAAATCAGAGGACCCCTAAAACATAATGCCAGTCTAAGTAGTAGGCAGAACTCACCAAGGGATGTGTGCGATGACAGAGACACACAAGAAGCAAAGCCTATCAAGGGACGACAGAGACAAAGAGGGGGAGAATGTTGCAGAGCTAAAGAGAGCACAAGGCAGAGAAAAAGAAGGGCCCCAAAATTTTTCCGATTTGGACACCCAATTTTTGTATTATAACCATTCTTGTAATATATTTTCCGATGTAAATGCACTAGAGGAGTCCTCTAGATGCATCTCCACAGAAGATTAGAAGCTTACCCATGTAAATTAGTAGGAAATTAGTCTTTCAGTGAATAAAGTGCCGGTCTCTTGTGTGAAAGAACCATTTTTAGGGCACAAGTATATAAGTCAATTTGTGACTCTTTGTAAAGACTTTTGGCCATTGTGAGAATCAAGAGCACAAAAATTCGACTTTGTGTCTTCTCCTCTCTGTATCTTCTTCTTTGTGAGTTTGTGTGCATGTGTATTGCTTGGAAAGAGTGTTAGGAAGTGTTGTGTATCCATGAAAGTGTTTGTTTGTTGTTGTTAAGGTGTGTGCGAAGTGTAAGAAGTGCTGAAGCGTAGGAAGGTTTTCCCACGACTCAGTATTTTGCTCATAACTTGAAGTAGGAGTGTTAGAATTGAGTGAAACCACGTCCATTGGATGCGTCTTCTCGAGAGCTTTGAAACGCATATGCTATTCACTATATTTTGAGTTCGGAGATGAGAGAAAAGCTCAATTTACTGTTGGATGCTGTTCCAAGTATCGTGACACCATGACTGACAGTTGAAGCTTGTTTGGATTAGTCTTTGCCTTGTTTGCACTCTTTGAGTAGTTCATTTGCATTGATCATCATTTGAATGCATGTCTTCATACACTCGGCTAGGTTTGTATACTCATCGGATTGATAATTAAAGCATGAATCCCCACTATATGCACTTGAGGGGGATTGAGGTATAGTCTCTTTCTCCACAAGTCCCTAAGTTGGTTCTTAGGTACACAATCACCTCATAGGGAAGACACCCACATGGTTGACCATACCATAGAAACCATAAACACTAGAATATCCCACCTAAAGAGTATGCTTTTGACTATCTTCGAGCACATTCATAGCTCTAAGAAAGATGAATTGATGTGTTAGGTGGCATATATGCATTGCATTATTAAGTGGTTGGTGGAAAACAATCCCTATTCCAATGTGTATTTCATGGGTGAAAAGGAGCCCTTAAACATCCATATGTTGTATAAAGAGGCCTCATTCTAATGGAAATAACTCTCTCTTTCCATCGCCAAGAATGGCATTTGACATGTATCTTTTATTTCTCTTTGTTTCTTTAGTGAGTAATTAGTTCTTAATGTTTCTTGAATTTCATGGAACTTGTGTATCCTAGGAATGCAAGTCATTCCTTTGTTTGTGTTTTGTTTGTAGTTGAAGCAATGGTGACATACGCAGTCATTCTTCTCTTCCTTCCTTCACTACCTGTGCATGGAGGCGATTCTGGTTTCTATAGAAAATTCATTTCATCATATTCACCAATAGAAGCACCTATGGTAAATTTGCTTCAGGACAAAGTACCTTTTGCATGGAAGCACAAACAACAAGATAATTTTGATACTCTCAAGCAAGCCATTTTAGAGGTTCCAATACTGAAAATGGTAGATCCGTAGAAACCATTTGATTTGGAGACAGATGTTAGTGGCATAGCCATAGGGGCACTCCTAAGCCAAGATGGCGAGCCAATCACTTTTGAAAGTCAAAACTTAACTAGTGCATAATGCAAATGGCTAATGCATGAACAGGAGTTGTATGCAATGGTGCATGCTCCTAAATTTTCGAGACACTATTTTTATGTTGTATACTTTAGAGTGTACAAAGATCACCATATAATCAAGTATTTTTGTAGTTAGCCAAATCTTCAAGGGAGACATACTCATTGGGTTGCGCTGGTGAAGGAGTTTCACATGGAAATCCTGTATAGAAGAGCAAAGAGAATATTGTAGTTGATGCATTATCATGGATAATGTATCAAGAGTGAGCTCTACAATCCTAGAAATTTCATTGCTTCAAGAAATAAAGGAAGCATAGGTGGAAGATCCACATTTGTCATATGTTTACAGGGGATCCAAAGGAAGCGGGATGTTGTCCTAGTAGTGATAGATAGATTGAGCAAGATGGCTCACTTTATACCCACATGGGAAATGGTAGAAGGTCCACACGTAGTGGAGTTATTAATATAGCATGTCTTTAGATTGCATGTGTTATGAACATCCATCGTTTCAGATAGGGATGTTAAATTTATAGGACACTTCTAGAAGTTTGTCTTCGACAAGCTAAAAGTGTCATTAAAAATAAGTAGTGATGACTATCCATAGATAGATGGCCAGATCAAGAGGATCAATTAGATTCTAAAGGACATGCTAAGGGCACATGTGCTTGAGAGCCACACATATTAGGATAATTATTTTCCATTAGTAGAGTTTTCTTATAATAATGGACCTCATAACTTGTGATAGGAATGTCTCTTTTTGACATGAGTTATTGCATAAATCCCATTGCTCCCAGTACCATAGGAATGCCAAACAAATGTCCTACTACTTGAGAATTTCTAGAAAATCTCCAACAAATTTAGAAATAGTAAAAAATCATGTAATCATCCAATGAACTTCAAAGCTTATCCACGAACCCTCCTCTTCAACTTGCTTGAGTGATTTGCAAAAAACGATGAAATTAAACAAGAATATTAGTACAATAGTACACAAGACTAAGACACACTCACCTCATATATTACACATTTCATTTTTTATTCATTTAATTTGTTTTCTATTCCTATTTTCTTTTTTCTATCCTAATTTTGTTTTCTTATTTTGTCTGCTTTTCTTACTCCTAATTTTCTATTTTATTATTGCCTTCTTTATTTATTGTTTTTTGTTTTATATTTATTAAACTAATTTTAAAATAATTAATTCTAAAACAAAATTAGATCAAAAGAAAATAAAGAAAACAAACTATTTCTAAACTAAACAAATAATATAAAAGAAAATAAATAATGAAAAACTCTCTCTCTCTACTATTTTTCTCGAATTTCATGATATGTTTTGTAGTTGAGAATGTCTCTCGAAATAGAGGTTCGCATAAGAACTTATAAAACATATAAGCAAAGCAGCTTCGTAAGTCCTGGGTAATCTAGCCCCAAATCTCCTTCATATATGTCTCTCTCTCTCTCTCTCTCTCTCTCTCTCTCTCTCTCTCTCTCTCTCTCTCTCTCTCTCTCTCTCTCTCTCTCTCTCGTAGAAAACACATTTGCACATACAAAGACAAACACATGTACACACACAAGAGCACTTAACAAAAGCACTCACACACACGACTCATGCACTACTTAACCCACACTCATATACACAAGACAGACATACATAGTTTTTAAATTGTTTTATTTTGTTATTTTTTATTAACATTTTACATTTCAATTTAATGAATAGAGCACATTCATATTCATATTCAGAAGCACATAGTTATGTACATAAAAAATCATAGATTGTCACATAATTTCATAGCACAGACACATAGACATAATCATACACATGTATACATATAAATACATACATAATATTATTCATACACATACGCTCATTTCCATACAAATGCAAACAGACATATGCATACCCTTATACATACACCGCCAAATATACAAAAAGATTCACATACTCACTTACGTGCAAGCACATAAATTCATTTATTTCCCCTTACACATAGTCATTGGCACCGCACAACACAAGAGCACATATACACAACCACATTCATGTCCATTTTTGAATACGTACACATACATATGAGTGCACATTCCTATCACATAGCCACACACTCCAAGTTAAAAGTTATTGAGAGATTAAACTCCACCAAGCATCCTCATTGTTTGCTTATCTCATTTTTTCAAGGTTTCTTCCACTTTCTCTAGAGGTGTAGTTAAGCTTTCATAATTCTGTTTGCACTAAATTTTGGAGCTACGTTTCATCCTAAGGCATGTACGCATCACGTAAAAGTGTAATAAAAACCAGTTTTATTATTTCCAAAATTTTCTCAATTGAATTGAGCAATCTCTAATTTTATTGAGGGGAGCAATACATATCTTCAATATATGATGCATTTTTTGTGAGATGTATTAGAGGATAAACACTCCTATGTGCACAACAAAAGCAAATAAACCCTCCTAGGATTCTGAAATTTTCAGACATAGGCTATGTATTTCTTGAGTTTCTATGAGCACATGTAAAGACTAAAAATGAAACTTGTCAAGCTTAAACTAGAATTAGCAAGATTTCAAATGAGAGTAAAATCACTCCATTTAGATATTGGATGATGCCTAAGCCAACTACAACAAAACAGATAACTTGATCTCTTCATAGAGTATTAGCTAACTACACATACGCTATCCTAGATATTTCTCTACACATGTGCAGGCACTAAAGCGAAGACCTACACCACTCAAACTAGAACTTATAAGCTTTCCAACAACACAAAATCATTGCGAATGGATTTGGGATGAAGGTGAAACAACAATTACAAGTCTTGGGGGTCTGCCAAGATCTTCTAGAGAGATAGAATATGAAAAAGTGAAATCTCATCAAAATATGCAGAGAACAACTAGTAGGGGGTGTATTTAAGCAAGGGGGCATTTTGGACATGCATTTCCATGACTCTAAGTCATAATACAGCTCATTAGAGGCTTTAAAGGTCACATATCAACCTCTTTAACCAATCAAAAGCATATACATGTCAAAAAGTGAGGTCCAATGACATCAAGAGGTGAGCTAAATCTTTTCTATCATCTTATTTCCATTATAGGAATGATTTGACACCTCCAGCTCATGGAAATCATCCTCCTTTCATTGTGGATGATGTGGAAGGTTCAATTTGGGGCATGTTACCACACTCTTTAGCTTGAAATAAAAAACTCTCAACACTCCCCCTCAAGCTCTCGTCGTTTTCCTTTGTTTCTTCATCCTATGTCTCTTATATTGATTGCTTCTTTGAATCCTCCAAGCTTTATACCTTCAAGAAACTTTTTCATCATTTCTGAAACCTGCACTTTTGTGTTCACATACCTTATATCTAGCTCCTTTGCCATCACCTTTTCTCTGATGAAGTGGTAATGAACCTTTATGTGCTTGCTCCTTGCATGAAACATGAGATTCTTAGCTAGGTAGATGCTTAAAATTTTGTCTCCATAAAGAGGAAACTCTTCCACTTTCACTTCAAGGTCCTTAAGTAGCTTTGTAAACCATAGTATCTCACATTTAGCCAATGCTAAAACTCTCTCTTTGAGCCAACACACACTCAACAGTCACTATGAAAGTTGCCCTATACTCAGCCTCACAATTGGAAGTGGCCACAGCTGGCTGGTTCTTGCGCAACCAAGATATACATGAGCTAGCAAGCATGAAGAAAAAGCTAGTAGTGGACACATGAGTGTCATAGCAACCAGCCCAATCAGAGTCAAAAAAAGCATGCAAATCTGGCGGTAGGGATCCCCCCTTAGGATAAAACAACCCAAGTATCCAAGTACCACTCAAGTAGCGAAAGATGCGCTTAACCGCCTGCCGATGCTTGACTCCTCGACAATGCATAAACCTGCTCATCAGTGAGACAGCAAATTGAATACCTGGCCGAGTAATGCATAAGTAAATCAAGCATGCAACAGCTTGCTGATACAAAATAGCATCAAATGCATCTCCAGCATCATGAAGACTCAATCGTAAACCTGCCTCCATAGGAGTAGCAATAGGTTTATAGTCTTCAAGTACAAAATGCTGCAATAATGTGTCAATATATTTCGTTTAACACAAGGCCATTCCACCATCAACATGCATAAACTGAATGCCCAAATAGTGATGCAAATGCCCCAAATTAGACATCTCAAATCAGGCATGCAAATCAGCCTTAAAATCAGCAATATGCCTCTCATGAGGACCAACGAGCAGCATGTCATCAACATAAACCACAATGATCAGAAGCACATCATTAGCACGCTTAACATATAAGGTGCTTTCAATTAGACTGTTCTTTAAACCATGTGCAATCAGATAGGCATGTATCTTCTCATACCAAGCATGTGGTGCTTGCTTTAAACCAAATAATGCCTTCTTTAACCTGCACACTTGGTTTTCATGTCTTTTGTGCACAAAGCCACGGGGCTGAAAAACATACACTTCTTCATGCAAGTCACCATTCAGAAATGTTGTTTTAATTTCCAACCGATGTACATTCCAACCATGATGAGATGCAAGTGCAAAGATGCTATGAACAATAGTCATTCAGCAAGTAGGAGCAAAGGTTTCATCAAAATCAATGCCTCTTTCCTATGAATAACCCTTTGCAACAAGCCTAGCCTTATACCTCTCAACTGTACCATCAGGTTTACACTTCATCTTGTATACCCACTTAATGCCAATGGCCTTCTTGCCAAGAGGCAAGTCCCATAAAGACCAAGTACCATTCTTCATTAAGATTGCATAGCAGCCATCCAATTTTCTGAATTTTGTGCTTCATCAAACGAAAAAGGGTCATTCTCATCACCAAGACTAGATGCAGCCATAGCATAGCAATCTGATGCAAAAGAGGCACTATGAGAGCCTGATCGAATACGATGTGATAGATGTGCATCTAATTTACTATCACACAAAGTTTGCACTAGCCATTTTGGCATAGTTTTTGCCTCCTCAATATCACCTCTCTCATCAACAAGTGCATCATGTAAATCTGCATCGAAAATGGGATGATCTACATCATCACATGAAACCTACAAAGGTTGAGAAGTTGCCTCATTAGGACTAGCTATAGTCTGTCCACGTGTAAAAAGAAGCAACAAAGTATCATACATGTCTTTGGAGCTAACAGATGTCTCCTTAGTACATGAAAGCAATGGCTGAATACCATCTTCCACAAAAGCAACATCACAGCTAACCAGAATGTGTTTAGTCTGTGGATGATATAGACGATAGCCTTTACTTTCAGAACTTTACCCAACATAAATGCATTTTACTGCTTTATCATCCAGTTTTCTGTGATGTTGTTCAGGCACTAATGCATATGCCAAATAACCAAAAACACGCAGATGAGCAACAGATGGCTTGTGATCAGGCCAAGCCTCATATGGATTGATAAACTACAGCACTTTAGTGGGGCACCTATTAAGTACATATGCTGCACACATGCCAACCTCAAGCCAGAAACTATGTGGTAAATGTTGGAAAACAATGTCACATCAGTTCAAAATCTATTTAGGGTAGAAACCCTACTTTTGGTACTTAGTCATTTTTGGCACAAAAATGGGTAAAATTTTTATGAGCATATCTTGTAGAGCTTGAAGGGAGCTTTCCAATGGTATATGACATGCATGAGGAGCAGTTATGAAGAGATTTGAAGGATTCAATGAGTGCTTTTATACACTTTCCTTATTTGAAAGCTAAAGGCTACATCAAAATAGGTATTTAGAGGTTTTTCTAGAGAGTTTTGATAGATCTCTTTCATGGCAAGAAAGCTTATCTAAGAAGACAAATGTGGAGAGCATCAATTTTATTTTCAGCCAATCTTGTGTTGCAATTTGGTTGGTAACTCTAGAAAGGTAATTCATCATTCAGACAAAAGATTGGTGAATTAGTCATTTGAAGCATAATTTTGATTCAAAGATATGAGGAGATGGTAAAACATGATTCTATATTCACTTCCATTTATATACCATATTTGTTTTGTCTCTTACTCTTAGCACTAGAGAAAGAGAAAAATTCATTTGAAGAAGGTAAGAGTGCTTGCTACTTCAACATGAAGAGAACAAAAGGTATGGAAGAGAAGTTTGAAGATGTTGACATCATCACGTGGAAGAAACATGTAGAAAAAGAAGGTCCAACAATTTCAAAGGGAAAGTAAGATTTTATTTTCTCTTACATTTTCCATATACTTTTCCTATTTTATCCTCTACATCCAAAGACAAGTCTACGAGAACATCTTGTGTGAAGAAATTTAAAGAAGAAGTAGTTTCTTGTTTTTTGCACTATACTTGATCATGTTTTAGTATATTTGACGAAGAATTGCATTGAGAGAAAGAAAAGCAGCAGATTTTGAAGACAACTTGTATATTTTGACTCATATGAATGAGTTATATATAAGTTGAAGTTTTTGAGCAAGCAGCTATATGTTCCCTCAAAGAATTTTTGGAGTGTCAATACAGAGCTACTTGGTATATGAGAAGTTGCAGAGAAGTATGTTTCTTCTTTATCTAACTCTTGAGGTAAAAGAGTTTTTTGTAGCAGATGTTGAAGACTTGGGTTGAGGTTTTGTGTTTGGAAAAGTTATCTCATATTTAATATGTTCAGAAAACTTCAAAAAATTCAGATTTTTGATGTACTAGTCAGTTGAAGAATCTACTTTCTATTATTGTCTTGAAGTTTGTCCACTTATGTTTCAAGTAGGAGTTGCAGATTCTTGAGAAGGATCTGATTGGAGAAAAATTTTACAACTTTGTGAGAAGCATGGAAACTTGGAGACATTCAGGTAATAAATCAAACATTCAGTCATGAAGGTTTGATGAGAGAAGATTCTATTCAGATATCTTGTTGGAGAGATCTTGGTAAGATCTAGATAGATCATGAAAGATCTTGTGTATTTATGATTCAGATGTCTATCCTTTGTTTGTAAAGTTCTTAGCATTGGAAGAAGTAAGTCAAAGATTCAGATTCTATCAGATTTGTGGTTGTTGGGAGATTCTTGGACGAGAAGGAGTTTGAGGGTTTGTAGGAGAAAAAGGAAAGAACAAAAGAGGAAATAACCTTAGAAACTTCTGCAGAAGCACACCTTGGAATCTTGAGTTTAGATTACAGTAAAACAATTACAATGTTTGAGCACAATCCGAGTCAATACTTCTGTGCGCAACTACAGAGAGTGCTTCATTACAAAATACCAATTATCCCGAAGTCTTCTTGCAATCGGCCACCTCTGCACCAGACCTCCACTTGCTTCAAGCTTATCCTTGTGCACACCTTGCACCAAGCTTCCACCAAGCTGAGGAATGAATACCTTCTGTCGGCACGCACACAGCAAAGGGACCTTGAGATCCTTGGGGTCTAGCTTCGCACTCTCTGCACTCTTCCTTAGCCTCCCTTCATGCCTCTTCACTTCCACCTCTCTGTGTCGTCGCACACTGGTGACTCTTGCACTTCCCTTTCTTGCTTCCACTTAGACTATCCTCTGTTGCTTCCTTCTCCACGAGTCCCCCAAGAATAGCCTTTGCCTTCTTTTTTGAGTGTGTCGGTCCCGTGCGCTCCTAACTACAATAGAATCTTGGTACTCCTTTGATGTCCCAAGATTGTCATTTCAAGTGGCAGTCAACGACTCACTACTTTGTCCTGTAGTGACTTTAGACTACGACAAAAAATTTGATTGGGCGGCCATATTTCCACCTGTGCGTACACGGCCGCAACATACCTTCACCTTTTCCTTTTAATTCTTCACTTTTGCACCTAAGAGGGGGTTCACCTGAACCTTCCAAATTACTTTAACGCACCCTTTGAACCTTAAGGAATTAGAAAAATACTTCTGTAATATCTCTTGTCTGTGAACAATCAAAAGTCACCTTTTATATGAACAATTGAAGGTGCACTACCTGTGCACTTTGACCCTTGAATTTTGACACTTTACTCTTGACTATGCGTAACTGTGACCTTGACCTTGCTGGTTTCAACCAGCTAGGGCTCAACAGATGCCCACCACCTAATGTGCTCTCCGTCCCGGAGAGACCACAATAACACGATACAAGGAGGCCTCAATAACAGAGAGTAAACATCAGAAGAACCACAGAGGAACCGGGGTAATGAAAATAGATAAAGAGTGCTCTTATTTATTAAGCAGAAAAAACAGATAAAGAGTGCTACTAGTAATTATTAACCCGGATCATGACAAAAGCAGCAGGATGAGGAGAGGTGGTGTGAATATCTATAAGGAAAGCTGAACCGATATGCAAATTATTGAGAAAGGTGATTTTGTCCCGCAGCGGAGGGTTGTGGAGAGGAGGGCAGTGGAGCAGAAGCTTGCTCAATCATATGATGGAGAGAACTAAGGCACTGCCGAAGATGGTCCTGTTCACGTTTGATACGACGGCAAGCAGCATTATCACATAACCCTAAAGAAGAGCGATTTTGAATATCCGACAATGCTTTTAACGCGAAATCAGCCATATCTCTATATCTGTCTCTTTCTTCTCTGAGTAATCGTGCCAATTCCTAGAGGGATTGCCATTGAGACGTGGCCATGTGATTGATGTTATCAATTGTAGAAATATATTGTTGATGAATAGAAGCTTCAGCCGAAATTGAATCCAAGGACACCTTGGATGTGTTAGCACTGCCCAGAGCAATGTCACTTGCTTCGCGAAGTAAATGTAAAAAGGAAGGGGCAGACGGGATGTCAATTGTCAGAGCAGGGGTGACAGGCGGATTGGGATGATGGGTTGGAGTGGTAGAGGGATTGTGTTGCGTAGGAATGTTCGAGGGAATGGGTTGGGTGAGGGGAACATCAATGATAGGGGGGAAAATGGAAACAGGAGGACAGGGGGGTGTACAGGTGGGGTTGTGGGGGTTGAGCTGTGTTTGAACGAGCGGCCGGAAAGTTGTTGTGGGAGAAGGGCCAGGCATGAGAACAGGGTCAGGGGTAGGAATTAACGCAGTAGCAGTAGATGCGGGAAGGATATGCGAAGAAGGTTGTGGAGGAAGTGAGGTGATATCGGGGGGGCGGAGAGCGGTGTGGAAGCGAAAGCTGAGTCAATGGAGATTGGAGGGGAGGGAGGAGGGTGTGATATGGAAGGTAGACCGGGATTAGTAGGCTGGTTGCTAACAGGGTTGTGAGGACAGAATAGATGGAAAATGTGCGAGAGCCCCGAGTGAGAGCTTCACGAAGGCGCCGGGCGCGCAACTGTAAGGAACTATAGATGAGGGCGGCGTAAGGGTATGGATGGCTATTGAGGAAGCAAAAAAGGGGATCAGCAATGCGAATATCAGACCATGGTAGTGAAGATGTGGGGTGACGAAGCAAAAAGAAAAAAATGAATGAATTTAGGATGGATGTCATGCGGATTGAGAATCGGGCATTATTGTCAAAGCGATCTCGACAAAAGGCAATGGTGGCAGAGGCTGACAATCCAGAATATAAGAAGGGTGGATAATTGAAGTGGATGGGGGAGGAGCCAAGACTGGCGGCAAGAGCGGGAATGGAGAGAGTGCCTGTGCGAAAATTAGGAAAGAGACGGAGAGCTTCATAGACATCACTATAATTGGAGGGATCGTTCAAGAAAACATTGGCTAAGCCCCAGAGTCCCGCCTGCTGAAGATGTTCGACAGAAAAAAGATGACAGAGTTCAATGGTTGGGAGAGACAAATGAATGCGAATCTGCAGATCTAATCGGGCGGAAGAAAAATTCGTATATAATCTCCTGAAGGCGAATTCAGTTGTGAGGTATGAGAAGCAAAAGGAGAAGGAGAAAAATGATGAGGGAGGGGAGGTGGAGAATATAGGTCGGTGGAATCAGATTGAATCGAATAAGTAGGAATATTGAGAATGGCACGAGGAAGAGCGGAAGTTGCTGCATCATGGGGTGGGTTAAGTGAGACGGGCAATGTAGGGATCTGGTAGGTGGGGCCGGGGAGCGGTTGTGCAGATGCGGGAGGCGGGTAATTTGGATTGGTTGTATGTAGAGCTGAAGGCGTGACTTCGGCGCAGTGGGATCAGCCATAGGTTTTGGTGGAGAAAGGAATTGATGGGAAACTGAGTAATGAGAGGCAGTTTAGGGCCCCGGTAGAGATTGCAAGGTTTCCGTATATATATATATATATAGTTTCGAGCGAAGAAATTAGTAATGATTGGCTTTTGGAGGTTTTTGGTGAGGAGAGTGAGGACGGCGGCGGGATGATGCTACCGTGAAGGGGTTGAGGGTTGGTCGAGGGCGGGGTGTGCAGGCACTTCGGGTGCGGAGGCAAGGGGAGGTTGTGTGCCTGTGGTGCGGAGTAGGGCGCGGGGCTCTACGGAGGCGGGAGAAGGATAGGTGTGGCGAGGCTAAGCGGCGGCGGAGGAGGGTAGGGTAGGTCGAGGCGGATAGGTGCGGGGGGCCGGGGCGGGGGAGGGAGAGAGGGAGGTGGCAGGGTCGGCGGGCGGGTGAGGGGGAGGTGGCGGGGGCGGGGGCGGGTTCTGCGGGGCAGGGTAGCGGGGGTAGGGGGCGGGGTGGGAAAGGGGGAGGTGGTGGGGGGCTCTGCGGGTTCTGCGGGGCAGAGGTGCGAGAGGGGGAGGTGGCGGGGGGCTCTGCGGGTTTTGCGGGGCGGGGGTGGGAGAGGGGGTGGTGGCGGGGGTCGACGGGCGGGGGAGGGGGAGGTGGCGGGGGCGGGGGCGGGGGCGGGTACTGCGGGGCGGGGGTGGGAGAGGGGGTGGTGGCGGGGGTCGGCGGGCGGGGGAGGGGGAGGTGGCGGGGGCGGGTTCTGCGGAGCGGGGTAGCGGTGGGGGTAGGTGGCGGGGTGGGAGAGGGGGAGTTGGCGGGGGGGGGCTCTGCGGTTTCTACGGGGCGGGGGTGGGAGAGAGGGAGGTGGCGGGGGTCGGCGGGCGGGTGAGGGGGAGGTGGCGGGGGTGGGTTCTACGGGGCGAGGTAGCGGGGGGTAGGGGGCGGGGTGGGAAAGGGGGAGGTGGCGGGGGGCTCTGCGGGTTCTACGGGGCGGGGGTTGGAGAGGGGGTGGTGGCGGGGGTCAGCGGGTGGGGGAGGAGGAGGTGGCGGGGGGGTCTGCGGGTTCTGCGGGGCGGGGGTGGGAGAGGGGGTGGTGGCGGGGGTCGACGGGTGGGGGAGGGGGAGGTGGCGGGGGCGGGTTCTGCGGAGCGGGGTAGCGGTGGGGGTAGGTGGCAGGGTGGGAGAGGGGGAGTTGGCGGTGGGGGGCTCTGCGGGTTCTGCGGGTTCTGCGGGGTGGGGGTGGGAGAGAGGGAGGTGGCGGGGGTCGGCGGGCAGGTGAGGGGAGGTGGCAGGGGCGGGTTCTGCGGGGCAGGGTAGCGGGGGGTAGGGGGCGGGGAGGGAAAGGGGAAGGTGGCGGGGGGCTCTGCAGGTTCTGCGGGGCGGGGGTGGGAGAGGGGGTGGTTGCGGGGTCGGCGGGCGGGGGAGGGGGAGGTGGCGGGGGCGGGTACTGCGGAGCGGGGTAGCGGTGGGGGTAGGTGGCAGGGTGGGAGAGGGGGAGTTGGCGGGGGGGCTCTGCGGGTTCTGCGGGGCGGGGGTGGGAGAGGGGGTGGTGGCGGGGGTCGGCGGGCGAGGGAGGGGGAGGTGGCGGGGGCGGAGGCAGGTTCTGCGGAGCGCGGTAGCAGTGGGGGTAGGTGGCGGGGTGGGAGAGGGGGAGTTGGCGGGGGGGCTCTGCGGGTTCTGCGGGGCGGGGGTGGGAGAGAGGGAGGTGGCACGGGTCGGCGGGCGGGTGAGGGGGAGGTGGCGGGGGCGGGTTCTGTGGGGCGGGGGTACCGGGGGGTAGGGGGCGGGGTGGGAAAGGGGGAGGTGGCGGGGGGCTCTGCTGCGGGGCGGGGGTTGGAGAGGGGGTGGTGGCGGGGGTCGGCGGGCGGGGGAGGGGGAGGTGGCGGGGGGCTCTGCGGGTTGTGCGGGGCGGGGGTGGGAGAGGGGGTGGTGGCGGGGGTCGGCGGGCGGGGGAGGGGGAGGTGGCGGGGGCGGGTTCTGCGGAGCGGGGTAGCGGTGGGGGTAGGTGGCGGGGTGGGAGAGGGAGAGTTGGCGGTGGGGGGCTCTGCGGGTTCTGCGGGACCGGGGTGGGAGAGAGGGAGGTGGCGGGGGTCGGCGGGCGAGTGAGGGGGAGGTGGCGGGGGCGGGTTCTGCGGGGCGGAGTAGCGGGGGGTAGGGGGCGGGGTGGGAAAGGGGAAGGTGGCGGGGGGCTCTGCGGGTTCTGCGGGGCGGGGGTGGGAGAGGGGGTGGGAGAGGGGGTGGTGGCGGGGGTCGGCGGGCGGGGGAGGGGGAGGTGGCGGGGGCAGGTACTACGGAGCGGGGTAGCGGTGGGGGAGGTGGCGGGGTGGGAGAGGGGGAGTTGGCGGGGGGGCTCTACGGGTTCTGCGGTGTCGGAGAGATCCTCTCTCCCTAACTAGATATCCCAATCCTTTATTTTGACATATGAATGGTCGAAATAATGAATAGAATTATTGAAGGCATGGTGCACGATCGGTAGTGGATTTTATGCTCTTCATGGAATGCCAATGGATCAAATCAAGGTTCTTAGCTGTCATTGATTGCAGATTAAATAAACCGATTTCTCAAATATGGGTGACTAGATGCTGCATTTGTATTGGACAATGGAATGATTATCATAAAAAAGTGGACATGCACACTGATGAAGGAGGACTACTTTAAATTTGGTGAACATCTCATGTATATATTCATGTGTGTATCCGCATCTACATACAACCATATGCCATCAAAATGCATACCGTATGACCCTAAGAAACCATTTAGTGCTAAAGCTTGTAAATGCAAACCATGATCAATTGCATTAGAACGTGACTATAAATCGAAAGCGACATGATGTAGCAACGACTTGCACATTGAAAGTGGAAGTTGGAATAGTTCTGCATGAAAAAACTGTGCATGAAAAAACTGAGTAAGTGAAGATCAGTGATCAGCGGTCATCCACAATTAGAACAAAACTCACGCAGATGCATGAAAAGGAAAGGAGGCAATTGCATGCGGGAGATGAAGGAATGTGGGCGCATGCACAACAAAGAGGAGAGTTCTGTCGTGAAGGAGTTCATGAATTTGGTACGCATCTGCGGGCATGGAGGAGGGTCGGCAAAGGAGGCATAAAAGAAGGCGCAGGCAGTCACAATGGGGGGGCTCGCTTTTCTTTTCGTGGGAGAAGTTCTGAGAACGCATGGAAACTGAGAGAAAGCCACTACATTTTTTAATGAAGTCAGGACGCATCTGTTCGAGGAAGACGGATTGATATTGAGTCAGAGGAGAAGCTGCCAATACCAGGCATGAGCTACCCGAAGAGATTAAAAGCTTCGATGGAAAAATGAGACATAGCTTATCTGGGATCGTTTATGTTCGACGGGCGGCAGACGGAAGTTTAACAGACGATGAAGGTGTATTTCATCATTAACAGAGTTGCTCTGAACTCATAGAGAATTGCAAAGTTGTTCTTGCCTCTTCGACAGGTTTTTTCCTTATGCTTATTATGCTTTTACATTGTTAATAGTTGGGCATCATTGTCTGCACTTTGTCGTCACCACTCCATCATTTACATACTGCAATATTGTTCTGACAACACTTCTTTCTGATGACGATAACATCCTGCCAATGCCGTGCAACATTTAATCAGCAACAGAGAGGAGGAACTGTTGAAAAGTACTTGTTGTGACTTTTAAATGATCACTGTGAAATGATTATGAAATTTGTAAAACTTATCTTGAGCATACGCTATTTCCTGTCTTCATGTCATTGTTGACATAGTCAAATTGTCCTTCGATCATCCCCATGATACTTTCATATGATTTTGAAAGATACAAGTTTATAATTTTGCGAAATTTGTCTATAGAAGCTGCACAGATCCATGTTATGTTATGGAATTGCTTAGTACGATCTTGTTAATGATACTAATCCCAATATTAATATCACGCACTGCAGAGGAAATACTCCTAACCCAATGAGATTACAGGTTCATCATATGTGAATGCCTCTCGATTGTGACAACACTCGAGAAAAAAAAATATATTTGATGATTATCTATCAACGGTCGATTATGCTCTTTACTCTATGCTCAACAGAAAGAGTTTATCCGATGGATTTTAATGATGTTTGATCCGACGGATTTTGATGCTGTAATTCCACTACATTATCAATGATCTGATGATGCTAATACTCCATAAATCTTTGATGCTTGAATCTGACAATGACCGAAAGCAGACTTCCTGAGTTCTTTACATGTTGTTGAACTTATCATCTCTGTTTCCTATTTGTTTCAAAGAGAGGCTCATGGAACTTAGGCTCAAATTAGGAGTTGTCCGTCCATAATGTTCTTCTGAATGTAAACTTTTCTTCCAAATTTGGTAACTTTCTCTGTCATTCGGATCTTCTTTACATTGATGGGTTTTAATCTACATATATAAAGAGTACATCTTTACTTATTTTATAGAGATTAGATAGTTCAAGTTTTCTTTTCTCTGTTACTACAAAGACAAAATTTCCTTAGCATGAATAGATAGTTCAATCATCACTCATGTGGAGTAGATGCGATATCTTAATTGTGAAAATTTGCGCCTATTTTTTTTATGTACTTTGAAACATAGACATAACAAAAAACCGAAAATAATTGAAGAATAAAGAATTAATTTTGCCTCTTGTAGCTGCTACGATTTCCTGATCAGCGCATCATATTTTTTTCACTCCAACTACTTACATCTTTGAATATTATGTCCAATTGTATTCACACCAGTTTTACAGTTATACATTTAAATACTGAAGATATTTTAGACGTTTTTCTTTGCACGATATCTGTAGCTCTTCGTGATCCTGCTGAGTTTTTGCTTCGATCAAGCATACATTGGTACTCGAGAAAATATAAGTATATTTTGATTTTAAACCTTTTTGCTTGATCGCTTTAACACTTTCGGTACTAGGACACTGAAATTGTTTCTTTGGCCATACGAGAGAGCAAAAAGTTGTGCTGAAAAGTTTGGAAGTCACACAATTATTGTTTGAATTGCTGGAACATCTAATCAGTTCATCAATAATTTACATGCATAAGTAGGAAAATCTTCATGGGACGACAATTGAACAAACTTCAGTTGCACTCTTAGGTGAACAATTAGTTATCTTCGTAAAAGTTCCTTTGAAATTGTCTTTCTAATTGTTTTGACGATCTATTCATTGCTAGACAGTTCATACGTGTTTGATTAATTCAATTTGAGTCACTACACCCATACAAAACATTACTCGAGATTTCAAGCTCATTGTTGCAGATCTTAATTGATTCAACTGCTCACCTTGGCATTGATCTTTACATTGTTAAGTTGAAATTTTTATTCGACTCAACATCTCTTCATTTTGAAATTGAATACCAATAAAAATTGATTCATAATTCTTGAGGATTTGATGACGAACAAGCAAATTGAATTTATATATGCACCTTGAATCTTTACTTTATCTGAGTTTGCTCTAAGCACCCTGTGTGCGCCGTATTGTTGGCGGTCGCCCTGATCCACCGACCGTCGCTTTCGCTCCCACAGCGGGGGGGGGGGGGGGGGGGGGGGGGGGTAGGAGAGAGGGAGGTGGCGGGGGTCGGCGGGCGGGTGAGGGGGAGGTGGCGGGGGCGGGTTCTGCGGGGCGGGGTAGCGGGGGGTAGGGGGCGGGGTGGGAAAGGGGGAGGTGGCGGGGGGCTCTGCGGGATCTGCGAGGCGGGGGTGGGAGAGGGGGTGGTGGCGGGGTCGGCGGGCGGGGGAGGGGGAGGTGGCGGGGGGCTCTGCGGGTTCTGCGGGGCGGGGGTGGGAGAGGGGGTGGTGGCGGGGGTCGACGGGCGGGGGAGGGGGAGGTGGCGGGGGCGGGGTCTGCGGAGCGGGGTAGCGGTGGGGGTAGGTGGCAGGGTGGGAGAGGGGGAGTTGGCGGGGGGGGCTCTGCGGGTTCTGCGGGGGGGGTGGAGAGAGGGAGGTGGCGGGGGTCGGTGGGTGGGTGAGGGGGAGGTGGCGGGGGTGGGTTCTGCGGGGCAGGGTAGCGGGGGGTAGGGGGCGGGGTGGGAAAGGGGGAGGTGGCGGGGGGCTCTACGGGTTCTGCGGGGCGGGGGTGGGAGAGTGGGTGGTGGCGGGGGTCGGCGGGCGGGGAAGGTGGAGGTGGCGGGGGCGGGTTTTGCGGAGCGGGTAGCGGTGGGGGTAGGTGGCGGGGTGGGAGAGGGGGAGTTGGCGGGGGGGGGCTCTGTGGGTTCTGCGGGGCGGGGGTGGGAGAGAGGGAGGTGGTGGGGGTTGGCGGGCGGGTGAGGGGGAGGTGGCGGGGAGGGGGAGGGGGGGTGGGGGGTGGCGGGGTAGGGGGGTAGGTGGCGGGGTGGGGGAGAGTAGGAGGAGGGTGGGTTTTGCGGGTTCTGCGGGGCGGGGTAGCGGGGGTGGGGGGGCGGGGTGGGAGAGGGGGAGGTGGCGGGGGTCGGCGGGCGGGGGAGGGGGAGGTGTGAGGCTGGGTGGGGGAGAGTAGGAGGAAGGGGGGTTTGCTATGGGGGCGAGTAGGAGGAAGGGGGGTTTGCTGTTGTGGCTTAGATGGACGTCGACAATCGGTGAGGTCGTTGGTTCAATTCTGTGCGCCACCATTGAATGCTCAAGCGTTGAGGAATACAAAGCTTCAAGGAAGTTGACCCGAGGCCACAGCTTCCGAATTGGAGAGGGTGGATTCTCGATGGGAGGGCTATCTTAAATAGCAAGAAGACTAAATATTCACCTCACAGAAAAAGGTCAGTTCAAGGAAAAAAGAGTGTTTGAAAGAGAGGGGATGCAAACCCCAATCTCATCCATCAAAGAAATAAATAAAGAAAAGGCCATCATTTAAAGTTTCCATGTCGAATTAAGAGCCATAAAAAAAATGGACGCCCAAAATTTACGTTAGCACTTATTAAAACGTAAGCGATAGAAAAAGCAAAATGACCTAAGAACTCATTATTTGGGTGTTTAAAATTTTTTATGATAGGCTTTGAGCCTGGAAATATTTACTAGCGGCAGGGTGTCTCCATTGAGTGTTTCTAACTGCACGGCACCCCAATGCAACATCTTCATAACGCGAAAAGGGCCTTCCCAGTGAGGGATCCATTTTCCTTTAGCTTGAGTAGAAATCTGTGGTCTGTGTAAAAGAGCTAAATCACTAGGCTTCAATTTATTGTGCCATAAATTTTTGTCATGAGTCTCCTTCCTCTGTATCTGAATATTCTCTAACTGTCTGGAGGCTAAAGTCCTTGATTCCTCTAGTTTATGCAAGGCAGTCAGTCGAGCTGGAACTTCTATTCCGTTTTTCTCAACCCGGTTTTGCTCAACCTTTTCAGTTCTGATGGAGCCCTTGATGAACTCAAATGGTTCAATGGGAACAAGGCCATAAACGAGTTGAAAAGGAGAATATCTTGTTTCTTTATAGGCTAATCGGTATGCCCATAATGTACCAAGATAAGCCTGCCCCCAAGAGGTGGGTTGTAACATACATTCCTTTCGTAACATGGAAATCAATACTTTATTGGTTGATTCTGCCTGACCATTAGCTCTTGGGTAGTATGCACAAGAAGACCTATGTAGAATTCTATACCTGTTGAAAATTTCCTGCAGGACTTTATTGACAAAATGAGTACCCTGATCTGTACAAATTTCAAGTGGACATCCGAACCTGCAAATGATGTTACTGTATAAGAAGTCAGCCACAGTTTGGGCAGTGCAATCAGTGGATGCTATGGCCTCAGCCCATTTGGTCGCATAGTCTGTGGCAATCAATAAATACTTTTCTCTTTTTGGCAATGCCATAGGGTAAATAGGCCCTACAAAATCCAATCCCCACTTTTCAAATGGTTGCCAAGAAGTGGAAACAACCAAGGGGTTATGCCTCTGCTTTGTTGGCTTAGGTCCACACCTCTGGCAAATGTCACATGCCTTTCCCCATTCATCTGCATCCTTAAATAGTGTAGGCCACCATAGACTAGCATCCAGTATCCTCTAACTCATAATATGCCCTGGAAGGTGCCCACCACCTGTTCCTTCATGTGCAGAGTGAAGGACTTCCCTCACTTCTTCTTCTTCCAAACACTTCCTGAACCTGTCATCCTTGCCCTGTCTATACAATTTATCTTTAATGAAGGTATATGGTCTACTCTTGATTAGCAGTCTCTTCTTTTGCACAGCACTAGCCTTTTCTGGATACAACCCAGTTTTAATGAAATTTTTGATATCATAATACCAACGTTGAGCTTGTACAGCGAACGGATGAGCATCTGGAAAATCATCATTGATTCCACTAGTTTGATTCATCCTATTGATTCTGGATAGGTGATCCGCCATAACATTTTCTTTACCTGGTTTATGGACTACAGAAAAATCAAACTCTTGGAACAACAATAACCACCTCCATATTCTACTAGTGGCTTGTGGTTTCTTGAGTAGGTATTTTAGTGGTTGGTGATCTGTTATAATAAAAAATTTTACTCCCAGTAAGTAATGACGGAATTTTTGGACAGCAAAGACCATTGCTAGGGCTTCCCTTTCTGTAGTACTGTAATTCCTTTCAGCCTTGGTCAAGATTCTACTGGCATATTGAATTGGTCTATCCACTTTAAATTCTTCACTGGGTTGGGTCAAAACTGCCCCCACTGCATAGGCACTGGCATCTACATGTATATGAAAGATTTTTGACCACTCAAGTGTGACCAAAATAGGAGCAGACACTAACCTTGACCGTAATGTTTGATATGCTTTTTCCTCCTCTTCTTCCCATTTAAAAGGTACTTCCTTACCTGTAAGTCTAGCCAGAGGTCTGGCTATCTCTGAATACATTTTTATAAACCTTCTATGGTATCCAGTATGCCCCAAGAAACTCTGAATCTCTTTAGGGGATTTAGGTTTAGGCAACTTTAATATAGAAATGATTTTGTCAGGAGCTGGGGCCATACCTTTAGCCGACACCACATGTCCTAAGAGAGTTCCTTCTGTCACAAGGAAATGACATTTGTTTCGATTGAGCTTTAACTTAGTCTCCCTGCATCTTTTGAAAACATTTTGCAGCTGCCTCAAGTGGTGGTCCAAACAATCTAGAGGAGTTTCTTTCTGAGATCCTGAAAACGAAGAGAAGTCATCCATGAAGATTCTAAGTGATTCCAGCAATAGGGGGCCAAAAATAAGATTGACGGTTCTGTTAAAGGTGGCTGGAGCATTTCTGAGCCCAAATGGCATTTTTACATACACATATGTTCCCCAAGGTGTGATAAAAGCAGTCTTTTCACGATCCTCTGGGTGTATTGATATTTGATTATAGCCACTAAATCCATCCATAAAGCTATATAATGCATGCCCAGCCACTTCTTCAATGACGTGTTCTGCAAAAGGCATTGGGAAACCATCTGGAATGGTCACCTTGTTGAGTGCTCTAAAGTCAACACAAATTCTGATTTTATTAGTATTCTTCTTAGGTACTATAACCATAGGTGAGAGCCACTCTGAGTGTTCTACAGGAATGATGATTCCTACATCCTCCATCTTTTGGATTTCCACATAGACAGCTTCAGCATATTTTGGATTAAGTCTATAACTCTTTCCTCTTATGGGTTTGACTCCATCAACCAGAGGGATTCTGTGCTCTCCATAAGTTGCAGGCACTCCTTCTAAGTCTTTATAATGCCAGGCAAAAACATCTATATACTTGGTCAAGAATGATTTTATCTTTTCAAGGAGCCCTTGGTGGCTCCACAACCAAGTGGCCACCAAAACTGGTTGATTATTGTCTTGAGTGCCTAATTGTATTTCTTGGACAGGATTTCTCTCTACCATATTATCTTCGTGTGCATCTTCTTCCTTGTCTTCTTCTACTAGCTTTTCGTGCATTGCTTCATAAGCAGGTGTATTTTGGACTTCAATGTGTTCCTCCTTGTCCTGCATCCATCCTGCAGGGATTTCTTGAATTGGGAAAGAACATTCTTCACTAGAATTTTGTACCTTGCCTTTAGCTTTAGTAACCTCTTTATCTGTGGTTGTCATATCCTCCTCCAAGTTGTATTTGAGGGGTGTCTTCTGTTGGAGAAACAATCACTAATTAGACATATATTTGAAGGTCAAATCTTAGGAAGAAAACCCCATGCCTATGTGAAGGGACAAATTCACAAGTGTATCATACTTGTAAAGCTAGTTCACTTTAGTTCTAGAAGTTTTTTTAAAAAAAATCACGGGAATGAGAAAATCTATATAAGTTAGTTAGTATTAACTGACGCGAGAAGAAGAAGAAGGAAGACAATGAGAAAGTGAGAAGAACTCATTTTTGTATGACTGAGTATAGTCGGGCTTCTCTGAGCGAGAAAGCACTTGTAAGCTTCTGAGTTTTCATAGTTATGACAAGAACTAGTCAAAGTTCTGTGTATAAGTCTTCTTCCTCCATCTCCAGTGTTTGTCTTCTGTGTAATGATTTGAAAGGTTGAAGTTTTCCAAGCAAGTCGATGCCTGGCATCGAATCTCACTTGATAAGTCCTTATCTTCATATCTGATTTTTATCTACTGCCAAATCTTCTTGAAAAGATGATGTTGTTGGAGCAACTCGATGCCTGGCATCGAATTCCAGTTGATAAGTCATATTCTAAGTGTGCATGAAATCACCTATAGTTTTTGGTGTCCAAAAGATCAAGACTTTATGCGGGAAGTCGATGCCCGGCATCGAATCCCTGTTGAAAAGTGGCCAAAAAACATCCCAAGTCGATGCCCGGCATCGAATTCTTGTTGCAAGTCGATGCTAGGCATCGAATTCTAATTTTAAACAGGCGCTCTTACTATAACAGGAAAGATTTCTAGTTTTGGAAGGTCATACAGGGTCATCTTGTGAGAGCCATAACTTGAGTTCTAGAGATCCGTTTGATGCATATGATAGCTTGTTGGAAAGCTCTACTCTTCTAGTTTCAGCCTATAAAGTTTCATGGAGAAATAATACTTGAGCTAGGAGAAATTAGCAAAATACTGAAGGTATGTCATTTCGATGACTAGGAATTTCTGTAGAAGCAAAGTTCTCACTTTAGGCTATCATTTCTCAAAGTTTGGAGTGGCAATGAGTTAATGGTGACCATAGAGGTGTTCTAGTGTCACATTAATTCATTTCTTGTGGTGTTTCATACATCAACAAGTGGTATCAGAGCAGAAAGATTCTCGAGAGCAGAAGACGACAAAGGTACGAGAAGTTTTGTAAAGTTTTCCATTAAAGTTTGAAAGGTGAAGCATTTGAAGACACAAGGCATCAAAAGGTTACTTCAAAAGTATCCTCATACACAAAGAACTTCAAAAGGTATTATCCTTTATCCTTTAAGCTCACAGGTAGCAGCAGAAGGAAAGAACTATGGCAGATCATATCTCCATTGACAAACTAGACAGAGATAATTATCCCGCATGGGTAATGAGAATGGAAGCCTTCCTTATGAGTAAGGATCTCATGATATATGTAACAGGTGAAGAAGAGAAGCCACTATTTGAAGATGAAAGCCGACCAAAGAAAGAAGAACTTGATGCTTTAAAGCATTGGCAGAAGAAGGATGCAAGTGCAAAAGCCTACATCTACAATACAATCTCTGATCATTTGCTACCACACATTAGAGGATTGGAATCATCTGAAGATATATGGAATGCATTGGAGTATCATTTCCAAAGCACTACTAAAGCATGGAAAGCAAGTCTATGGTCAGAGTTTACAACATTCAAGAAGAAGCCAAGTCAAACCATTAGTGATTATGTCACTAAGATGAAGGATCTAGCAGATAGTCTTGGATCCATAGATGAAGATGTTGAAGATCACAGATTGATTGCTCAATTACTTGCAGGCTTGAGAGGGGATGAAAGGTGGAAACCTTTTGTCTTATCAACAGAACTTTCATTAAATCATTATGTTCCAGATTTGAACCAGTTGCTTGGTTTGATGCTCACATATGAGCAAGACTTGAAGGGAGATGGAGATAAAGGACAAAGTTCTGCAATGTACATGAAGAACAAGAAGAAAGGAGATAAAGGTAAAGCAAAGGATGAAGAGGAGTCTAGTTCTCAAGCTTATTATGCAAGAGGTAAAGGCACTGGTAGAGGAAGAGCAAGAGGTTTTGGAAGAGGAAGAGGTAATCAAAATAACAACAAGAAGGCTTGCTGGATCTGTGGATTGAGTAATCATTTGGCTCATGACTGTTGGCACAACCAACAAGGATCAAACCAGAATCAAAACAACAATAGCAGAGGCCGAGGTGGAAGATATCAAACTAATTTTCAAAGAGGTAGACAAAGTCAAAGAGGAGGCTATGGTAGAGGTGGAGGAAGAAGTTGGGGACAAAATCAATCCTACAACACCACCTACTACAACTATGCAAATGACACATAGAATGAAAGTCATACATCATTGATGATGAACTCAATCAACACATCAGATAAAGAAGATCTAAAGGTATTTTACATTGACTCTGGATGTTCTAATCATTTGTCAGGAAACATAGAATTGATGTCAGAATTGGAAAAAGGTATTTCGAGTCACACAGTTCAAACTGGTGATAATACAAGACATAGTGTACATTCAATTGGAAAAGTGAAATGCAAGAGTGGAGCAGATTTGCTAACCAATGTTTTGTATGTTCCTACAATACCTAAAAACTTGATTAGTGTGGGACAGATAGTTGAAAAAGGTTTTCAAGTTAGGTTTACAAATGAAGGAGTATTTGTGGAAGATCCAGAGAATGGATATAATCAGATTGTCTCTGGTAAGAAAGAAGGTAGACTCTTTACTTTAAGAGTGCAAGGGAACATTGGTCAAGCTTTGCTCACACATGGTGAAGCAGTGATTACAGAACTTGATCTCTGGCATAAGAGATTAGGTCATTTCAATGAAAGAGGAATTAAAGCTATGGTTGCTAATCAGTCTGTACTAGGATTACCAAATGTGCAAAGTCAACATATGGTTTATAAATGTGAAGCATGTCAAATGGGAAAAGCACACAGGTTACCATTTCAGAAGAAAGGATTCAAACATGATGGAGTACTTGAGCTCATTCATACAGATGTATGGGGACCAACAAAAGAAGGATCTATCAGTGGCTCAAGGTACTATGTTCTTTTCATTGATGATGCTACAAGATGGATAACATTATATGTTTTGAAGGAAAGATCAGAAGTGTTTGGAGCTTTCAAGCATTTTCATGCATATGCAGATAGAGTCACAGGTTAAAAGCTTAAGAGACTGAGGTCTGATGGAGGGGGCGAATATTTCTCCCAAGATTTCAATGATTATCTTTGGAATGCAAGTATTAAGAGAGAAATAACTTGCAGGTATACACCACAAAAAAATGGTGTAGCAGAAAGAAGGAACAGGACTTTGGTTGAGTTTGCTAGAGCTATGCTAAAGGAGAAGAATTGTCCAAATTATCTTTGGGCTGAAGCTGTAAATACAGCTACATATCTTGTGAATAGATTACCATGTGCAGCTCTCAATGGTATGACTCCATATGAAGCTTCGTGGGGTAAGAAACCAACAATAGATCATTGTAGAGTGTTTGGATCAATTGCATATGCTTATGTGCCATCACAGCTTAGACATAAACTTGAACCAAAGGCAGAAAAATATGTGTTCATTGGTTATGATGAAAAGCAGATGGGTTACAGGTTGTGGAATCCTCTAACCAAACAATTTCTTCTTTCTAGATATGTTACATTTGATGAACAGAAAAGTTGGTATGAAGATCAAAGTCACACAGCTGAAGAATTTGAAGAAGAGGTAAGAAGATGTGAGAAAGGAAAATCAATTGTGCATGTAAATAGAGATGAAGACTATATGCAAGCAAGTACATCCACAAGTGGATTAACAAGAAGAAATGAAGAAGCTCCTATATTTGATGAAGAGGTGTATCCAGACACATATGAAGAATGTGAACCAAGAAGGTCAAGCAGGACTAGAAGACAACCAGAAAGGTATTCTTATGACACTTCTTACATAACTCAGAAGAACTATGCATATATGGTCAAAGATGATGAAGAACCTCATAACTATGATGAAGCTAAAGGTAAGAAGCAATGGGAAGAAGCAATGAAGGAAGAGTTCAATGCACTGGAGGAGAACAAGACATGGGAACTTGTTCCTAAACCAAATGGTAAGAAAGTAATTGGAAATAAATGGGTTTATAAAGTGAAGAAGCTTGCAGATGGAAGTATAGCCAGATACAAAGCTAGACTGGTGGTGAAAGGCTATGCCCAGACCTATGGCATAGATTATGATGAGACATTCAGTCCTGTAGCTAAGATGTCAACTATAAGGACAATCATTGCTATTGCAGCTTCAAAAGGCTGGACCCTAAGTCAATTGGATATAAAGAATGCATTCTTGAATGGATACATATCAGATGAGGTATACATGGAACAACCTCAAGGGTTTATAGATTCCAGGTATCCAAATTTTGTTTGCAGGTTAAGAAGAGCATTGTATGGATTGAAGCAAGCTCCAAGAGCTTGGAACTATAGACTGGTGAAGTATCTCAATGATCTTGGATATCAAAGTTCAAAAGCAGACCCAAGTCTACTTATCAGAAGAACAGAGGAAGGTACACTCTACATTTGTATTTATGTAGATGACATTATAATCACAGGTACTTCAGATGAAGGAATCAAGGAGGTAAAGAGATTGCTTGAAAAAGAATTCAAGATCAGTGACCTAGGAAAGTTATCATACTTTCTTGGAATGGAAGTTACTTATACAGATCATGGCATATATGTGTCACAAGAAAGGTATCTTCTGAATTTATTGAAGAAGTTTGATATGGAAAATTGCAGAGAAGCTTCAACTCCACTTGAAGTTAATCACAAGCTTAGTAAATATGATGGTGCAGACTACAAAGATATGAGGAAGTATCAATCTCTTGTGGGTAGTTTGATTTATGCTACACTAACAAGACTTGATCTTAGTTATGCAGTGGGAGTTTTGTCACAATTCATGCATTGTCCAAAGGACCCACATTGGATTGCAGGTCAAAGAGTTCTCATATATATCAAAGGAACTATAAAAGAAGGATTATATTATCCTTTTACATCAGATTTGAAGTTGAGAGCCTATAGTGATTCAGATTGGGCAAGTAATCAAGATGATAGAAGATCAACTCATGGTTACATGATATATATTGGTGATAAGCTTGTAAGTTGGTGTTCAAAGAAACAACATACAGTAGCATTATCATCAACTGAAGCAGAGTACAAAGGACTTGTGGAAGCAGCTAAGGAAGTCATATGGATGCAGACATTGTTCAAGAGCTTAGGCATTGATCAAGGTACACCTACAATACATGGAGATAATATGAGTTCACTTTATCTTGCAGCAAATCCAGTATTTCATGCAAGGACAAAGCACATAGAGATACAATATCATTTTCTCAGAGAAAAGGTAATGGAGAAGGAGATTGAAGTGGAGTACATTTCTACTAAAGATCAGTTAGCAGACATAATGACAAAGAGCTTGGATGGTGTGAAGACCAGCAGATTCAAAAGCATGGCAGGAGTAAAAGAAAAGAAGAAGATATGAAGAAATAGGGAATGTCAATTAGTGATTGAGGGGGAGCTGTTGGAGAAACAATCACTAATTAGACATATATTTGAAGGTCAAATCTTAGGAAGAAAACCCCATGCCTATGTGAAGGGACAAATTCACAAGTGTATCATACTTGTAAAGTTAGTTCACTTTAGTTCTAGAAGTTTTTTTTTTTTAAATCACGGGAATGAGAAAATCTACATAAGTTAGTTAGTAATAACTGACGCGAGAAGAAGAAGAAGGAAGACAATGAGAAAGTGAGAAGAACTCATTTTTGTATGACTGAGTATAGTTGGGCTTCTCTGAGCGAGAAAGCACTTGTAAGCTTCTGAGTTTTCATAGTTATGACAAGAACTAGTTAAAGTTCTGTGTATAAGTCTTCTTCCTCCATCTCCAGTGTTTGTCTTCTGTGTAATGATTTGAAAGGTTGAAGTTTTCCAAGCAAGTCGATGCCTGGCATCGAATCTCACTTGATAAGTCCTTATCTTCATATCTGATTTTTATCTACTGCCAAATCTTCTTGAAAAGATGATGGTGTTGGAGCAACTCGATGCCTAGCATCGAATTCCAGTTGGTAAGTCATATTCTAAGTGTGCATGAAATCACCTATAGTTTTTGGTGTCCAAAAGATCAACACTTTATGCGGGAAGTCGATGCCCGGCATCGAATCCCTACTGAAAAGTGGCCAAAAACATCCCAAGTCGATGCCCGGCATCGAATTCTCGTTGCAAGTCGATGCTAGGCATCGAATTCTAATTTTAAACAGGCGCTCTTACTATAACAGGAAAGATTTCCAGTTTTGGAAGGTCATACAGGGTCATCTTGTGAGAGCCATAACTTGAGTTCTAGAGATCCGTTTGATGCATATGATAGCTTATTGGAAATCTCTACTCTTCTAGTTTCAGCCTATAAAGTTTCATGGAGAAATAATACTTGAGCTAGGAGAAATTAGCAGAATACTGAAGGTATGTCATTTCGGTGACTAGGAATTTCTGTAGAAGCAAAGTTCTCACTTTAGGCTATCTTTTCTCAAAGTTTGGAGTGGCAATGAGTTAATGGTGATCATAGAGGTATTCTAGTGTCACATTAATTCATTTCTTGTGGTGTTTCATACATCAACATCTTCCTGCCCCTTCTGTGGTTTGTGATGGGCTCTCCCAATCCATCAACCTGGATCTTTTCCTTATCTTCATCATAGCCTTCAGATTTACAAGAGTTATTAAGAAAAATTCCAAAACAAGAGGAAGAGTTGCCTGCTTGGAGCCAACTTAAAATATCCTCTTCTTCCTCGAAATCTAATTGGGGTTGATCCTCCGATTTTGGTTCCATGCATATGCCAACTGTTTGCATCATGCTCGTGTTTCCTTGATTATCTTGATTATCTGGGCCCTCTTCTAAATAAATCTGTGTCAGCTCTTGCCCTTTCTTTTGTACCCACATAGTGTCCTTGCCCCAATCATGAATGACACTTGCGTGCCTCAGCCATGGTCGTCCAATTAAGAGGGGAAATCCTCCTTCAACTTGGGGCAATCTTAAAACCACAAAATCCAGAATGAATAAATTACCTTGTACTTCAAGTGGAACTTTTGGGATCACTCCCAAGGGTCTTACTTTGCTCTGATCTGCCAAAGTAACAGTGAAGTTTGCAGGCCGTGACGGGTGGAGTCCAATCTTTTCCATTGTATGTTCAGGCATCAAGTTAATACCAGAACCACCATCCACAATAACTCCTTGAAATTCATGACCCTTGATAGATACTGTCAGCCGAGGACTTTTATAATCTGTAAGGGGAGCTTCCCCTACAATTTTTCCTTTATGTAAAGCAGCAATCCTTGCCACCAAACTTGTAGTGGAAGCTTCATCAATTATCGGTAATAATTCTGACCTGAATTTCCCATCCATCTTTATCAAATCAAAAATACTAACCTCCTTTTTCATGGACTTGAGTAGTTTTGAAGCCTCTGATTCTTTGAGAGCATGGACTCCATTAGACTTATCAAACTCATCCTGAGCCCTTTTGAAGGCATGCCCAATGGCATCAGTGGTGCATATGAGATCTCCCTTTTGACTTGAATCTGCACCTGTGTTGCCTTTATATTCAGATGTTTCTCTATTTTTATTTCCTTCCTTAATCTTTGATTCTTGTCCTATGTCTGCTTGAGCCTTCCCTTTGCTTCTTCTATTTCTTGTAATTGCACCACCCTGGTAGATGGAGATGGCTCATTAACTAGATCACACTTTTCTTCCTTGTGCACAAAAATCATTTGGATATGGGGCCCTGATGAAGATCGTGCAATTTGTATAATGGTCTCTGGCGTCAGGGCAGTTCCTGCAAGGAGGGGCATTCTCTGGTAGGGTGCACCTACTTTGATAGTGACCGCATTCTCCACATCTAAAACAGATGACTGGCCTCCTAGGTCCGTTTCCAAAATTATTCCTTTGTCTAGGATTATAGTTGTTACCTTGGTTCGGTGCTGCAGCCATCACATTTGTGGTCGTTGGGGGTCCTCCTTGTGTCCAGTATGTCGTTGCAGGCATTCCCCTTGATTGGCATTCATGGGCCTCATGGCCAACCTTCCTGCATAATTCGCAAGTTACACTTAACAGAGGACACTCACTTACTATATGCCCTTGTTTGCTGCACATGGAACACCAAAGACCACTCTTGATGCCACCTCCTTTGAGCTCCTGCAACTCCTATTGCAGCTGAGCCAATTCCTCTGCTTGGGCCTCCTCTTCCTTTTGGAGCTTGAGTGCTTCAATATCCCTTCTCAACTGAGCCACAGCAGTCTCCTCCTCTTTATAAGGCTTATTTCTTTTCAAGCCCTCCAGCTCCCTCCGTAGCTGGATGACCGGATCCTCCATTTCTGTCCCATATGTTGGTTGGGAGGAAGTTGCACCATACTGGTGCCTTATCTGCTCCAAGTGTGTGGCCGTATTGATGAACTCCTCAATAGAAGCAGTAGGTAACACTAGCTCTTTTATTTTGCATTGGGTGGCCACAGGTAGGGGTTTGGCTAACCACTTCTTGACAAAGAAATCATGCGGTGGATCTGGTAGTTTAGCCATTAGTGCTTTGGCTCTAGTCACAAACTCTAGGAACTTTTCTCTTGGACCCAATCTCAAGTTCTCTAGCTCTTCTATGATGATTTCCGCAATGCTGCCATGCTAGAACTGATTTTTAAAAGCATCTTTCATCAAATCCCAAGTGGTAAAGTGGTTTTCAGCAAACTGGCTAAACCACTTGTCTGCCAATCCTTCCAATGTGGCAGGGAAGAGTATCAAAAAGGCATCTTCCCTACCCATTAGACCTATAGTCTTGCATAATGCCAAAAATCTTCTAATGTGCTCATCTGGATCCTCTTGAGCTAGGCCTCTGAAAGAAGGAAACTTTATATTTAATCTAGAGAGTAAAGTTTCCAAGTCTACCTGACCCGCCATGCTCTTGATTGATGATGTTGAAGATAGTGGGCTGGAGGACCTTCTAGCAACCTTCCTTCTTGTCTGCTTGCAGGTGACCCTCAATGTTTGGGACCGGGTTGCGGTCATGAGCAGCTCATAGCCCACTGAATATGAGGCACTTGATAAGAATATTTTACCTTTTGTTTGATGAAGTAGCACTGTGGTTGTGGTTCTATCGACACTTGCTCTCTTCTATGCTTTGCATTTGATTTCTCCTAAGCTCAATTCTCCTTGGAGTCCCACCGTGCATGCCAAATTTGTTGGGAGATTCTTGGACGAGAAGGAGTTTGAGGGTTTGTAGGAGAAAAAGGAAAGAACAAAAGAGGAAATAACCTTAGAAACTTCTGCAGAAGCACACCTTGGAATCTTGAGTTTAGATTACAGTAAAACAATTACAATGTTTGAGCACAATCCGAGTCAATACTTCTGTGCGCAACTATAGAGAGTGCTTCATTACAAAATACCAATTATCCCGAAGTCTTCTTGCAATCGGCCACCTCTGCACCAGACCTCCACTTGCTTCAAGCTTATCCTTGTGCACACCTTGCACCAAGCTTCCACCAAGCTGAGGAATGAATACCTTCTGTCGGCACGCACACAGCAAAGGGACCTTGAGATCCTTGGGGTCTAGCTTTGCACTCTCTGCACTCTTCCTTAGCCCCCCTTCATGCCTCTTCACTTCCACCTCTCTGTGTAGTCACACACTGGTGACTCTTGCACTTCCCTTTCTTGCTTCCACTTAGACTATCCTCTGTTGCTTCCTTCTCCACGAGTCCCCCAAGAATAGCCTTTGCCTTCCTTTTTGAGTGTGTCGGTCCCATATGCTCCTAACTGCAATAGAATCTTGGTACTCCTTTGATGTCCCAAGATTGTCATTTCAAGTGGCAGTCAACGACTCACTACTTTGTCCTATAGTGACTTTAGACTACGACAAAAAAATTGATTGGGCGGCCATATTTCCACCTGTGCGTACATGGCCGCTTCACATACCTTCACCTTTTCCTTTTAATTCTTCACTTTTGCACCTAAGAGGGGGTTCACCTGAACCTTCCAAATTACTTTAACGCACCCTTTGAACCTTAAGGAATTAGAAAAATACTTCTGTAATACCTCTTGTCTGTGAACAATCAAAAGTCACCTTTTATATGAACAATTGAAGGTGCACTACCTGTGCACTTTGACCCTTGAATTTTGACACTTTACTCTTGCCTATGGGTAACTGTGACCTTGACCTTGCTGGTTTCAACCAGCTAGGGCTCAACAGTGGTGCAGAGAAAAAGAAGAAGATACTTGTTATGTTGCAAAAGATTATGAATCCTAAAATGCTTTCAGTAAGGTTTTTGTTATTATGTAATAGATTAGGTAAGCTTATTCTATAATATGGAAAGCTAAGGAAGAAACAGTGGAACCTATTAGCAACTGCCCAGTGCTAATAAAAAGGGTTCAGAAATTTTGTTTCAGATACAAGTATTGATCATTGAAGATCAAATTTATTAAAAGAAGGAAGACGTTCCAAATTGCATAAAGTCTAATATAATTTGAAGAATTTGATACTAGTGTTAAATCATCCAGGGGGGTGATGAAACATGAAGACCTATTTTCAGTCATATGTAAAAGAATGCAGAGTCATACCTACAGGTGTATTCCTATAGGCTATATCATGTATTCCTATATCACGCATTCCTATATTTCCTTTGTCAGTTTCTCTTTATGTTCCATCTTTGAAAGAAAATGGAAGAGGGAGAATTTCTCGAGAAACTTCCTGGTAGGTGTTCCTGTTCAGGAGAAAGTTCGAGAGGTCTATTGTAGAGAAGCTTGATATTTTAGAGAGGTATATTACTTATGAGGTGTGCACATTTATGTTTACACCAGATTCTGAAGGAAAGAGGTATGAAGGACTTACAGATAAAACAAGGATGAAGACAAGATGACATCATAGATATGAATTTTTGAGACTCATGGGTTGAGTTGAGTATACTCAGAGATGAACCAGCTAGTGTTCATAATACACTAAGTTGTGAGTTTCTAGTCACAAGTCCTAGGATTCAGTTTCTGATTTTGTTTAGTGTATTTACATGACATAGCAGAAGTATGTTGAGAAAACTTTTATAAGGTAAATGCAAATATGTGGATCCTAGTGTATGTTTACAGGTTTGAGAAGACAGGAGATAGCAGATTCAGAGTCAGTTCATGCTACATATGTTGTCAACCAGTGATTGCTTGATGTATACAGTAGTGGATATCTAGTTTGCATATTTTCTTAGCTATTATGGTTCATATTCAGAAAATTCAGATTTTTCAAGTTTGAAGAAGTTCAAATTTAGTTTTGAAGAAGACTTTTGAAGAAAAGGTTTGAAGGTCAATTCGGGAGGACAAGTTTGAAGTTTATGATACTTTCCAGATGAATGAAGTTTCTTATCCAGTTCAATTTGTACCAATATGACATTCTAGGGGGGATTGTTGGAAAACAATGTCACATCACTCCAAAATCCATTTAGGGTAGAAACCCTTATTTTGGTACTTAGTCATTTTTTGCACAAAAATGGATAAAATTTTTATGAACCTATCTTGTAGAGCTTGAAAAGAGATTTCTAATGCTATATGACATGCAGTCATCAGAAATCAGATTTGGGAGAAAATCCTAACCCTATTTTTTTGCTAATTTAGGGTTTTGATCTCATATGATAGCTCTCGGCATGAGGATCATAAAAATGTTGTCAGATCATTCATCAGGTAGTCAAAAGTGTGAAAAACAGGTCAAGAAGCTATTTTTTAAAGTTAGCTAAAAGCAACTTTAAAAATAAAGCAAAAGCAATTTAAAAAGCGATGAGATTAAAATAAAGCGCTTTTTAGTAAGCTTTTTGCATGGGAACTTTAAAACCTATATAAGAGAGTCTTGGGTCACTTTGTTAGACATCCTACACCCATTGCAACACCAGCTTTGGAGCTTGGTCCCTCAATAGAGGTGGTGCTCTTCGCACATGGGGCAGCCATGTTGCTATCTTGGAGCATGTTGAGGAGTAGTTATGGAGTTCTTCTTGAAGAAGAAGAGTGTGCTCACACTCTTGGTTATAGAGAAGGCTTACCCATCAGCAGCTTGGTGGTGTGGATCAACCATCCACATGATGTATTTGAAGATTGTCTTCTACATGAAGATTTCGGGTTACTTCAAAGACATTGGATGGTAGTTAACATAAGATTTAGATCTTATGTTAAGAATTCAAGTACATATTCTCTTTATGCACACAGGTACTATTTGGATTTTATGGAGGCAGTAACATCCATATCAGGAGGAGTCCTATTTGGCATAGGTACAAGAGAATCAGTAGATGTATGCTTTATGCATATTTGGATGAGGTGTTAGAGAAGATATGTTCATATGAGTTTCAGGATTTCTGGCAGCAAACTTGTTAGGATTCGTACTTTTGTAAGTATGTGATCTTTTCACACACGTGTCTAACTTAGGATCTTCCATAGCCTAAGGTTAGATGAGGGTTTGTTGATTATCATTTTTAGACTGATCCTTCCTCTTTCTGTCACTCATAAATACTCTTCTATAACCTATTAGGTCACACATCTCATATACATTCAAATTCTTGTCCATACATCTGAATATGTTTGTTACATTTGTACATTCACTCTTCCATCTATTTATGTTCACATAGAGAGAGTTTTGCTCCCACATTGTAAATGAACATTTGTATATATGATAGCATGAGTAAGCAGTGGCCTACATAACACTTTACACACGTCTAGTCTTTCTCTATCTTTGTCTCATCATTTATATGATTAAATGTGGTATGTTCATGTTTTGTCAATATTGGAAGATTGCTAGATTCTATGTTGTATATGTTGGACCTATGGAACCTTGGACCTGTGGTATTAGTTATCGGCCTACCTAATTTCCAATAGTAAAGCCTGACTCTTGACCATACACCTCGCCATCTCCATGAGTGACCTGTTCTTTCATTCAGCAACTCCATTCTATTGAGGTGCATACGGCACTGTACACTGGTGTTTTATCCCACGTTCAGCCAGAGATGCATTAAAATCAGAAGACATATATTGCCCCCCTTGATCATAACGGAAGGTGCACATTTTACATGCTGAAAGATTTTCAGCCAAAACCAAAAACTGTTTGAATCACATGAACACTTCAGACTTTGCCCTTAATGGATATACCCATGCATGCCTAGAAAAATCATCGATGAAAGTCACGAAGTAAAGATAATTTCCAAAAGAAGGTATCTGCATAGAACCATAGACATCACTATGTACAAGCTGCAATTTCTTAGTAGCCCGAAGTGAACCATCTTTTGGAAAGGAGGAATGCTGCATTTTGCCCAAAATATAGCCTTCACAAACATGTTTTCCAGGTGCCTCTAGTTTGGGCAAAGAGGACACCATTTCAGATTTCTGTAGGCGTAGCAAACTAGCAAAATTTAGATGAACAAAGCGTGCATGCCAAAGCTTTGCATCTGATATAGCCTGAGAATCATGTACTGCACATGCCGAATCATTTACAGATCTTTCATAGTCTATGATCTTATACAGCCCACGACATAAAATGCCAGAAGCAATAATCACATCACCATTTTATAGATCATGAACTATACATCTATCATCAACAAATTTCACAACCAAGCCAATCTTGGCTAATGCAGAAAGTGATAACATATTTTTCTTGATCCTTGGCACAAACAAAGCATGTGACAAAGTGAAAGAACTACCATCAACAATAGTCAAAATGATCTTACCAACTCCCATAATAGGATAAGAGGAGTTGTTGGCACATGTAACAGTATTCGTTGTAGGGGAAGGCTCGAGTGAAGAGAAGAAATTGTGCTATCAAGGTAATATGTTTGGTCGCCCCACTGTAAAAGTACCAAACATATGATTCTATTGTAGACATGCGCTACTCATGAGAAGATGGGTCAAAACTTCAAACAATAGTAAACGCCCATTCTTCTTCGTGCACAAGATTAGCATACTCTATTTTTGGTGTAGAGGCCTCTACAACAACCATTCCGACCTCTTTCTTATTTGCCTCTTTAGAAATCACTTTTGGACAGTTCTTTATGCTATGATCATTTCCTTTATAGTACTTTCAAAATAATTTCTGCTTTTCTGATTTCTTTTCATCTTTGTCTTCCCTCTTCGATTGTGCAGAATTAGTAGATTTCTGCTTACTAGTTGAAGAGCTCCATTTTCCTTTGCCCTTCTCACTAGCTAGGAAAGCTTGATCTACAACTCACGTAATGGACCTGTTCAACCTGTACGGATCTTCCTGCAATAGAACAGAGACTAACTCCTCAAATGACAAGGCATTTGGATTTCCTTTCATCATCAACCGAAGAGTAGAAGCAAAACTCTAATATGAATCAGGAAGACCATTCAGAACGGTCTGCATAAGTGAGCTATCTGGTATAACCTCAACAACAGAAATCAAGTGTTCCTTCAATTCTTTGATCTTTATTAGAAAACTGTCCATAGAATCACCTTCATTCATGTGCTTAGGGAAATAGGCATGTATACAAGCCGGGGGAAAAAACCTCCTAAAGAGGGAAAAAAGTGCCCCGGTGGTCCTAGTGTGTTCACACGCATCACTAGCTAAATATATCAACAATAGTAGGAACATGTAGTACCTCTCATAAGCACTTTTCCCTTTGATTTCCTTCCAAAATGATATCTCCCACATGTTGAATGGTATGCTCTGTGGTATCACTTGTTTCCACATGTCCTTAATGTTTTGGGACCTGCAAATTACTAAAAAGATCCTTTCGACATGACATATGATTGCTACATCCACTGTCTATATGCCTGTTAGAGGGCCGCCGAACCAGGACGGATGAACCCGGACAGGTGCCTTAAATGTAAAAGTGCTGGACGGCCGCCGAACAAGGACAAGAGTACGAGGACAGGAAGCTTAAATTAAAAAAAAAGAATCTTTCAGGGAACGCGCAGGTAACTGGAGAGGTGCGCATCCTTGTAAAAAATCCTCTATTTAAGGCAATGAGAAAAAGAGTGGAGTCAGCCCATTTGTTGTGGGAATTGCAGCGTGTTGTTTGATTAAGTCTCGTTTGAGAGTGTTGTAACGCATTGTGTGCGCGTATATGTTGTTGAAAGGATAAGTTCTGCTATGTTCGGTTCCGTCTGTACTCCGGCTAGTCGATTATTCTCTCCTTAGTACAGAATGATGAATCAGTTGTAGTGTGTGGCGAATCTGTTCGGTGATAGTTGAGTGTGACTCTGAGTGTGAACAAGTGTGGTATGTTATTTGGCAATTCTTCGACGAAGTAGGTAGCGCGAAGAGTAATCTCGAACCAATTGTCTGTAAAGTTTCTGTAAACGGCCGAATTCGTTACTGTATCTTATATTTGTTGTTTACTCCAACTACGGGAAGACTAGTAGCTGTAATGGTCTGAATGTGAGTAGAACATCGTCGGTTTATGGTTAGCTGTTTATTACGAAGAGATTGATTGTTCGAGTCCGCGTAACTTTAAGATATAATGTCTAATTGGTATACTTACCTGCCCTGACGAAGTACGGATTAGGTGACTTTGTTATTGAAGTATCTTTTGCGCGTAAATTACGTAACCGGATTGCTACCCTCAGTCCTGAAGTTCTAATTCCAATACACTGAACAGTCTTCCGTTGTTCAGGGATGGATACTGAGCTAAGGACGGGATGACATTAAGATTGTGTGTTAAAATGGGAAAATAGTACAGGGCCTCTGTCTAACAGACCCCTACCACTCCCAAGGACCCACGTGGCTAAGAGAACGATTGCGGTTAGGAAGATTTGGACCGGTTGAACTTGAAGTGTTTGAATCGGAAGTAGAGTAACGATTAAACCATAACCAGTTTAACATTTGGCACCGTCTGTGGGAAGGTGGCATCAGGTTGCCAGTTATCTGTGAACAGTAGCAGTAGCGTGCTGGCTGTTTGTTCAAAATCAAACACTATGTTTATCGTTCGATTGACTGACGGTAGCAACAGAGCCAGATTGTTGCCAACTGCTCAGATAGTACTACTAAAGCAATGATACATGCCGGTTACTCGGTCTGGCGAAACGTATCCTAGGAACCATACGACGGGAACAAGAAAAGTACTAAAGACAACCCTAGGAGAAGAAGGTATAACGCGGCCTGACCCAGTGGTCAAGCAAGTTAAGGACGTTAGAATTAATTCTGGTCATATTCCGGTGGAACGATCAACGCCTTTGGTACATTCTGGTGTCATTTCGACCCAGCCTAACCAAAGTACAGTAATTCCAGAATCTACCAAGACGCCGTTGGATAAAGATTCAGAGTTATCCACGATTAGACAAACTCTAGGAAAAGAAATCGATAAAAGCGGAAAAACACTACAGTCTGGTACACTGTCAGTTCATTCCGGTGATATTCCGGTAATAGAAACACCAACTGGCGGCCAAGGATTAGCATTTTTGGCGGAGTCCTCAGCCCGACTCGCGTGCTTGGAAGAAAGATTTCGGATACTCGATATCCAGAAGGAAGGAGAGCTATTCGAAGCAGAGATCCGAAGTATCCTACGCAAAAACAGCACACCGGAAGGCACGCCATCCGGCGATCCAGATTCTGATAGTTCAACTAATCAACCTCAAGATACAGAAGAAGGACCGGAGACACTCACGATGAACGGACAACAACAACAACAACAGTTAGGCCAACCAAGGCCGCCTCCAACAGGAGTAACATACACGAAATTTGGTGGATTCCCAGGAGATGACCCGGATGCTCACGTACGCACTTTCGAGATCAGTTATGCAGTCCTCAACCATCCACCGGATCAGGCATACAAAGCCATTGTTTTTCAATCTACACTGGTCAATGAAGCGGCTAGATGGCTTACGGAATACGACATTAATCATTTCGGTACCTATGATGCAGTACGAGATTCTTTTTTGCAACGATTTAGGCTAAAGAAGAATCCCGCCGAAATCTTTGATTATTTACAGAACAACCGACAGAAGGCGAATCAGACTGTCCAAGAATATGCTACACTTTTTAGAACACACTTGCGACAGATACCACAGGCCCACGCCAACTTACCGGATGACGTCATCACTCAGTGGTTTATCAATGGTTCAAACCCGCAATTGAAGCAGATCATGATTATCAGATGTGTCGGAGCAATGACATTGGATGCAGTCATCGCCATGGCTCTGCAACTGGAATCCAAAGTCGGTGGATTTACAGAAGATCTAGAGTGGTTAAAAGCGAACAAAACTATGACTGAAGATATAACCAGATAAGTGTACTATATCACATGCAAAAATTCAGATCATACTAGTGCTAACTGTGCGCTAAATCAAACATTCTGCGCTATCTGCAACACTGCCGGACACTCCACCGGAAATTGTGTCTACAATGCCAGATTACAGGGAACAGCAACAGTCAATGCTGTTATTCAAGAACATGGACAGGCAGCAAATCATTATGTACCTCCGCAACTGAGAAACAATCAACCGCAAGGATATCGAAACTACAGGGGACAGAGAAACAATAACTACAATGCAAACCGTTGGCAGAACGAACCACCACCGGAAAATCCCAATTTACCACCGCCACGCTGTCATTTTTGTGGTGAATTCGGACACATTAGAAGATATTGCAAGGACGTAGCTGAGTATGATCAAAGGAAGAAGGAGCGGCAAAACCCAATGGCCAACATGGTACAAATTACACCGGTAGAAACGCAAACTGCTACAGTCCAGACCCGATTAGGTAAACAGCTGCAGTCAGCAGCAGAAGTATTCGAACCAGGGATACGAGAACAACATAGGATGTATAACAAGGCTAGCCACTGGACCACCACAGAACCACCAGTGTTCCCAGAACCCATTCCGGTGACTCAGACCTCGTCGACAAAGGAAGGAACGCAACAAAAGGAAACAGCAGCAGAACAACCATCAGCAGTAGACATAACAGCAGATACTTCGGCAACAGCAAAGACCTCAAGTTCAAAGGAGCAGGATAACCAATCTCAGCAGGCCTGGGAAATTTTATCCAAGGCATCTATCACTCTGCCTCTCGGCCAACTACTGGCATTAGTACCTGGCGTTCGACAGCAGTTCCAGCAACAGTTCAGTCCGGTACCTTCTTGTATTTCGGCGACAGCAGCAGTTCAACCAGAACCTGATTCTACGGTTGATCATTCAGTCCCCTTGATTACAGTATGGTATAAGAATCATAAAATTACACAGGTATTGATTGATGGAGGCTCTGGTGTCAACATTGCAACTACAGCCTTATGCAATAGGTTAGGATGGACCGACATCGAACCAGTTCAATTTTTTGTCAGAATGGCAGATCAATCTAGAGTCCATCCTCTAGGACTTGTGCGAAATGTACCCATTACTTTACAAGGTACGACCTTCAAAATGAATTTTGTCATACTAGATCTGCCGGAATCCACTTTGGATTACAACCTTCTTTTTGGTCGACCTTGGCTGAAGCATGCGAAGGTAATACAGGACTAGTCTGCACAAGAGCTTACGTTCAAAGATGCCAGCCGTAGATATGTAGTAAAATTAGATGCTATACAACCTTGCGAACTGCACGCCAGACCATATTTTGCTGAACCTGTCCACATGTTAGATCGACTATCAGATGATGAAGAAGAGAAATTTCTGAAGAGTAACGCTGACTTAATGACCTTAGGGACTGTTGATCTACAGTCCGTAATAGATAACTAGAGTACTTCAGTATGTACAGTTACACCAATCACCCAAGAGACCAAGCAGGAAGATAGGGTGCCAACACATGACAATGAATTACATTCACTATTTCGGTCGACAGACGACACAGAGAAACCGCAACAGTTTTATGTCTCCGAAGACCAGTTGACCTCGTACAATCTAGGAGACGAAGATCATCCACGACCTCTAAAGATAAGGCAAAACTTACCGGAATTATTTAAAGCTGATCTGATTCGACTACTTCACGAATTCATTCAGACGTCTTTGCCTGGGATTACAAAGATATGAAAGGATTAGATCCGCGCATATATCAGCACCGAGTCATGCTGAAGCCTGAAGCTAAACCGAATAGGCAGCCCAGCTATCGGATGAATCCCAATTATGCATCTCAGGTAAAAGCCGAACTTGACAGATTATTAAAGGTTGGATTCATCGTACCAGTAGAACATGCTGAATGGATTTTACCAATTGTGATCGTGCCAAAGAAAAATAAGCAACTACGAATCTGTGTAGACTACCGGAAATTGAACGCAGCAACAGTACCAGATCCTTTCCCGATCCCCTTTCTAGATACCATGCTTGATAGGGTAGCAGGCCACCAAATGTATTCATTCTTAGACGGATACAGCGGTTACAATCAGGTTAGAATGGCTGAAGCAGATATCCCAAAAACCGCCTTCATTACCAATTGGGGTGTCTTTGCTTGTACGGTAATGTGGTTTGGATTGAGAAATGCACCAAGCACCTTTCAGCGATGTATGCAGGAGATTTTCTCTCCTTATCTCAATTCGTTTATGCAAGTATATCTCGATGATTTCTCAATTTTCGGAAAAATGATGGCACATTTGCTTCATCTACGGTGTTGTTTCCAAAAGTGTCGAGATTACCGACTCTGCCTTAACCCAAGCAAATCTGTGTTTGCCGTTTCATGTGGCAAACTACTTGGTCATATTGTATCTGCCCAAGGTATCCGAGTAGACCCAGATAAGATTTCGGCAATTTTAGAAGTCCCAGTACCCGCCACTCCGAAAGAAGTAATGCGTTTTATGGGTCAAGTACGGTGGCACGGCAGACACTTACGGTGGCTTGCTCATCTGGCTGTACCTCTGAATAGACTAATCACCAAAACTCCACGACAGTTCGAATGGACTCAAGAATGCCAAACTACATTTGATCGACTCAAGTATCTATTGACGCAGGCACCAATCCTACAACCACCGGACTGGGACAATCCGTTCCATGTTTTTGTCGACGCCTCAGATATTGCGATCGGTAGTATTCTGATGCAGCAAACACATAAGTGGTTTCGCCCTGTCTATTACGCCAGCAGAAGGCTTGCACCGGTAGAAAAGAACTATTCTACCACTGAAAGAGAATGTCTAGGATTAATTTACTCCATCAAAAAGTTCAGACATTATTTATTAGGCCGGAAATTTACCTTTCATGTGGATCATGCTGCCCTTGTCTATCTAGTGAGACAACAACATCTAGGCGGACGATTAGCCCGATGGGTGCTACTCTTGCAGGAATTTGATTATGAAGTCATTCACCGACCCGGAAATGCACATGCCCTAGCAGATTTCTTATCTCGCCTAGATTCTGGTGAAGCTCCGATAGGTATAGATGACACGACCCCAGCAATTTATAGTTCTGAGCCACTGATCGATGAAACTGCCGAATTTCAAGCAACACCTACATATTATGATCAGATTTTAACTTTTCTCACCGAAGGATGCTTTCCATCTGACACTGCCAAGGCAGTTCGAAGGAAATTGGCAGTCTTTAGCCGCCGATTCCGATTAGTTGCAGGAGAACTGTATCATGTAGATCACACTGAAATCTTACTTCGATGTGTTCCTCCGCACGAAATTAACTCAGTCATCACGATGGCTCATTCAACCCCTACTGGTGGTCATTTTGCCACAGATCTAACTCACCGGAAAATTCTGCAAGGAGGTCTCTGGTGGCCTACTATGTACCGAGATGTGGCCCAATTCGTCAAAAACTATGATAACTGTCAAAGGTCTGGACAACCACTGCAACGACATTTCTTTCCCTTGCAGCCTATTATGCCACTCGAACCATTTCAGAAATGGGGATTAGATTTTATCGGTCCAATCACACCCCCAGCAGTCTTCAGTAACAACAGATACATACTAACTTGTACAGACTATACAACGAGATGGGCAGAAGCTTGGGCTTTACGGTCTGCTACAGCAGTTGTAGTAGTGAAATGTCTGTTAAATGATGTCTTCCCACGATTTGGCTTACCACTCGAATTAGTGACAGATCAAGGTACTCACTTCGTAAATCAAGTAATGAAGGTACTAACCCAATCATTCCAGGTGACACATAAACTCAGCTCTCCATATTACCCTCACGCCAATGGTCTGGCCGAAAGCACAAACAAATCACTATTGAATATCCTCCGGAAACTGATCATGGAAGCACCGGAAAGATGGGATCAACTACTACCTGCAGTATTATGGGCATACCGAACTACATATAAGGTAACCACAGGTTTGACACCTTTCAAACTAGCTTATGGTTTAGAAGCAATAGCACCCATGGAAATAGTTATCCCAAGCCTGCGTGTAGCAATCACCCAGAAAATGCTACCAGAAGAGTCGCTGACAGCACGAATGGACGCACTCAGGGAACTTGATGAGCACCAATGGCTCAGTTTTTTAACCATGCGTGAAGTACAACTAAGGCAAGCCAAGACACACAATCCATATTTGAAGACCCCAATCTTTTCGGTAGGTCAGCTTGTCCTTTTCTATAACGCAAAATCCGATAGAGCAGCAGGAAAGTTCAAACTACGCTGGTTCGGTCCCTTTAAGATCTCAGAACAAGTCGGTCCGGCAACTTTTCGGTTGACTACGTTGACTGGGAATCCACTCCCCAAGGTAATTAATGGGTCGAAGTTACGGCCATATCATCACACCACTAGCCCGCATTAAGTTTTCGACGATGGACCGCGTTTTGTTTAAACTTTTCTTGTTCTTCTTTTTGCTTTTTATAAATAGCCGCGTTTTGTACGATCTTGATATAACCAGCCGCCCTCTTAACAGTCACTCGAGTACGCACACCTGCATGAAAACCAGTACTAGTCCCGCACCGCACAATGATATTCCACCTCCACCGTAGTGTTTCTATTTAAACTCTGACGACGACGCCGAAATAAGCTATTGTGTTGCATGCTAGTATTCTGAGCCCTCGTGCATTCTACATCCGTGCTCATCATCTACCTCAGTAACCGCCATGGAAGCAATAGCCAACTATGCAGCCTTCCGCGATGGTATCCCTACCGAGGTAGGCGAATACCTGCGTTGCAGAGGGTTGGCTAACTTCGCTGAGTTGCCCTGGCACTCGGTGGAAGCTCATCCGTTCTTCATACAGATCATCACCGCCATTGCTCAGTCCCCCGCCACCGAACGCCAATGGGTTTTCCTCTCACTCCCTTCGCGAACAGTCATCACCTTCCAAGCCTTCGCTGAAGCCTATCGCCTCAACCCGCAAGGCCGTGAAAATGGCCCGAGTATTCCCATTGCCCGCATGAATGAACTATTCCCCCGCTCCTCGTCCAACGAATACGCCATTCTCTGCCGCCCAGAACCCGAACGATCCGCTCTGCAATTCTTAGTCGCCATACTTAACCTGCAAAAACGCACTTACGGCATCTCACGACCGTTTTATTCCGCTTTAGAATTAGCTGTCCAGGAACCCGTCAACTTTGCATCATACTTCTTCCTCAGAATCCATAAAGAATGCGTAGCCATCGTGAAGCAACTCCAAAAGGGTACCACCCCACGCTCTCGCCTCCCCCACATCATCTCATTCCTTTTCCCCACCATCCTTGCCGCACAACCACCACCCCAAGGTCCCATTCTTAGGCACGAAGAATCAGTGCAACCTCTCGAAGAAGAAGAAGAAGAAGAAGATGAGGAGATCAACCAACTTTTCCGCAATAAGAGAATTCGGATCAGCTCCTCAGAAAGCGAAGCACAAGGATCCGCCGGACAGAATCAGGATACCAGAAACGCAGACCAAGAAGAGACCTCCCACGACACCGCCACTTCCATACAAAACGAATCATCGGCCGACCACCACGACCAGCAGAAGCACACGGAAACAGAACCCGTCTCAACCGAAGAAGCATCAGCACAACGAGAAGATGAACAGCACGTGATCAACAGCGCGCTCAACACCCTACTCAAGGCCGTAGAATCCACCATCGCCCACATTACAGGTGAAAGCCAACCCACGCATCAGGTAACCCACCCTACATCCCCTCGTCCTCAATCCCCACCAGTCAACCCTCTTCCGCCGCCAATTTCCGAATCTTCTTCATCCTCCCCCAACTATTCACCCCCGACATCCCCCCAAATCCATACCCAAACCTCTACACCACCACCACACCCACTCCTCCTTTCCTCTACTCCGATCTTTTCCGAACTGGCCAACATGGGCCAACTACTCATCGCCCTCTCACAACAACTTCCGGTACAAATGACTGAGGTTGCAAATACCATTCGGCACGACCTGCAGCACAAGGTAGACCTCCTGGAAGCCGACATCACCCCACTCCAAGAAGAAGTCGACGCCGTAAGAGCGGAGAATCATCAATTGCAGACACAACTAGCTGACCTCCAAGCCCAATTTTCGGAACAACAGGCCTTGATACAGCAGAGAGATGCGGCATTGGAGCAGCTTTCCGCCAAAGACCAGCTATTACACAAAGCACACAAAGAAATCTGGGAACTCAAGACCGCCCTCCAAGAAAAAGAAGATATCAATTCATCCCTCAAAGAAATGGTCGAAGAAACGAAGGCCCAGCTGCAGGAAACAATTCAAAAGAGCCAAGACCAACAACGAGAAGCAGCGCAAGTCCAAGACGAGCTACGCAGAGCTCAGGAATGTTTAGACGACGTAAACAGAATGCTGAGACGACAATTAACCAGGGAAGCGAAACACAAAAAGATCTGGCAGACGCTCGAAGGGAACGAGATGCATATTCCCGAACGATTGAATTTCAGAACCAACAATTCGAGCGCCTCTATAACCAACTGCAAAATCAAAGGGATCGAGTCACAGAGATGCAGCGGAAAGTCACCGAAATGAAGACTTCAAGGGACGCCGCACTATCCAATGATTTCTATCTACAGGAGGCTTTTTTGCAGACCCAGGCCGAAAACGTGCTTACCGAAGCAATCGCGCTTAGCTCCGTTAGAATAGATGCGCAGGTTTTAGAACCCGACACGCTAAAACAATTATTAGAAACCCTTAAGAAAAAAATAGCTCGCACATTTAGATCAGCCAGGAATATGTATCTCGAAGGTCTCATAGAAGAATAAGTATATTCGCCCATACGAATTCATACTGTAACGATGGATCCGAAATGAGTATGATAACCAAGTTTTGTTTTCTGACATTTTTCGCACATGTAAAGTCTTGTTCAGTCTAGCACCAATCTACGGCATAACACGCGGCATAATGATTCTTACTCATGATACAATTTTGACAAGGGGAAGGAAGAGTCATGTCCTACTGAAATACAATCATTATAGCAAATGGCAGTTCAAGCACTGGTGTTTATAAAATGCGTATGCATAGCATAGCATTCTTCACTATAGTATTCTTCGAGCTTCAGCGCTAGTTAGCAACTTCCAGCATATTCTTCTCAGCAACCCTTACAAGCATGTCGGAATCTGACATACTCAGATGGCAACTCAGGAAGCGCGCCAATACACAGAACCATGTTGCGACGACAACAGATACTACCCTACAAGATGATGCAGATGACGCAGTAACTTCTGCATCAGTAAAGACTCATCATAAATTTTCCACCGAATTTAAAATCGAGCTCGACATCCATTCGAGAAGGAGTGAGGACTGGCTACGGAAGATAGGACTCCTGCAGTTTGCCCAATTACCATGGGAGCAGTGGATCGCTAATGACGATGCAGAGAATCAATTATATAGCATGCGACAAACAAACGGCTTCATTCTAAATCAGGTACAATTTTCGCCACAGCTAGTCTCAGCTACATTTAAACTGCCACTATATGATGACGCCCGATATCCTAAATGTTCGAATGAAGATTTGAGAAATGAATTTGGCGACTGTGAAGGCCCCAGACGGTATTACATGTTGAAAAATGCCACATATCACCGTCGAGAACAATTTAAATGGTACTTAGAGAAGCTCTGTTTACTAGTTAAATTCGATTTAATGTCTAGAGAAAATTTTTCACCACTACTACACGCCGAAGAAGGAGGTCGGGTTTGCTGGACACATTGGTTGTATAACCGCCTCTACGCACAAATCATTGTCGGGGATAAGCGAAGATCCCACACCAACAGCAGACTAGCAACCTATTTAGCTGCTATATTTAATTTTGTCCAATCAGTAAAGGATGAGAAGCTACACTGGTCCCCCCATTTTTATTCCGACGAACATGATAGGATAGACACAGGACACCAAACAGAGCCTGAGGAAGCAGACCAAGTCTCCACCTCATCTGCACATTTCTTCCACACAGGTAATAGCGCATAGAACCAGACCGTAGGGACGCCGTTTCGGCTGTCAATTAAACGAAGGATGGCAGACAACTTGCCAACTGCCAGTCCAGAGCAATTACCGGACGATCTCCAACCCGATTTTGTGATAGGGATGCAAAACAAACTACAAGAGGTTTCTCAATATTTGCGGCAACAAGAACAAGCGCTTCAGCACAAAAACGAATTACTACTCGCTACGATGACTAAGTCCAATTCATTAATGACACAGAGGCAAAAGGAATTGGACGACAAAGAAGCTTTACTACAGGCGTTACAGAGTAACAACCGGCAACTAACGGCAGAATTGATCAACGCAAAAAAGTGTTTTCAAGAATTTAATCAGTGGCAACAAACTATCCAAACACAGATTCAAGCCGAAATGTCAAGTTTTTCTACCCTGAATGCTAACCTGCAAGCCGAAAATGAAATTTTGCAGTCAAGAATACAGGTTTTGCAGGAGTTCGAAAGGCAGATATTAAAAGATGAGGGTGTAGAACTGAATGCCACATTAATGACAAATGTGGGCATAGACTTATTAAAACAGCAATTGGATAGTCGTGTTCAAAATAGTTGGACACTTTTTCGCAGGAGATGGCTGGCTATACTTGTTCCTCCACTTGAACAAGTACGGTCAGAAATGATTCGGGAGCCAAACTCTGGAATAGACCTACAGGCAACGCAAAAGGATGTTGAAGACAGTAATGCACCTGCGGGTTCGAGTCCACCGTGCGTGCCAGTGTTAGAGGGCCGCCGAACCAGGACGGATGAACCCGGACAGGTGCCTTAAATGTAAAAGTGCTGGACGGCCGCCGAACAAGGACAAGAGTACGAGGACAGGAAGCTTAAATGAAAAAAAAGAATCTTTCAGGGAACGCGCAGGTAACTGCAGAAGTGCGCATCCTTGTAAAAAATCCTCTATTTAAGGCAATGAGAAAAAGAGCGGAGTCAGCCCATTTGTTGTGGGAATTGCAGCGTGTTGTTTGATTAAGTCTCGTTTGAGAGTGCTGTAACGCATTGTGTGCGCGTATATGTTGTTGAAAGGATAAGTTCTGCTATGTTCGGTTCCGTCTGTACTCCGGCTAGTCGATTATTCTCTCCTTAGTACAGAATGATGAATCAGTTGTAGTGTGTGGCGAATCTGTTCGGTGATAGTTGAGTGTGACTCTGAGTGTGAACAAGTGTGGTATGTTATTTGGCAGTTCTTCGACGAAGTAGGTAGCGCGAAGAGTAATCTCGAACGAATTGTCTGTAAAGTTTCTGTAAACGGCCGAATTCGTTACTGTATCTTATATTTGCTGTTTACTCCAACTACGGGAAGACTAGTAGCTGTAATGGTCTGAATGTGAGTAGAACATCGTCGGTTTATGGTTAGCTGTTTATTACGAAGAGATTGATTGTTCGAGTCCGCGTAACTTTAAGATATAATGTCTAATTGGTATACCTAGCTGCCCTGACGAAGTACGGATTAGGTGACTTTATTATTGAAGTATCTTTTGCGCGTAAATTACGTAACCGGATTGCTACCCTCAGTCCTGAAGTTCTAATTCCAATACACTGAACAGTCTTCCGTTGTTCAGGGATGGATACTGAGCTAAGGACGGGATGACATTAAGATTGTGTGTTAAAATGGGAAAATAGTACAGGGCCTGCAAGAGAACAAGGATTACGACCACCACATACTAGAGAGATGACTCTCCTCCCATCCTTATGCCTGTATATATAGCTGCTTGAATCAATGAGGACCACAAATATAACTAGAGTCCACAAGTGCATGTGCAATCTCCTCCACTCCTTTCATATCCACCACTAGAGTCTATTAGTGGTTGGAGTGATCTCGACCACTACTTTAGTACCTTCCACTAGAGTCCACTAGTGGTTGTTGTACTCACCTCTTGAGTTAAGTCCACTAGACTCAAGTTAACTCACGTTAACTTGAGTTAGAAGGCTCTAGAGCTCTTTGGGCAAAACTCTCTTCCCATGCTCCCCATGGGAGTTGAACCCAAGACCTCTTCCTTCACAACCATGAGACTTAACCACTAGGCTAAGTGGATTACTTGAATATGAGAGCACATGACTTATGCTTGAGTCTACTCTTGAGATCTTTGGTCCTACAGACGAGTGACCAAACTGTATCCGATTTCAGATCTGTCTGAAGCCATCGGATCCCTAGATCATAGACTTACTTTATTACATTCTTCCCCCCTTGGGAAAGATTTTCGTCCTCGAAAATAAAGCTATATATATAACTGTAGGCAACCCCCGAGCCTCATGTTCTAAAACTGGAAGAACATGGTCATGTTCTAGAACTGGAAGAACATGTCTCATCTCTGTGGTGGCATCCCTGCCCAAATGATTCTAAACACTATCTCGCTTTGCACTTTGATAAACTAGTCAAAGTACAAAATTGTGAATGAATAATAAGGGTGGATTTAAAAACATCCCTGATCAATTCATAGTTTCTCGATGTGCGATCTAGGCACAAACATGTGAACTGGGTGGATTCAAATGACTAGTTCATTTCTAGGCATGACTAGTGCTTGGACTTAGTAATGACGGTGGGATTCTTATCCCTCGCAAGACTTTGAGAACTCTTGATTCACTTGAATTTGTTTTGAAGAACTTGAAGTTTGGTTGTCTCAAACATCTAACTTGGATGTTTATACAATGGTTGACTTTTGATCCAACAGTTACTTGATTTTTTCACCCGACTAGAGGACTACTGTGTCCCAATGAGTTTGAAAAAATCCTATGTAAACTGTAGGAGAAAGTTTACCATTCCGGTGGAATCAACCATACTAACTTCACCAATTCAAATTCAAAATGAAAATTGTCCAATTTAGGACACTTTTCTCAAAGACTTTTAACTGAAAGTTCTTGGGAATTGTCAATCCAATGAGCAATTCCTAACTTCTTTATTCTAGAGTATACTGGACTCTAGGAAATTATTTATGCTATAACTTGAAGCAAAATCAAATGAATAAGTCTACTTAGACTTATCATCGTTTGAAGATTGAAAAGGTTCTTGTACATAACATCTATCTAGGATGTTCAAGTTAGTTATCTAATTCTAACCGGCTATCCCTGGTCTTTTGCAAAAGGAATCAGATACCATATCTGAGTCAATTCCAAAAGATTTGGAAAGCGGAAAGAGATAACTAAAACTTTGTACAACCAATTCAAACTTCGCACATACATAAACTTGCTATGAGTCAAAGTCTAGTTGACTCAGGACTTTAACTTCTCATCGATCTATTTCAATAAGATATTGAAGCATTGACTTTATCTTTAAGAGAAATAAGCTAGCTTCTCAAAAAGATTCAAAGCAAATAAAAAACATCATCCAACCACAAGATACTAGTGTGGTAACCAACATCAGTGTGTCGACCCCAGACGAGTGACCAAACTGTATCCGATTTCAGATCTGTCTGAAGCCATCGGATCCCTAGATCATAGACTTACTTTATTACAGGGCCTCTGTCTAACAGACCCCTACCACTCCCAAGGACCTACGTGGCTAAGAGAACGATTGCGGTTAGGAAGATTTGGAACCGGTTGAACTTGAAGTGTTTGAATCGGAAGTAGAGTAACGATTAAACCATAACCAGTTTAACAATGCCACAGATCTTCACTAGCTTGAGTTGTATGTTCATCATACTTCATGGAAAGCAAATAATCATTCCCTTGGCTAGATGATGTATTTTCATAAAAATCAGGAAGAGAGTCCCTTACATACACTGAAGTTATGAAGGCCCTCCATTTTTCATCATCCCTAAGTCCATTTAGGGTGTGGCTACAAGATCGTCATCATCGAGGGCACAATGGATTGACCATAGTGCATCTGCAAGCTCCTTAACCTTTAATATGTAATCATTAGTAGCTTGAGAGGGGCCTTTCCTAAGATTATTTGGCTCATTCTTTGATGTATCCAAACCTTGAATATGTCCTATCATGGAGTCAATAATATGCTGAGATAAAATAAAAATGACTCTTTTGTCCCTTTCATCCCACACTCTTACTACTCTTCTCAAGTCATTGGTTGGATTTAACTCATCTATGTAGGGTTTTGGCTCTCCACCTTTCGTAAGTCCCCACGAACCTTTCCCCATCAAAAAATTGCTTATTCTAAATCGCCATGGTTGGTAGTCTTCCCTTTTGAGCTTCTCAATCTGAGCATTAAGATCAGCCATGGTGCTTTCTAGACCTTTTGAACCTCCCTCTTGATTCAATGAAGTTGAAAAGTATGGCTTTTACCTAAAAGATAGAGCTACTCCCCTTGATGAAGTTTATTCTTTGATTTGATGATGTATTTGCTTCCCTTTGTTGTTGGCGTGCCTGTTCTTTACTTCTTTCCTTCAAACTTTGATGAGATTTTCACTTCACTTCAGTAGCTCCTTCTTCTCTATTTGATACTCAATTTATAGCTCAGATACCATTGTTGGAGGATAAACACTCCGATGTGCACAATGAAAGCAAATGAACCCCCCTACGAGCCTAAAATTTTTCAGACATATGCTGTGTATTTTCTAAGTTTCTTTGAGTAAATGCAGAGACTGGAAATGAAACTATATAAATTAAACTAAACTTAGAGGGCTTTCAAATGAGAGTAAAATCACTCCATTTGGATCTTGGGTGATGCCTCAACCAGCTCCAACAAAATAAATAATTAGTTGATCTCTTCATAGAGTATTAGCTAACTAGACAGAAACTATTATGGACATTTCTCTGCACATATGCAAGCACTGAACATGAGACTTATACCACTGAAAGTAGAACTTACAAGCTTTCCCACAAGACAAAAAATAATTGCAAATGGATTCCAGATGAAGGAGAAACAAAAATTATAAGACCGAGGTCTGCCAAGATCATCTCGAGAGATAGATTATGAAAAAGTGAAATCTTAGAAGAATATGTAGAAAAGAGCTAGTAGGGGGCATGCTTAAGCAAGGGGGCAGGTTGGGCAAATATTTCCACGAATCTAAGTCATAATACAACTTGTTAGAGTCTTTAAAGGTCACATACCAACCTCTTTAACCAATCAAAACCATATAGATGTCAAAAAGTGAGGTTCAATCACATCAAGAGGTGAGCTAAATCTTCTTTAATCAATATGTTCCCATTATAGGCATGATTTGATGCCTCCAAATCATGGAAAACATCCTCCTTTGATTGTGGATGATGTGGAAGGTTCAATTTGGGGCATGTTCCCACACTCTTGAGCTTGAAATACAAAACTTTCAACAGTATGTGGGATAGAACAACATTGTATAGTGCTATATAAACGTTATGTGTGCTATACATGCATGTAGTTAATAGCTGTCCCACTAAGGCATTGCATTAGCTCGTGCATACGCTATCCAAACTAATTAGCCAGAGTAACTACGTAAAGAATTGTGTGGATTTATAGCTATAATTCTTATCGATTTATTCTAATAAAGATCTAGGGAAATGTATATGTGCATATGTACACATACACACACATACACACACACACACACACACATATATATATATATATATATATATATATATATATATATATATATATATATATATATATATATATATATATATATATATATAGAGAGAGAGAGAGAGAGAGAGAGAGAGAGAGAGAGAGAACCACATGTGTAATCCCTTATGAAATAATTCATTTCCTAACCTAAAATTATGTAGGAAAATCAAGGAAGACAATAAATAAAGTGGTGAAGTAATCTCTTCATTTAGAAACCGTGGAGGTCCGCCAAGGATACACAAGATCTGAAGAAGAAGAAGAAGACCTGACATGGACAAGTGCAAGACGAATCAAGAGTAGCAATACGTGTGTGTGTGTTTGTGTGAGAGAAGGGGGTGATCCTCTACCGCTCCATCGACCTTTAGTCTCCATTCAGATGCATGTACTTTGACAATATTTCTCTTAGATAGATCATAATGCATGGGGTAGAGATATGATCCGTCACATAAGATCAGCAGGATCTGCGTCTCGGAGATGCTTTGATTTACAAAGGCTCTGTGGGCGAAACTACGAAGATGGGATGATCTCGGAGATTAATGACGGAGAAGTGTTGCTCCACCTCTTCAGAGCAAAGACTTTGGGGTTTCTGCCAGCAAGGAGCACAAGCAATGGGGCCGCCGACAAGCACTTGCCCTGTTTACGATCAACCTGACTTGGCATCTGCTTGATTTGGCTACCATAGTCCCTTGTTTGGAGGTAATACTTCTTTTATAAGCATGCATTGTCCAACGTATTTTCACATATCCAGAACTTCCTCTCTCACTGTCTTCTCAAGAGAGAAGGAAAACCTCCTTCATCTCCCTGACGTCCTGCATTTTGCGCTGTTTTTCTGTGTGCTTTTGTGGGAGAGAAGAACCATTTCCTCTGTTAGGAGCAGACCATCATATCACAGATACTCAGATATCAGCTATGGAACGTAGTGCACTAATGCGTGGATCTGGGCTTCTTCTAATTGGAATAATCATGATAGCTATGGCGTCGACGACGACTCGAGCCCAACCCCAAGCTCCTGCATCCATGCCTCCTGGCGCTGCTCCTCCGCCTAACATAACCCAAATATTGGTCTACGGAGGTGATTTCTCCATCTTCATCAACCTCCTAATGTCATCAGGAGTGGGTGCCAAGTTCCAGATGCAAGCTGATAACCCAGATGTAGGAATCAGCATCTTCGCCCCGAAGGACATAGCTTTTACGAAAGAGCCGACAGCCACGCTTCTCCGAGATCTCACCCCACAGCAGCTTGAAGCTCTGTTGGAGTATCATGCCCTCCCCAATTGGCAGTCCTTAGCCGTCTTGCAGCAGAAAATAAACAGTGTGACCCCCACATTTGCCACATACAGCGCTGGCGGGGAATTCAAGCTCACGATCAGCATGGTGCTGGGCCAGGTGCAGCTGGACACGGGGCGGAACGTCGCCCTAATCACCAGCACTCGCTACGACACAAAGCCTCTCAGCGTCTATGGCCTTGACGATGTTCTGCTGCCCGTCGACATCTTCGGCCCAGCTGCTGCTCCCGCACCCACCGCTGGCGGTCCATCCCCAGCCCCAGCCTCTTCCCCACTCCCATGGTCCGCACCTCCGTCCGCCTCCCTTCCATCTGCTGAGGCTCCATACGCCGCTCCACTCTCCTCCGCGCCGCCATCTTCTGCGCCGGAGTCCTCCCCAGCCCCATCCTCTGTAGCTCCGCCATCTGAAGCCCCATCATCCGCACCCTTGTCGTCTGCTCCTCCATCCTCAGCACCCGCATCTTCTTCCTCTCCTTCCTTCGAGGCCCCCGCTTCTGCCCCTAGCCCCGGTCAAGAAGTCGGATTCGCCCCTAAGTCGTCATCTCCTACTACGCTGATCTCACTGTTCCTCCTTTCCATCCTCTTATTCAGGCTGTTCTGAGAAACTTCCATCTCGAGATATTGTCCCATCTTCTCCATTTTTTTTACTCAACCCATTATCTGGCTGTTCAAGCAGGACGATTGCCTGACTTCTTCTATTCACCAAGATCATAATACATCTCCGAAGACCTCTGTAGGTTCTCTATATCTGCATATCTTAGTCAAATAGTAGCACCTCTCTGCCATCGACCACTTGCGCCTACAGATTTCACACAGCTTAATTGTTACATCATAGTTCCATTCGATTGCATACGTCCATTATATTATGGCCTAATGTCTCCTCTAACCGTTGTCCGGCTCTCTGCACCAAAGCTCCGCGGTTGTCCTTCAATTCACACAAGGATTCACACATATCATTTTTAGCTCCAGATCATCTTTCTTCCACGTGAATGTCATGCGACAGATCTTCATAAGCAGGGTGATCCTTCATTAAATGCATTAAGGCATTGCGCTCGACTAAAAACAAAATAAAAACAGCTTAGTTCATTTATGTTTCCAAGTCCGGGACATTTCATAAATCCTACTAACTGTTTCGTGATAAGACTTACATCAGCGAATGTGTAACAGCTAATGTGTTTGCCATCTATCTATTAGAATTCAAATATCTTATAATTGACAGAAGATGTTTCTTTCTTGTGTGCATCATTGCTTTTCCAGTTTTAATGGAGAGCATCGGATCTTATTATGGTAGCTAAACATTTTTAAACTATCTTGCCGCTTCCAATCTAACAGTTTCTTCTGCGATGGTACAGAAAATTCTGGAATATCCAATTTTTGAGTTGCACGGCCGGGTTGGAAATGGCAATGGCATGTTGTCTTTTCCTCGACACTTTATGCATTTAAATCAGCTTTTAAAGTCAAATTATGTTAGTATGAACCAAAATGTAAAGACATTATACGAAAAGAAAGAAATTCAGATGGATTATCCTCCTAATTAATACGTATACATTCCGTTGCAAATAGAACACATGTAAATAAATCAATGTACCAAATATAATCGAACCAGATAATATGCTTTCATGTTAACAAAACTGATTACAATCTCATATCAATAGTAATATTTATGATGCACCTCGAGAATAATACAAAAATGAAAGTCATTCTAACAACATTGATAATGAATTCTACGAATTTCATTGTGAATTTGAATAGAAAAAATTGATCATGTTGTCTATATTTCTTTCATCTGAAAACCATGCTTTCTAACATTAGCATTTAGATATTTATGACTTTTTTCCTAAAAGAAATATTTATTTCTAATTTACTAAGTCATATTTTCTTTAAAAGTATTCAATGATTTGCATTATAAAATTTTGTTAATATGTATTTCAATCCACTTTTTTCTAAACACAAGCTTGGAACATATTAAAGAGGATACTTTCACTATTAGACATGCCCCCATAGTGATATAGTGATGTTTAAATTGATGGTTATCCATTATCAAAATGATACACTGCATCATCGTTGTGAGTGTACATGCAGTCCATGGCCACTACAACAGAATCAAGGTTTTTCAACGTGTATTTTGACCACAAACATCCCAAGAACCACCTAAATATCCATCAGTATGGAAACATCACTACAGCATATCAGGGGCATACTGACGTTGTCCATACTAACAGTAATGCCTCAACATTAGTATGACCATTGAAAATGCTTGAAAACCCACGGAGGCAATACCCATGGTCATTTAACTGTTGGTATACTCATTCAAAATCCATAGTCAATATGCATGTCAAAAATTGGCGATGTTGGTATGAGCACGAGTATAAGCGTCAATAATTTACTAGAAATTACCGACGCTTATACCAACGATTATAACGGATCTCATACCGATGTCTACACACCGCAATGTTTTAACCAGACTCAAGAGCAAAAATTCAACATTTGCTCCCGTTTTGAACCAAAGTCTACTATTGTCGAGTTTGCACGTGCGAACTACATTCTGAGGATATTGTGCACACACATCTCTCTCTCTCTCTCTCTCTCTCTCTCTCTCTCTCTCTCTCTCTCTCTCTCTCTCTCTCTCTCTCTCTCTCTCTCTCTCTCTCTCTCTCTCTCTCTCTCTCTCTCTCTCTCTCTCTTTCTTTAGATTTGAAATTTTGGAAAGTATCGCACATATTGTAGCACCCTTTTATCTTTCTTTGTGTCTTCCCTTTTCTCTTTCTTTGTGTCTTCCCTTTTCTCTTTCTTTGTGTCTTTCTTTTTCTAATTTCTCTTCTCTTTAGTTTTGCAAGAGCTTTTCGGCGTCATTTTTTGGAATTCAATGAAGGACAACATTAAGTGGGCTTTGATGACAACGATCCAAACAATTACATTGATGTAAGTGATTGTTTTGTTTTCAATTGACATAGAGTGAGAAAGAGAGAGAGAGAGATAGAGAGATATAGAGAGAGAGAGGGAGAGAGAGAGAGAGAGATGAAAGAAAGAGAGAGATCTAGAGAAACATAAAGAGAGAGAGAGAAAGAAAGTTTTTTTATGTCTATGACAGGCCAAAGTCGGCCTATGAGACAAAACATAAGATACATGATACGGATGTCATCCGACTGTCACAAAACTAAAGTAAGATCATAAAAAGCTAATACAATCTAGTCTCCAACATGTGTGATAAAATACTAAGGCTGATGGAGCCCTATCCCTGGGGGTATATCCATGTCTATATGTTGAGGGCAATACAATCATGAAGATGCATCTGTCTACTAGCTCCATCCAGTGGTAATGGAGGGGTGGAGGATGTGATACATAGGTGGAGCCGGTGCTAGAGCTTTTTGTATGAAAGCTATAGGATCTGCTCTCATCATTGCTACTCGTTGTGCAGTCACCTCGAGATGTCGGGATCAAATCTCCTCTATCTGGCGATGGTATAGCCTAGCTCCTCTGAGCATTGTGACTCGTGGTCATCGTCTAGCTCGACTCACCTCAGCCTGCTGTAGTGTCACTCCTTGTTGGGAACTAGGTGGGGAGGGCACTCTAGACCTCTAGAAAAAATCAGTGAGCTGTCTCCTCTCCACCTGTGTAGCTGTGTGTCTCAGTGGTAAGAGTGCATCTCTATGCCTCTGAATCTCTATCAAGAAACTTCCTAACAGTCTCGGATCTCGGGAGTCCATAATTTCTCATAGGGTGGGCTGCCCTCTGAACAAAGTCTCATATCTGTCTCTAATCTGAGTGTATGTTGTGCATCGACGTATAAAATGCTCCTCACTCTCCACCTCCTCTGTACATAGTTTGCAGATCTTCTCTGCTCTCGGGACCCCACTGTGTGTCCCACTCTCGATCTCTAGTCTGTGTGATGCGACCCTGAGTTGTCCAATCGCTACTCGTGAACTCTGTGGCATATAGATGTCCATATAGCATGGTCTTTGTATGAACCCATCTGACATAATGGTGAGAAACTGATCCCTGTAGTCTAACATCCTCCCCTCTAAACTAGGTGAGATCCATACTCTACTGATGTAGAGCCTCCATAAGTCCTGTTTGATCACCAGATTCCTCTCACTGCGAGAGAGCTGATAGTAAGGTGAGTCTAAGTCATACTGAAAAGGTGGCAAACTCTCCATATCCAGCCCATGTGTCGCGATCCAAGCTGTGACGTGTGAGTACCAGGCTCTATCATGTCCACTCTGAGATAATTGTATAGCTGCCTCAAAAGCTCTACGAGTGAGTCTATCGCTTGGTAACTCCCTCACCCTTTGTATGAAACTCACTGTCTAGAATAGTGCCTCGAGGACCATGGGTGGTGTTGAGAGCTCTGCTCGAATGATGTCATGTGGTATGGTATGCTTGCTACAGAACAAGCGTCAGATCATATATACCTGGGGCCTCTCAATCTGTGCCCACTGATCGACCGTCAAGCCTGGTGCCCATACTGTCGCTGAATACATCAAGGTGGGGGTGACCAGTATGTCGAAAAGCCACCCCTTCGTGCGAGTTTCCTGGAAGTGTGCCTGGTGACACCTTCGCTCTAGCATCGCTAGGGCTGCATACCCTTGGGTGAGTCTATCAATAGCTGCCTGCCTCATGGTGAAAGGTCCTGGTAGACTGGTGAAAGTAACTCCCAAGTAGACATATGAAGTAACCACCTCGATATGCCCTCCTGCTATGGTGAAGATGGCTGCACTCCTCACTGCACTCGATGTGTGAAAGATCATGACCTTGGTCTTGCTAAGGTTCACAACCAATCCTCTATGTGAGCAAAAATCATACAAGGCTCTGAGGTGGCATTGGAGCCCCTCATGTGACTCTGAAATCAAAACAATATCATCGGCATATAAAAGAATGTGAATCGGAGTACCTCCGAGGTCGTTCCCCTCTCCGCCTGCTCGTAGTATGTAATCGGAGATCTCATCAATGTAAAGCCCAAAAAGTGTAGGGGAGAGGGGACAACCTTTCTTAACACCAATGGTGCTAGCAATGGGCTCTGATAAACCTCCAGGGCATTGGACTCGACCAAACACCTTCTCATAGAGAGAGTAGATCGCCCATATCATCTCTGTCGGGATCCAAAGGCTCAGTAGGCGTTGGAACAGCCTCTCACGTGGAACTGTATCAAAAGCCTTGCGGAAGTCCACAAAGCAACAATAAAGCCTCTTCTTCCTTGCCTTTGCCCCATCAATGAGACAACACAAGATGAAGATATGGTCGATAGTGGAAAAAGCTCGTCGGAACCCGGCCTGGCCTGGTGCTCGGAGGTCCTCTACCTCTGCATATGAGCTAAGCTCTGCCTCAAGTACTGCTCCATATAACTTGGCCATTGTGTGGCCAATCATGATAGTCGTGTAGGTACTCGGATCCAGAGCATCGCCAAATTTGTGGATAGGCACGATAGTATGTTGTGTCCACTCCTTTGGGAATCCCTCCTCTATAGCCCGATTGAAGACATGTGCAATCAACGGGGCTATAGTGGAAGTTGCGTAGATGAGGTGCTCGCTCTGTAAACCAGTGTGGTCGGCAGCCCGCCTATGCTGCATGTGGTGTATGGCCCTCTCCACCATGGATGTAGTAAAGAAAGAGGAGTGTGTGCATCGAGGATCAAGTGGATGTGGGATGGGTGGTTGTCGAGATACATCATATAGTCGCGTTGCATAATCTCGCCAGATCTGTGGGTCCTCAATGAGTGTAGTTGAACAAGGTTCGTGGAGAGCGCACCATGTTGTCGCACTATCCATGCTCATGAATAGACGGTATAGCTCAAGCTCCTGTGCCTCCTGGAATGCCCGTCGCTTTTGATGGGTCAGTGTCTTCATCTATCTACTGGCCTCTCTCTCTGTAATCTCTCCCAAGGCTCGTCGCGCATGTAGGTGTCTATAAAGTGCTCTACACTCATCATCGTACCAATTGTTATGGGGTCTAGTCCCAGGGGGAGCGAATATACATACACACTCACATATGTATACACACACATATGTGCATACGCACACGCATATGCATACATACATACACACACATGCATGTACACACACATACATACATACACACACACATGCATATTACATACACACACACATATACATACACACACACATATACATACACACTCACATATGTATACACACACATATGTGCATACACACATGCATATGCATACATACATACACACATATGCAACACACACATGCATATTACATACACATGCACATGCATACATAGATACACACACATATGCATAAACACATAAACACAAATATGTATACATACACACATGCATATGCATACATACACACACATATGCATAATCACATAAACACACACATCTGTATACATACACACATGCATATGCATACATACATACACACACATTTGCATGTACACACACACATACATACATACACACATGCATATGCATACATACATACACACATGTATAGATACACACATACATACATACATACACACACATATGCATACATGTGAGAATTGGAGAATGACATGCCTGGGACTCACCTCCTAACCTATTTATAGCCCTTTCCTATTCACCATCTAGAGTTCTCTCTAAGGTCCCTCTACTCATCTGACCATCATGAGTAGGTATCTTGTATGAACTCTTTGGCTTTTGGCCTTGGCTATCCCCCGAGCAAGGAACTTCTCGTTCCTCCAAGCATGTACATCTCTAGAATATAACACTCCCTCCCCCTTCTAAAGATCATTGTCCTCAATGGTATATAAGGAGCTATAAACATGGGAATCAAAATTTGCGATTCCAAATAATAAGAGTAGAGTGTGCTAGGTGTGTGAAATACTAGATGCTCAAAAGTAGACAACTAGTCTTTGTGCTTCCTATCTAGCAATTTCCACCAATAAATAGTAGTCCTTGCCTTGGGCATACTGTAGGAATCCCTCTGAGGCCCAATGAGTCCATATGTGCAAAACATAAGTACTCGAAATATCCTCGGACTCCCTATGCCTAGACCTTGAACACTAACTTGTGACAACTTATCACTTGTAGAGACCTTGGCAACTTGCCTTTGTCTCCCTGAAATACCCACTAACAGCTTCTCATATGGTATAATCATGCAAAGTCACTTACTCCACTCATTTGAAAGCCCTTGGAGTCTACTTTCTATACCAAGTGGACTCATCCAATTTGACACCATATGAGAGAGTTCATATGAGGTACCTACTCATGATGGCCAGATGAGTAGAGGGACCTTAGAGAGAACTCTAGATGGTGACTAGGCAAGGGCTATATATAGGTTGGGAGGTGAGTCCCAGGCATGTCATTCTCCACTTCTCACATTTGGTATCAGAGCCTGAGGGAGAGAGACCTTGGGGAGATGGAAGAAAGAGCTTCCTTTGGTAACTTATGGGAGGATTACATGCTCTTTTTGGGGGCGATCATCATCTTCATGGGAGAAAAAAAAGAAGACGAAAGCAATCATGGCAAGCTCGAGAGACATTGACGATTGAGCTTGCATCATCTTTACAGCAACAAAATGAGTATTCCTATTGGAAACTCAAGACAAGTTTCATGCGCACCGCATCTGTCTTACACGGGAATCGAACCTTTGAGCTCTGATGAGAAGGTAAGTACTCTAACCATTAGACTAGACCAGCTCATTGAAGGAATGTTGGCGCTTGCATATCTTATTGTATTATCTCTATTGTGCACAATAACGAAATAGAGAAAGCAAGAGAGATAGGGGAAAGAAAGAGAAAGAAAGAGAAAGAAAGAGAAAGAGAAGAAGGAGAAAAGAGAGAGATAGAAAGAGAGAAGCCAAGAGAGATAGAAAAAAAGAAAGAGATGGAGAGAGAGAGAGAGAGACGAAAAAAAAAGAGAGGTAGAGAAAAAGAGATAGAAGAAGAGAGGTACAGAGAAAGAGATAAAATAATATGAAGGAGCAAGAAATGGATGTACAAAGAGGAAAAGAGAAGATGAAAGTGAAGATTAGAGAGAGAGAGAAAAAGTAGAGAGAGAGAGAGAGAAGAGAAAGAGCAAAGTTAGCATACCTACCTTTACTAAAATGGGCATAACTCTCTCATATGGTGTCCAAATTGGATGGTTCTACTTGATATAGAAAGTAGACTCCAAGGGTTTTCAGATGCGTGGCTAGAACCTACCACTAAATAATTTAAAGCCACCTATAGGGAGTATTTAATACTCTGCATACTTCTTCAAAGAGGTATGTTGCCCACTCACCTAGCTTCATTGTTTTGACCATAACTTCCTCACAGAATATCGAAATCAAGAAATTCAAAGTGGTATGGATTCTAGACTTCAAGAACTTTTGTTTAGATACTTATAATCCATATATTGACCATTTTAAGCCATATCTACACAACATTTTGGATGGTTGTTCACTAGTGAGAAATTCTTTTTGAGTGACTTGAGTGTCCAAATTTAATTATGATAATTAGGAGTTCATAATAATATTTTGAATCATTTTGGATAGGAATGAATTAATTTGCATACCTTTGCATCATATTCATTCGAATACTTTTTGCATCAAAGCTTATAATTTTGCATTGTATTCTCTTCCAATGTTATGAGACTAACATGGGAATGTGCATGAGAGTTAGTTTTAATGCATCTATACACATGAAGTTACACTAACTTATGATGATTCATAAAAGCATGCACAGGTTGTTGTTGTTGTGTGTTTGAAGACCATTTTGCAAGTATCGAAGCAAGAAAAGACATTGTAATGAGGACGTGTAATGCCCAACAACACATATTATTGGAAAAGTTTTCTAATTGCAGGTTTTTGGAGCTACGAAAGTGGTTTGCTTACCACTAGGCTGATGCCTATCATTGTATTATGGTTTTTTTTTTTCAGGCTCCATTTTCTTGGGGAAGTGCTGTCAAATTTTTTGTAGCCATATGGTGTTATATGCCATGTGAGAACTAGAGTGATGTTTTGTTGTGTGAGAGAGAGAGTCTTATGTGTGCATAAATAAAACCATGTAAATTGATTGAAGTAGAGAAGAAGATGCATGAGTGAATGCATGCATACATAGATGATATGATTGCTAGAAAGTTGAAGTGCATGATGCATTTTCTATTTGTAGAAGATTACTTTTATGTATCACCACGATGAGTTAGGGTGAGCATGAGATATGTGATACAAGTACCATGCATAGGCTAATTGTGCCTTTAGAAATTAAATGACAAGGTATATGTATCAAGTACAACTAAGATGTGTTTTCGTCTAGTAACGCATGAGCACATGAATTGTTCTTCATGCGAGTCTATGTACTTGATATAGAAGTTTATCCGGAGTCATCACAAGAGTGCGATGGTTATGATCATCAATACAAATATTAAGTGCTTGTATATGATTGGTTATGATGAGGTTAATGAATGTGCAAGAAGCACAATAATTAGAATGATATTCATAGATATTTACTTTCACTAAGACATGGATGGGCTAGCCATGCCCTAGATAGTTGTTTATTGATCATTGGTTTATGATGACCATTCTTAGTAGAACACAGGAGATTCTGTTGAAATTTTTAGAAATATATATAGTGCCATGAGAGCATGGAGTAGGAGAACTTTCCTAGTTGTTCTCCTTTCATATAATTGGATTCATACAAGTTGTATAAATTCCAATTTATTGTGATTTAATATTTGATTCAAGTTACATGAGTTGATATTTGATGCAAACTGCATCCTTCACAACTCTAATTGAGTTGATTTATTAAATAGTTTCTGAGTTCTCAACTCAAGATGAGTTGATGTTACAGATAGTTATGAGTGATAGAGTCATAGGAATGACTCTGTTCTTTCCATCGAGGGAAGCAAACACTTCAAGAACACTTCATGATTTCATTATTATTATTTATGGTTGTGAGTACTCACCAAGTTATTCTTATTGTTTTGGAGAGAAAAGTTCGACTTTAATCCCACACATGCATCTAGGTGGGGTATAAAATTTGGTGGTATGGGACATCAAACTTTGTATTCTACCTAGGTGTAGGACAGAGGGTATGGGAGAGAAGTCTTTGAGATTGTATTTTTTATATGATTTGAAGTTCATTCATATGATCTTCTTACTATTAGACAACAGAGGGGCAACTGAGACAGTCACTCTGTACGTGATCGCAAACAAGGCAAGTCTACAGGCAAGCAACCTAGAAGTGGAAAGGCAAGGTTTGCACATAAGAACTATGAATAGGCAATTGCATTGAGAAGAAAATCATAGAGTACGCACTACTTTATTTGATATGCCTGAGAATAGGCCATGGTTCATACATATTGTGTATGAGGTGAGCTAGATGCTTAACCTAGTGGGTTATGAGTGTGCACACATCTACTTACCATTTTTTCAGTGTATTTGGTAGACTCTATTATGGTCCTCATTATATCTGGGACTGCCAGATTATTACAATAGTTTACTAGAGACACCTCATTCCTAGTTGGGAATGATTTGATCATAGTGATGATTAGATGATGGTCGGTTATAAAGCAAGTTTCATCCACTTGGAACATATTGTATTGAGAAGACAGTGGTAGTTCCACTAGTTGCTATACTTTCTTAGCACCTCTTCACTTGGCATGATAGACTTAGTTCCATAGAGTGGATTGGGATTTACTTTGTATGAGAGATATTTTGATCCATAGTTTGGATTATTATATAGGATAGATTGAGATCTTGATCCATACTTTGGATCATTGACAAATTGACATCTTGGTCCATAGTCTGGATCATTGATAGATTATCATCTTGGATTCACAGTTTGGATCATGATGAGACTTTCTTGATATTCATTTCATTATAGTAAGTGAATCAAGGAGATTTACTTGAGCTTAGAGATTAAACACTATTTGGAAAAGATTTCCATTTATTTTTAGTATTTTTTCACAGAGATTGGGGACAGTCATATTGTTTTGGATGAGCATAGTATTTTTTTTTCATTACTCTAGTGGAGTAAGTGATTTTGCATGATTATACCATATGACAAGATTTCACTGGGTATTCCAAGGAGACAAAGGCAAGCTACCAAGGTCTCTACAGGTGACAAGCTGTCACAAGTTAGTGGTCAAGGTCTAGGCATAGGGAGTCCGAGGATATTCCAAGTACTTATGTTGTGCACATATGGATTCATTGAGCCTCAGAGGGATTCCTATAATATGCTCAAGGCGAGGAGTACTATTTATTGGTGGAAATGCTATATAGGAAGCACGGAGACTAGTTGTCTACTTTTTGAGCATCTAGTATTTCACACACCTAGCACACTCTACTCTTATTATTTGGAATCACATATTTTGATTCCCAGATTTATAGCTCCTTCTATATCATTGAGGACAATTATCTTTAGAAGGGGGAGAGAGTGTTATATTCCAGAGATGTACATGCTTGGAGGAACGAGAAGTTCCTTGCTCGAGGGATAGCCAAGGCCAAAAGCAAGAGAGTTCATTCAAGGTACCTACTCATGATGGCCAGATGAGTAGAGGGACTCTCTCCTGAGCAAGGAACTTCTCGTTCCTCCAAGCATGTACATCTCTGGAATATAACAATACATACATGCACACAACCACATTATACATACACACATGCATATGCATACATACATACACACATGCATATGCATACATACATACACACACATGCATGTACACACACACATACATATATACATACATACAGACATGCATATGCATACACACATACATACACACATGCATACATACATACATACATACACACACATACATACATACATACATACATACACATATGCATATGCATACATACATACACAGACATGTATAGATACACACATATACATACATACATACACACACATATGCATACATACATGTACACATACACATTAAACATACACACATGCATATGCATGCATACATACACACACATTCATGTACACACACACACATTCATGTACACACACACACACATTCATGTACACACACATACATACATACACACATGCATATTAAATACACATGCACACACCTACATACATACACACATGCAGATGCATACATACATACACAGACATGTATAGATACACACTCACATATGTATACACACACATATGTGCATACACACATGCATATGCATACATACATACACACATATGCATGTACACACACACACATACATAAATACACACATGCATATTACATACACATGCACATGCATACATACATACATACACACACATATGCATAAACACATAAACACACACACACATATGCATAAACACATAAACACACACACGTATACATACACATGCATATGCATACATACATACACACACATATGCATAAACACATAAAGACACACAAATGTATACATACACACATGCATATGCATACATACATACACACACATTTGCATGTACACACACATACATACATACATACACAAACATGCATACACACATACATACATACACACATGCATACATACATGTACACACACATATGCATACATACATGTAAACACACATTATACATACACACATGCACATGCATACATACATACACACACATGCATGTACACACACACATACATACATACACACATGCATATTACATACACATGTACACACATACATACATACATACATACATACGTACGTACATACACACATGCATATGCATACTTACATACACACACATTCGCATGTACACACAAACACATACATACACACATGCATATGCATACATACACACACATGTATAGATACACACATATACATACATACACACACACACATGTATGCATACATACATGTACACACACACATTATACATACACACATGCATATGCATACATACATACACACACATGCATGTACACACATACATACATACATACATACACACATGCATATTACATACACATGCACACACATACATACATACACACATGCATATGCATACATACATACACACATGCATATGCATACATACATACATACACACACATGTATAGATACACACTCACATATGTATACACACACATATATGCATACACACATGCATATGCATACATACATACACACATATGCATGTACACACACACATACATACATACAGACATGCATATTACATACACATGCATACATACATACACACATGCATAGATACACACATATACATATATACATACACACACGTATGCATACATACATGTACACACACACATTATACATACACACATGCATATGCATACATACATACACAGATATGCATGTACACACACACACATACATACGTACACACACACATGCATATTACATACACACGCACATATATGTACACACTCACATATGTATACACACACATATGTGCATATGCACATGCATATGCATACATACATACACAGATATGCATGTACACACACACACATACATACATACACACATACATACATACACACATGCATATTACATATACACACGTGCATACATACATACACATACATGTATAGATACACACATATACATACATACATACACACACATATGCATACATACATGTACACACACACATTATACATACACACATGCATATGCATACATACATACACACACATATTCATGAACACATAAACACATACACACACACATGTATACATACACACATGCATATGCATACATACATACACACACATATGCATGAATACATGTATGGATACACACATATACATAGATACACACACATATGCATACATACATGTACACACACATGTATACATACACACATGCATATGCATGCATACATACATACATACACACATATGCATGTACACACACACATACATACATACACACATGCATATTACATATACCACGCACATGCATACATACATACACACACATGTATAGATACACACATATACTACATACATACATACATACATACATACATACATACATACACACACATATGCATACATACATGTACACACACACATTACACATACACACATGCATATGCATACATACATACATACATACATACACATGCATGTACACACACAAATACATACATACACACATGCATATTACATATACACGCACACACATCCATACATACACACATGCATATGCATACATACATACACACACATTTGCATACGCACACACACATGCATACATACACACATGCATATGCATACATACATACACACACATGTATAGATACACACATATACATACATACATACACACACATATGCATACATACATGTACACACACACATTATACATACACACATGCATATGCATACATACATACACACGCATGCATGTACACACACATGCATGTACACACACACATACATACATACACACATGCATATTACATACACACGCACACACATACATACATACACACATGTGTATACATACATACATACATACATACATACATACATACACACACATGTATAGATACACACTCACATATGTACACACAAATATGTGCATACACACATGCATATGCATACATACATACACACATATGCATGTGCACACACACATACATACATACACACATGCATATTACATACACATGCACATGCATACATACATACACACACATGCATAGATACACACATATACATACATACATACACACACATATGCATACATACATGTACACACACACACATTACACATACACACATGCATATGCATACATACATACACACATATGCATGTACACACACATATACATAAAACACATGCATATTACATACACATGCACATATACATACACACTCACATATGTATACACACACATGCATATGCATACATACATACACACATATGCATGTACACACACACATACATACATACACACATGCATATTACATACACATGCACATGCATACATACATACACACACTTGTATAGATACACACATATACATACATACATACACACAGATATGCATACATACATGTACACACACACATTATACATACACACATGCATATGCTTACATACATACACACACATATGCATAAACACATACACACGCATATGTATACATACACACATGCATATGCATACATACATACACACACAAATGCATAAACACATGTATAGATACACCCATTTACGTACATACATACATACACACACATATGCATACATACATGTACACACACATGTATACATACACACATGCATATGCATACATACATACATACATACACACATATGCATGTACACACACATACATACACACATGCATATTACATACACACGCACATGCATACATACACACACACATGTATAGATACACACATAGACATACATACATACACACACATATGCATACATGAATGTACACACACACATTATACATACACACATGCATATGCATACATACATACACATATATGCATGTACACACACACATACATACATACACACATGCATATTACATACACACATGCATATGCATACATACATATGCACACATGTGCATAAACACATAAGCACACCCATATGTATACATACACACATGTATATGCATATATACATACACACACATATGCATACATACATACACACACATGTATAGATACACACATATACATACATACATACATACACACACCTATGCATACATACATGTACACACACACATGTATACATACACACTTGCATATGCATACATACATACACACACATATGCATAAACACATAAACACACACATATGTATACATACACACATGCATATGCATACATACATATACACACATTTGCATGTACACACACACACATACATACATACATACATACATACATACACACACACACACACATATATATATATATACATGCATACACACATACATACATACACACATGCATACATACATGTACACATACATATGCATACACACTCATATACATATACACAGTTATGCATACATACAGTATTTGTACAATGAAATATATGTAAAAATATCTAAAAAATAGATCTATAGATTTTTTAGGGTTTATATATATATCCTAATATCTCCACATGGGATCAGATCGGATCTCCACGTACATCTTGGGGAGCTCATGAATATGATGACTCCAAGATATATCGCATACATGATGGAGCTCCGGTCATGAACGCGGCCAGAAAGTCCATGTGTCAATGCATTCGATAGCTTTGCTCCATACAGTTTGGAAATTCTGTCATGTTAAAATGGAGCGAACAGGATAAAGATTCCAAAAATTATATCACACAATCGATATATGAAGAGTATCGGCCAGCACCTAGGCATCCTATTGTGAGCTTAGATTTGATTCAGCACACGACATGCGAGGTGATGTCTCATCGGCGATCCGGGGTTTGCGATGCTTTCATAGCAAGCTTACCAAAGCATGTATGGTTAGATGTTGAGGAGTGGGAATCGATTCACGATGAATAGCAACATACTCATGATTGATATTGTCAGCAGCAAGATGTTGTAGCCACATGTTTAGATACGGTTGGAACATCATATTAGGGTAGCGATGGATATGATAGTATGTGTTACCAATTTGTAAGTATCATTTTAATTATTGAATTTGTTTGTGTTAAGCACATCATGTATGTTCATCTAACATTTTGCATATTTATTATAGAAGTTGGTAGTGAGTCGTCCTCTGATGCGAACTGAAGAAGGTTATGGATATCGTCATGGATTGCTTGCACTATTGCAGCACTTAGAGGGATGTGGCATGATCATTTCATGGGAGAATCTATGATGAGGTAAATCTATAGCTTAGTTTGGTATTTTTAGTTGTTGTTTATAAATATCATTTCAATTTGTCTCATCTTACAAATATACTTTGTTGCAGAAATGTAGGTGTGAATGTTTTGATTCCCTTGAGCATATGTATGGTGGTGCTTTGCCACAATTTTGTATTACACTCATATGTGGCAATGGTGCACCATAATTTTGTATTCGGTTCCTATATGGAAGTGTTTCGCCACATTTTGTATTTGACTCATATATGGCAGTGGTTTGCCACACTCTTGTACATGTTTCATTTATGGAATATATACCTTTTTGTACATGATTCATGATTCATTCTGCTCATGTCTTTTATGTCAGACAGTATTTTGATACATGAAATCATGTTTTGGTTTCCATTAGAGTACACATCACATGTACTCGGTTTTCTTTGGGCAGAGTGTATTGTCTTTTGCTACACAACATCATGGTCATGTTGTTACAACAAGAGACAACACACTCTGCCTAAAAAAAATTTATGGTTGTCGGTATACCCGTCGGTATTCCCAGAGGATGTTAGTATACGTGACGGCATGCTCAATAGGTCGCCAGTATAGGTGTCGATATAGGTGTCGGTATGAGCGTCGATACTACCGACACTCATACCAATGATTATACCGATGGTTATACCAATGCCTATACCAGTGTTCTGCTACCGACGCTTATACCGACCCATACACTGACATCGGGGCAGAATCACGACCATTCAATTTTCGCGGTATGCACCTCGGTATAACCTTGATATGTTGTAGTGTGTGGCTATTCCTATGGGCATTTCAATACTCATCTAAATACATGTGTGTATCGGACATCAAACATCCAAGTATCAGTCGTTGTGCACATCTAGATACACCATTGTAACTTGTCGATATACAAGTTGTAGTGTTAGTCCATATAGTGGTTGGTAATTGAGTAATCCAAAACCACTTTAATAAAAAAATGTGGCAAAAAAAAATATTTGTTATGTTATTCAATATATACATCAGTATCGTTCGCTAGGCTAAAAAATGAAATAAAAAATTCACATTTTTCTAGGCTTTTGCGCGCTATAGAAGGCATGTGTATGCACGCACAGCTTATATGTTAGGAACATGCATACCCAAAAAAATAATTAGCCTTTCATGCCTGTGTAGGCCACTGTAACTTATTTTTGCATAGGCTTGTACAACATGAACTAGCATAAACCTATGCATAAAAATTGGCATAAACCTATACATAAACATTGTAAGGTTAAGCTTATGATCACTACCCGATCGTTATCACTTTCCAACCTTCCAACAAGATCCGTAAGGCTCCTTGGTTCCATGCCAGTGCGCCCACCTTCTCTCTCCCCTCTGTCCATCAAGAAATTGCTGATGTGTGGAAGGAGACGTTTGCCTCCGGCTTGTCCCCAGCCAAGTGATGGAGAAGTGCGGTCGATAAGTCTCGATAGATCATGATTAGATCAAGGAAGATGCTCGAGACTATGCGGCGGGCTCGTAGAGAAGCTCTTTACCACAGACTCTGGAGGCTCGAGGAGGAAGTGAACAAAGGAAAATCTCAAGCCCAGAAAGGTCTTCGAAAAATCAGAGCGCTGTTGAGATACAAGGAAGAAATACAAAGGAAAAATTTGCAAATTTTCTTCAAGGAGTGGTGGGCTGGCAAAGCCGACAAACCCACCAAAGAGATGTGTCATATCCTTAAAAGGAAACATAACAGAGAATCGATCCCCTTATTGCTAGACTTAAATGGCAATGTATGCAATACGGAAGAAGATAATTTTGGGATCATTGAAGGGCACTTCACGAGACTCCTGGGAACCTTGAATCCCCTCTCCCACCATAGAAGGGACTGTATGGCAGCCATATCTAGGGTTTCCCCCCATAGGATTCCACTCAACCTTCGCTCCCTGCTACATGCCCCTATCTCTGAAGCAGAAATCATTGAGGTCATTGATGCCCTCCCTCCCGGTAAAAGCCCGGGTCCCGACGGGCTCACTAATGAGTTCTTTAAATCCTTCAAGTTGGTGGTTGCCACCCCTCTTCGTCTGGTTTGGCAAGAGGCGCTCAAGTTTGGCGCACTTCCTTCTTGTCTCAACAATGGTATTATCAAATTAATACGCAAAAAAGGGGAAAAGAACATAATAGAGAACTGGCGTCCTATTATGATGCTCCAAACAGGATACAAGATCATCGCCAAAGTCATTGCCAACAGAGTCTCTTGCCACTTCAGAGTGTGGTTAAGCGAGGACCAAAAAGGTTTCATCAAAGGCAAGTCAATTTTGGAAACCATTATAGATATTTGGGAAGGTCTTGAATTTGCAAATGATTCTAAACAAGATGTGGTCTTTCTCAAGATCGACTTTGATAAAGCCTACGACAGGCTAGAATGGGACTATATTCTGCAGTCGCTCCAAGATCTTGGATGTAGTCAAAAATTCACCAAGATGATCGCGACCCTTCTCGGAAACGCATCGACCCAAATTAACATTAACGGCAAACTTTCGAAGGTGATCAAACTTAGAAGATCTATCAGACAAGGGTGCCCACTAGCTCCCCTTCTCTTTGCTATCGCCACGGAGGGGCTTAGCAGGCTTGTGGCACACCAGGTGGAAGTTGGTAATATCAAAGGCCTCTGTTTGCCTCACAACCACAGCCAGATCACCATGAGACTTTTTGGCGATGACATGAACGCGTTTGTTCACAATGATAGTACCAGCCTAGAGATGTTATGGAGGTGTCTTGATACTTTTTGTGAAGCCTCGGGATCTATAATCAACCACTCTAAGACCACCTTTAGAGCTATTGTGGGGTCTCATCCTGGCCTTCTCATTGATCATGGCTGTCAAATCATTCCGCAAGGCCAAATCTTTTGGCTTATTGGGATCCCCTTGGGGTTTGGCGTCTCTATGGAACAGCGGTGGAACTGGGTGCTGGCCAAACTCGAAAACAAGCTTAACTATTGGAGAGGTATGCAAATCAATCTTGCGGGTCGTGCTATGGTTATCAACACATTCCTCCTTTCTTCTACCATTTATTTCCTTTCTTGTTGGAGACCGAAAGAGCAAGATCTGTCCAAACTGGATAGTATTTGTAGAAAATTCCTTTGGACGGGCGATCACAATAGAAGGGGGGTGCCTAAAATCAAATGGTCCATCTGCACCAGCCATAGAGATAGTGGGGGTCTTGGTATCCTGGACATTGCATGCATGGCTAACAAACCGGCAGCCAAATGGATGATTAAGGCATGGTGCAATGGGGAGGTCTCGTGGGCCAAGTTGATCTTCAGAAACAAGAACGAGTTGGCTCTCATGGGCTTCCCAAATTGCAAGAATCTCGACATCTTGACCTTGATGTTTTACCCGATCCCCGTCTTCCTGAAAGGCTCTAATCTCGTGTGCTCCCTATGGAAGAGCTGGAATAAAGTCAAAAGTTACACAAGAATTAGTGAAGACTGGAAGTGGGCTGCCGATATCAGACAAAGCGACTCTATTTGGTTTCCGATCCATGGCATCCGGAGTGTGGAATCTTGGAACATTCAAAATGCCAAGAAGTTAATGAACAAAGGCTTCAAAAAATGGAAACATCTCTGGAAACAAGACACCAACTGCTGGATCAACTTCAAGGATATTGACCCCCGCGTCAACATTTAGTTCGAAGAATGGAACACTTTGCAAAGCACATGTCTCGCTTGGGACCGACACAAAACTCGCCTTCTCATGCGACACGACACATCGAGTTCGCTAGGTCTTAAATGGCACAACGGGAATAGCCTATCAAAAATCCCGAACATCAAAGAAACGATTGATTACCATGTTAACCTCAACAAGAAGTGGTGCATGTCATGGACGCGGCTTCGGTGGGACATGAAGTTCATGGCTATTTGGCATCCCCTCATAGAAATCAAAAAGTATGTCCTCTTATGGCAAATTCTTCATCATGAAATCTGGACCAACCTTAAGGCTAGCAAACTCTGTGGGATTCCTCCCTAGTGCAAACACTGCTACCGGTCTATTGAAGATGTTTCACACATCTTCTTTACCTGCCCCAACTCCAACAGACTCTGGCAAACGGTTGGAAAGAAAATTAGACTTCAGAAACATCTCAGTTGGCAGCAAGCCCTGCTGGGAGAAGTGATCGGCTGCTCCGCGACTCTTTGGAACGCCATCAGAGGGGAGGTCTTATGGAAAATATGGCGGGAAAGATGTGCTCTCAACTTCGGTGACTCCCCCAAGGAGTGTTCAATTGAGAAATTGTTGTTCCTCCTTGGCAAAAGGATTGTTAACTATAAGAAATCCCCCCCTCTTCAGGCATCATCAAGTTCTCCTTTTGATCAATAACAAGCTTAAACCCAAGTGGGCCCCTCATGAGGGTGATGACAAGGTGATTAACCTTCTTTGTAATGCCATTTAAGCTCTGTAAAAGCTACCCCTGCTTTGTGGGATTTGGGGGGTCCCGTGGGCACAATAGAAAATAAAATTGTGTGAGTGAACTTTATGTATATTAAAAATATGTCATGAAAAAAGTATATATACCATTAAGTGATGTCATCATCTTCCAAGTCGATAAATTGAACTCTCATTTTCCCATGCTCTCCTTAGTAAATCTCGAGGAATATCCATCCTGCCCCTCAACATGTGTAGGATGATTATAAATGACACAGACTTCGCACCTTAGTAAGGCTCCATGAATATCCATCCTGCTCCTCTGTATGTGTAGGATGACTACAGACTTCAAACAATAAGTAAACAAAGGAACTAAAAAAATAAGTTATGCTTATATATATAATTAAAATAAACATAAAATGCTTATAAATGCATTGTGAAATATCTCCAATCCTCTGCTCCCTAAATGCAAGGTCTTCATGCCTTATAGATGTGAAGTTGTCCCTCTCTCTACTATCGATAGTGATCAAGATCATGTGCCTCTTGCAATCGTGTGTGTCACTTACACGCAGTAATAAACGAGGGCTCACAAAGCCCACTGCAAGCAACCTTCCCCATTGAATTACATCGATGTTTTAGAGTTTCAACCAACATGTTTTTTATCCATTTCTTAACAACTATTGGGCAATCATGTGCTGGTTGGTACTCTTGATAAATATGCTCAATAATGTAATTCAATTTATCTTCATCTTGCTCCTTCCAATGAAAGAGTGACAAAAGTTTTATATTGCAGCTCAACGAGTGACTATATACATTGGTGCATAGCTATGCCAACTCTGTTCATGTAGAAAAATCCATCATTATCACATGTGTATATTTTAAATTCTTCATGCTCATGTGCATGCCAAGGTGTACTGGGTGTGGTTCAAGTAGGTGGTTGTGACTATCGATGTGATCGTGGTGTAGATGCATGATCACCACCATAACATATATGACCACCTGAATGTCTACCCCATGCTCATTGCAATGAACTAATTATTATTGGTTAGACTCTAGAAGATCTAGAAAATATATGAGGCACTCAAGACCTGGACCCCTCTTAGAATTGTGGAGATTTGACGTCCCTAGGTATCACCTCTCCTATAGGTGTCACTTTCCCTGTGGGTGGTGCAATAGGAGGATATGATATTGGAGGAGTCGGAGAAGGAGTCGGATGGTAGATGTGGTAAACATCTATGATGTAAACTACATCTACACATGGGTCATATGCAATAATATCTCTTGGAACCTAGTACCACTATAGTATCATGGTGTACTATCATTTGCAATGCCATAAAAAAAAATAGCATTAGCAATCTTAAATGAAAAAATATAAATCATTTAATAAGAAAAATTCAATAATCAAGAAAACACTAGCTAATAAATAATAAAACCATAACTCTATTTTAGCTATCAACCAGGGGCCTCAACATTACTTCGTCCATTCTCATGCCCACTCTTCTCCTTTTAGCATTTCTCACATCCCCACATTCCATCATAGTCAATCTCAGCTTGCTACTTAGATTTCCAACTCCCATCAATTGTTGAAACAAGATGAGTGGAGATGACTACAAAGTAATGGTGAAACTCAATTTGATAGCTTTCTCTCTCTATCTCTCTCTAAACATGGCTCCTTCTCTCTCTCTCTAAACATGGATCTTTCTCTTTCTCTAAACATGGCTCTAAATGTCAAGATGTGAGCATAATGACAATAGACATGGATAACAAGATGCATCATTGTCACCACCAAGGGCTTTCCCAAATGTGATATCAAAAACACAAAGAAAGTGGATCAAAAGAAAGAGCCATGTTGGAGTTTGAGATCTGTGGAAGCACATGAATAGTACAAGGAAGAAGAAGAAGCTTGGACCACAACACACAATAGTGAATGTATTGCCAATCGAATTTACCAAAAAAAGTAACCTGTTAGGGTTATAGGCATATATAAAAGCCGAGGAAAAGCCTCCTAAAGAGGGGAAAAAGTGTTCCGACAATCCTTAGTGTGTCCTAGGTGTGTTCACGCACGTCACTACCAAAATATACCAACGAATCCTCCCTCAAATTGATGCCATGAACAAGGAGCTATCACTCATGTATAAGGAAGTGCCAAGCTATGTGCAAAGAGATCAATCCACAAAAGGAAGTAAGCCCAAAGATCTATGAAATCCTTCAAACTTCTCCCAAGGTAGAGCATTTTTTAAAAGATCTACAATGTTATCTTGTGTGGGCACATATGCCAAACTTATCTCTCTAGCATAGAACCTCTCCTTAACACAATGATAATGCACCTCAATCTTCTTTGTGCGAGCATGGAACATAGGGTTCCTTGCAACTCCCAATGTGCTTTGACTATTAGTGAAGATGGTGGTGGCAGAAGACTCACCAACATGCAAATGTCATATACAACTCAACAAAATGGAGTTGCTAAAAGAAAGAACAGTTCTCTTGTGGAGATGGTGAGTTATATGGTCAAAAGTCATGCTTTACATAGCTTGACATGCTTATGTGTGCAGCATATGTACTTCTATTAAGTCACATCAAATCACTGCAATCGATCACTCCATATGAGGCTCAACATGGTCTCAAGCCATTTTTTGCTCATCTTCATGACTTTGGTTGTTTGGAATATGCATTCATTCATAAACAACAACATAGGAAATTGGATGATAAAGCAGTGAAATGTATTTTTGTTGGGTACAATTTTAAAAGAAAATTCTATCATCATCCACAGACTAAATGCATTTTGGTTAGCCATTGTGCTTACGTAGATTTACATGTTGCACTTGCTGATGAGAGATCTTAGTAGAGGATGCAAAAACTATGCATAAATGGCTAGTGTAGACTTTGAGAGATAGCAATTAGAGGCATCTGTGTCATATTGTACTTGTTCAAGCTCTCATAGTGTTACCTTTGTTGGTGCAAGACAAGCCTACACACATTGGCTTGGGACCTTGGACTCATTGAAGATTAGCATGGACAAAGGATTATCTAGGCTTCACTTAAAGGAAGGCTCATGTGAACATATGCTTATATGTTATTACCTCTTTACCCCTTGTAAAAGTCTAAGTGACTTATCATTTGGTTGTAATCACTTTAAGTCATCCACCTACTTCATTAGTCATGGAAATTTGAATGTTGAGATGGAGAGAATATCTCCCTACTTTTAGAGGAGAGATTCAAGGGAGCCTAAGTTTGAATTTCAAATTCAAATGATCTCAATACTCCTATAAAAGATGAAGTAAAAAGTCGCGGGATATACTCTCACTCTAGCTCACTCCCCGAGGCATATTTTTCCTTGTAACTCATTGTGTGTGAAGGCTACTCTATTGCCAACACCACAATACCTCATTTAGCTATGCTTGTCAAGCTAATGAGATTGTACAAACACATTTATCAATAGAAGTATACATTCATCATCTCTGTTTTGTCTGAGTGTTCTACTCCAAGTCTGTCAACTTCAAAGGAGCATTTCTCTGGATCTACTGAACCAAATCAAGAGATCTATAGCTCATTGGAACCAGCTCAAAGTCTACTACAAGCATACAAACTTTCAAAGGATTTCATTCAGCCAATTGGGAGAAAATCGATTCGAAGTGCACACTGGTCTCAGTCTGCAGAGTTCCTGAAAAGTCGGGGGTGATTATAATTTTGCTAAACTTATTTCTCAGTGCATAGTTTATCAATTGAAGTGATTCCACTTGTGATTGGTAGCTTACTAAGGTACATTATTACTCCCAAAAGGAATTGTTCCAATTTTAAGTGTGCTGGACACACTGAGTAAAAGTCTGAGCAGGTATCACTACAGGAATAGAAAGTTTTGCTTGATTTTTGAAGTACAAAGTTATCTGTTTTGGTTTGATCATTACCCAAACCATTTCCAAAGTACATATATGGTTTCTTTATTTCATTTGGAAGCTAAGCTAGTTTACTAAGTATATCTGAAGAGAAAAGAGGGCAGGTGTGAAGCAGGTTTTGCAGCACCAACTGATTTCCTGAGTGCATCCATCCATCACTCTCAACAGTGGTATCAGAGCAAAGAAGGTAAACATGGGTGATGGTTTCCCTTCCTTCATTGACAAATTGGACAGAAACAATTATCAAGCTTGGTCATTGAGAATGAAGACCTATCTACAAGGGAGAAGTCTATTTGGATACATATCAGGAGATGAGGAGTTGCCCTCATTCAAGACTAGAGGACTACCTACAAAGGATGAACATGAAAGGCTCAACCAATGGTGTGCAAAGGATGCTTTGGCAAGGTCTTATCTCTTAAACTCTATATCTGACTTTCTTTTACCTCATGTAAGGAACTGTAAGACTTCCCAAGAGACTTGGGAAACCTTGTCAAACTATTTTTCTTCCAACACAAGGGCTAGGAAGAACCAATTATGGATTGAGTTCACAACCCTTAGGAAGCAGCCCAAGCAATCAGTTTCAGAGTATGTGACAAAGATCAAAGATGTGGCAGACCAACTAGCAAGCATTGGAGAGGAAATTGAAGAGGAGCAAATAGTCAGGCAAGTGACAAATGGACTCAAGGCAGATGATAAGTGGGAAAGTTTCACCACTGCAATGGACCTCTACATGGACATGCATACCCCTGATCTCACAACACTCATGGGCCAACTATTTACACATGAAGCAAAGTTCACCAAAGCTGGAGATCAATCAAAAGGTAACAACCCCTCTGCTCTCTATACTGATAAGAAAGTTAAAGATAAAGGCAAGAAGAAACAGGATGAAGAAGGCTCTACCTCTCAAGCTAATTATGCAGGGAGAGGTAGGTCATCTAGAGGAAGAGGCAGAGGAGGTAAGTCAGGTAGGGGGAGACCCTACAACTCATCACCATGCAACATATGTGGATTGTCCAACCATACCACAGATGAATGCTACAAGAACTACAAGAATCAGAGAGGAAGAGGCTACTCAAGAGGTGGATACTCTCAAGGGAGAGGCAGATTTAACCAACATCAAAGCTACAATGGGTACAACAACCAATACAACAACAACTACAACAACAACCACAATGGAAACTACCAAGGTGGATTCAGAAATAGAAGAGACTACAACAACTACACTGAGGAGCAGGATGACTCCTTATTGATCATGAATATGACCTCCAAGATAGGTACAAATGATGATCATTTATTTTACATTGACTCAGGATGTTCTAACCATGTAGCTGGCAATGTGGCACTACTTTCTGACTTGGAAGAGCCCAAGGGCAAACATCAGGTACAAACAGGTGATGACACTAAGCACTCTGTTGTCAAAATTGGAAATGTGAAGACATGTGATTGTAATCAGAACCTATTAAGCAGGGTACTCTATGTACCAACAATAACTAAGAATTTAATGAGTGTTGGTCAGATTGTGGAGAAAGGTTTGCAGGTCAGATTCACACAACATGGAGCATATGTGGAGGACCCAAGACAAGGATTCAGAAGGATAGCCAAAGGGGAGAAATCAGGTAGATTATTTACATTTGAGCTAGAAGATACAAAAAACATTGCTTTGTATAATTACAAGGATCAGACACTTTCAGAGTTAGAGATATGGCATAAAAGATTAGGGCACATAGGTGAAAGGACTCTAAAGCAAATGTGCAGGGATCAATGTGTGCTTGGGATACCTAATGTATCCAAGCAACACATGATTTATAAATGTGGATCATGTCAATTTGGTAAGTCTCACAGATTACCCTACTCAAGGAAAGGTTTCATGCATGAAGACTACCTAGACTTGGTACACACAGATGTTTGGGGACCTAGCAAGGACCCTTCCATTTCTGGTTCAAGATATTATGTGTCTTTTATTGATGACTATAGCAGGTGGACCATTTTATATTTTATGAAGCATAAAGATGAAGTGTTTAATTGTTTCAAGAGGTATCTTGCACTTGTTGAGAATCAAACAGGTAGAAGCTTGAAGAGGCTAAGGTCAGATGGTGGAGGAGAATACTTCTCCAATGAGTTTGAAGATTTCTTGCAGGAAAGAGGTATCAAGAGGGAGATCACTACAAGGTACTCACCTGAACAAAATGGGGTAGCAGAAAGAAGGAATAGACTTATAGTGGAAACAGCTAGGTCTATGCTCAATGAAAAAAGGTTGCCAAATTACCTATGGGCAGAGAGTGTGTCCACTGCCACTTATCTCATCAATAGGTTGCCATCCAAATCACTTGATGGCATGACACCATATGAAGCATGGCATGGTAAGAGACCCTCTCTAGATCATTGCAAAATCTTTGGTTGTGTAGCATATGTGCATATTCCCTCACAGGTAAGAGGAAAGCTAGACCCCAAGGCTGAGAAATGTATCTTCATTGGTTATGATTTGAACCAAAAGGGATACAGATTCTACAACCCCACAAACAAAGGGTTCAAGGTAAGCAGAGATGTCATATTTGATGAGAATGACTCATGGTATGAGAATGAATGCAGGAAAGTGAGTCTACCCTATGACATGGAGGAAGATTTTCCAAAGCTTACCAAGGAAGAGCCAACTCAGCAAGAAGATTCAAGCTCAGATGATGATACAATAAACCTTGAAGAATTCAAAGCTTGGAAATCCAAAGGAAAGATGAAGATGAAGCAATTAGAGGATAAGCCAGAAACTTCTACTCAAGCAATGAGGAGATCTCAGAGAGAGAAGAAGAAGCCTATCAGATTTGGGTATGACACATCACTTGTAACTAAACATTCTGTATATCTTGCAAAAGACTTGTTGAATGAAGAACCAGGTACCTATGAAGAAGCAATTACAAAGCCAGAATGGAGAGAAGCCATGGATGAGGAGATAGAAGCCCTCAAAGAGAGTGATACTTGGGACTTGGTACCCAAGAAGGATTCTATGAAGGTAATAGGATCCAGATGGATCTACAAATTGAAGAAGAATTCAGATGGAACAATTAACAGGTACAAAGCTAGGTTGGTAGCCAAGGGTTTTGCACAAACCCAAGGCATTGATTATGAGGAGACATTTTCTCCTGTGGCCAAGATGCCAACTATCAGAGTTTTGGTGAGTGTAGCTGCATCCAAGAATTGGAACATGTACCAATTGGATGTGAAGAATGCATTCTTGAATGGATGGATATCTGAAGAAGTCTACATGTCACAACCACCTGGCTATGAAGATCCAAAAAAGGTACATTATGTTTGTAAATTGAAGAAGGCTCTGTATGGTTTGAAGCAGGCACCTAGAGCATGGAATTACAGATTGACCACCTACCTTCTAGACCAAGGATTTGTGATGAGCAAAGCAGACACTTCTCTATTCATAAAGAGAAGTAGTACAGAGGTAATCTACTTATGTGTTTATGTTGATGACATCATCATTACAGGTAATGATGTCAATGGGATTAGACACATCAAAGGACAGATGATGAAAGAATTCAAGATTAGTGATCTTGGATTACTAAAATATTTCCTAGGTCTTGAATTGATCTATACAGATACAGGTATCTACATCACTCAAAAAAAGTATGTACAGGATATGGTCAAGAAGTTTGGTTTGCAGGATGCTAAGGTATCTACTACTCCAATGGAGGTTAACCAAAAGCTAAGTGCTCATGAAGGAGAAGAAATCAAAGACATTACAGGATACCAAAGTATGGTGGGTAGCTTGAACTATGCTACCTTGACAAGAATTGACATAGCATATGGAGTAAGTGTGCTTAGTCAATTCATGCACAAACCAAGGGTACCTCACCTAGAGGCAGCAAAGAAGATCTTGAAGTATTTGAAGGGAACACAAAGTCATGGTTTGTATTTTCCTTATACATCAGATATTGACATAAAAGTTTACTCAGATGCAGATTGGGCAGGATGCAAGGATGATAGGAGAAGCACCTCAGGATATATTTGTTTTGCAGGAGATAAGCCTATCTCTTGGTCAGCTAAGAAGCAACCTACAGTGGCATTGTCATCCACTGAAGCAGAGTATAGAGGGCTTGCCAATGCAACTCAAGAAGCTATCTGGTTGAAGCTTCTATATACAGAGTTAGGTCTTTTCACAAGACCACCTATTATATTTGGAGACAACACTAGCTCTCTTCACCTTGCAGCAAACCCAATTTATCATGCCAGAACAAAGCACATAGAGGTTCATTACCACTATGTGAGAGAGAAATTGCTAAGTAAAGATATACAATTGACATATGTATCTACTAATATGCAATGTGCAGATTTGCTTACAAAGGCATTGGATGGAAACAAGTTATGCAGATTCAAATCTATGATTGGATTGCAGGAAGTAATTGAAGAATGAAGAAGAAGACTTAAGCCAAAGTGTTTGGCTTGAGGGGGAGCTGTTGGTGCAAGACAAGCCTAGACACATTGGCTTGGGACCTTGGACTCATTGAAGATTAGCATGGACAAAGGATTATCTAGGCTTCACTTAAAGGAAGGCTCATGTGAACATATGCTTATATGTTATTACCTCTTTACCCCTTGTAAAAGTCTAAGTGACTTATCATTTGGTTGTAATCACTTTAAGTCATCCACCTACTTCATTAGTCGTGGAAATTTGAATGTTGAGATGGAGAGAATATCTCCCTACTTTTAGAGGAGAGATTCAAGGGAGCCTAAGTTTGAATTTCAAATTCAAATGATCTCAAGACTCCTATAAAAGATGAAGTAAAAAGTCGCGGGATATACTCTCACTCTAGCTCACTCCTCGAGGCATATTTTTCCTTGTAACTCATTGTGTGTGAAGGCTACTCCATTGCCAACACCACAATACCTCATTTAGCTATGCTTGTCAAGCTAATGAGATTGTACAAACACATTTATCAATAGAAGTATACATTCATCATCTCTGTTTTGTCTGAGTGTTCTACTCCAAGTCTGTCAACTTCAAAGGAGCATTTCTCTGGATCTACTGAACCAAATCAAGAGATCTATATCTCATTGGAACCAGCTCAAAGTCTACTACAAGCATACAAACTTTCAAAGGATTTCATTCAGCCAATTGGGAGAAAATCGATTCGAAGTGCACATTGGTCTCAGTCTGCAGAGTTCCTGAAAAGTCGGGGGTGATTATAATTTTGCTAAACTTATTTCTCAGTGCATAGTTTATCAATTGAAGTGATTCCACTTGTGATTGGTAGCTTACTAAGGTACATTATTACTCCCAAAAGGAATTGTTCCAATTTTAAGTGTGCTGGACACACTGAGTAAAAGTCTGAGCAGGTATCACTACAGGAATAGAAAGTTTTGCTTGATTTTTGAAGTACAAAGTTATCTGTTTTGGTTTGATCATTACCCAAACCATTTCCAAAGTACATATATGGTTTCTTTATGTCATTTGGAAGCTAAGCTAGTGTACTAAGTATATCTGAAGAGAAAAGAGGGCAGGTGTGAAGCAGGTTTTGCAGCACCAACTGATTTCCTGAGTGCATCCATCCATCACTCTCAACAACCTTTGAATCAATCCATTATGCAATGGATGTCTCTAGTCTTTGTGATGAGAATGAATCGATTCTTTTGATGAAGCACAAAATTCAAAAAAATGGATGGATGTTATGAAATAAGAATATGATGCTATTATGAAGAACGATACTTTTATGTGATCTGCCTCTATTCAAAAAGGTCATTGTCACTAAATGGGTATACAAGCTCAAAGTATGCCTGATGGAAGAGTTGAATGTACAAAGCTAGGCTTGTTTTCAGAGGTTGTGGTCAAGAAAGAGGAGTTGATTTTGATGAGACCTTTTCCCCCACATGCCAAATGACCACCATCTGTAGCATTTATGCACTTGAATCTCTTCATGGTTGGAATATAAATCAGTTGGGTATTGAAACTGCATTTCTAAATGGTGACTTACATGAAGAAGATTATGTATCTCAGCCCTATGTGTTTGCACAAAAAGGTATGAAAACAAAGTGTGTAGCCTAAAAAATGCATTATATGGTTTCAAGCAAGCACTATGTGCTTGGTATGAAAAGATACATGCCTTCTTGATTGCACATGGTTTTGAAAATAGTCCAATTGAGATCACCTTATATGTTAAGCCTACAAATGATGTTCTTCTGATAATCATTGTATACGTTGATGACATGCTACTCATTGGTCCTAATAAGAAGCATATTGTTGAATTTAAGATTGATTTGCATGGCTCTTTTGAGATGTTAGATTTGGGGCATTTGCATCATTATTTGGGCATTCAATTTATGCAAGTTGCTAGGGGAATAGCTTTGTGTCAAATAAAATATGTTGGCCCATTACTACAATGTCTTGGCCTTGAAGATTACAAACCTAATGCCACTCCTATGCAGATAGGTTTAAGGTTGAGTCTTCATGATACTGGAGATGAATTTGATGTTGTTCTCTATCAATAGGATATTGGATACTTGATTTATGTATGCATATAATCAGTTACCCAATAGAAGCCAACTAGGCTTATCAAACACCTATGAACAACTATCATACATCCCATATGGCGAGGTTGGGTGTTATCGTTAGTGTCCATGTGAAAGGCCAAATGGCCACCGGACACTTCTTTGTATATGTTCTTTAATAAAAAATATAGTGGCATGGTCAGTCATAGACTGTAAGTTCGACCGCATTTGGAAGACCTAAGAAGTCTGTCTTCGTGCTCCCTGTGTACTGTGTTTTCTGCATATTCTACAGCCTCTGTGCGGAGTACTGTGTGCGGCCTCAGGTGCTCGGTTTTCTACTCCGAGCGTATTGTTGTGGAGCTCTCAAGAAGGAGAGTGCACTGTGGTGCATCGCCATTGAATCACTTCACTGGTATCAGAGCAGTTTGAGGCAAAACCTTTGTTCTTTTTGTGTGAACGAAGCGAGCGCCCCCCCCCAGGCTTACGACTAAGGCGGCGACCAAGGCATAGACCTTGGCATACCTTGTCATCCGAGTCACTGAAGTCACCGTTGGTAGCCAACTTCAACAATCAAGGAATACAGAGATTCCCGGTACTTCCCGGGAGGTCACCCATCCCAGTACTGTTCCCCCCAGAGCTCGCTTAACCGTGGCAATCTCTTGCCACTAAGCTACACTCTTGTGGTGTTTGAAGAAGGGGAAAGACTAAGGTTGACATTACCTTGAACAAGTTTTGGTCCCTCAAAGCTTCATTTTTGCTTTCAAAGCCTATTTCTAAAGCAATTTTGGGGTGTTTTTGGAGCCATTTCAGAGTACTTTCGCACATAGTTCTCTTCGCACAGGTCCAAGAACATCAAGAAGAGTGTTCCTTGTACTTTGCAGACAATAAATATCAACCTTTGGGGCTGTATTTTCAGCCACACTCGTAAAACTATAGGTTTCTCGAGGGGTTTTCAGTTTTGGTGGGAGCAGTCGCTGCAAATTTATGCAGGTTTTTAAAGCCTAAAACATCAGAGTTGACAGACACTTGCAAGTGTTATTGCCTAGTTTTGGGGTTGTGTATCCAGCCTTTTAGTGTCATTTTACTGCATATATTGAGCACATACACACCATGTATGCTTCTGTGGATACCGCTTATGTACGTCCATGTGGTCATTGATATAGCGGTTACGTTCTTTGCATAAAGCCTTTTACATTTGATAAAGAGGGTCGTGGTGAGGTTTTCTTAACTGGGAGACACCCAGATGTCGGGGTCTCTTTGGTGATGTAGGTGGAAGACTTACCCACCTTCGCCATAGGAGATGTATGATAGTTGTTCATAGGTGCTCGATAAGCCTAGTTGGCTTCTATTGGGTAACTGATAATATGCAGTGGAGTTAGTGATTCACTATGCAGGTAGACATGTCAGTACTTGCAGTTTTATGATACTTTGACACTGGTCATATGCTAATTTTGTAGAGGATACTCTGGCAAAATTTTTCCAGATTTCTAGTTTAGTCAACTATACAGTGGTCGATTTACTCCTTGATACACTTATTTGTTGGTGTTTGGACTCTTCTAGCTCCATTATCATTCTATTCAGTTCTCTACGATCATGGCATCAGAGGTCTCAGGCACATCTGGTGGATCAGGGTCTAGTGCTAGTGTTCTGAAGAGGAGCTATAACTTGCAGGGCAAAGTCCATTTTGAGATCCGAAAATTTGATGGCATAAACTTTGCTCTATGGAAGAATCAAATTAAAGATGTGCTGATTCAAAGGAGGCAATGGAAGCCAGTAAATGGGATTTCATAGAAGCCTGCTGACATGGATGAAGATGATTGGGATGAGTTAGATGAAATGGCCAGGTCTACCATTCGCTTGCACCTGGCAGATAATGTTTACTTTACAGTATTAGGCTGTGAAAGTGCAAAGGAGCTTTGGAAGAAGTTATGCAATACATATGAAAAAGAGACGGCATCAAATAAAGTGTATCTGATGAGAAAATTATATGACCTTCGTATGAAGGACAGAAATAGTGTTGCTGCTCATCTAAATGAGTTTGATGCTATATTCTCCCAGTTAGAGGCTCAGAAAATGGATATGGATAATGAAATGAAAGCAGTATTGATGTTATGCACCTTGCCATCATCATGGGATACGTTTTGCACAGCTATTAGCAACAGTGCACCTGGTGGTAAACTCGTCTATGATGACATATGTGGAGCACTCTTGAGTGAGGAGATTCATAGAAAATCTATGGTTGGCACTCAGAGTGGAGATGCATATAATGTTTGTGATTCTTACCAAGGAAAGAATCAACAATGTGGCAGGAGCAAGAACAAGGAAAAGAATGGTCAACGGAATAAGAGTAGAAGTAAATCAAGGAAGAGGGATATCGAATGCCATTATTGTCATAAGAAAGGACACATGAAGAAAGACTGTTATGCATTAAAGAATGCTAAAGGTAAAGGACAGAATGTTGATGGGCATGTTAAACAGTTACCTGCACCATCTACTTCGACTGTGAAGATTGAAGAAATTAATGCTATTTCTGATGATGCTGATGTGTTGACACTTGATAGTACTGTACCATCTGAGGCACTTATGGCTGATTCTCTTTCCCACACCTGGCTGCTAGATTATGGTGCTTCTTTCCATGTGATACCACATAGAGAATGGTTCTCTAATTATGCAGCAAAGTCTCTTGGTACCGTGAGACTTGGTGACTCTTACCAATGTGATGTTGTGGGGATTGGAGATGTGGTTGTGCAGTTCATTGATGGTTCAAAATTTACTATGCATAATGTACGCCATGTACCTCAGTTATCATGCAGTTTGATGTCAGTTGGTCAACTTGATGACCTTGGTTACAAGGTGGTCTTCTATGCTCAGTCCTTTCGTATATCAAAGGGCAATATGGTTAATGCAAAAGGAAGCAAAGTTGGCTCACTTTATCCTTTATTTGTATCACAGAAAGAACACTTGTTAGCTGTTACTGAACAGCCTATGGCTTGTATTTGGCATGGTTGTTTGGGCCATATATCTCGTAGTGGAATGGAAAATCTTTCTCATTCTGGCTACTTACCTATGTTATCTTTCTCTGATTTTTCATTTTGTGAGCATTGTCAATATGGAAAGCAAACCAGAAATGTGCATAGAACGCACATTGACTCTTCAATTCAGCCTTTAGATCTCATTCATACAGATGTGTGTGGTCCTATGCCCACTAGGTCCTTAGGTGGTTCTCTTTACTTTGTCACCTTCATAGATGACGCTACTAGAAAAGTCTGGGTATATCCTATCAAATGAAAGGATGATGTATTCCCTACTTTCAGAAAATGGCTTGCTTCAGTTGAGACTGAAAAAGGAACTAAGCTTAAGGCTTTACATTCAAATAATGGGGGTGAGTATACCTCACAAGAATTCAGCCTTTTCTGTCAGTCTAGAGGGATTCATAGAGAGTTTACAGCTCCTTATACCCCAGTACAGAATGGTGTAGCTGAGAGGATGAATAGAACTATTCAAGATAGAGTAGTATCTATGTTGCATCATGCAAACCTCTCACAAGGTTTTAGGGCAGAAGCAGTATTGACTGCAGTTCATGCGATTAACCTTTCACCTAGTACTGCCAAAGGTCTAAAAGTGGCACAAGAGTTATGGACAGGGAAACCACCATATTATGAGCATCTTCGAGTTTTTGGGTGTGAAGCATATGTTCATATACCCAAGAATCTTAGACAAAAGTTGGACCATAAGTCAAAGAAATGCATTTTTCTTGGATATGGTCGAGAAGGACAATTTGGATATCACTTATAGGATCCTGAAACACGGTCAGTGATCAGAAGTAGTGATGTCATTTTTAATGAGTCTAAGATGCATAAAGAGCCCATTAAGGAGGTTGAAGTGAGAAGAGTGGTGTTTGAGGATACTAGTCTTCCGGTTAGCATGCATAAAAATGCTACACATAGGGATGTTCAAGAGAATGTCCATTCAAATCAGTCTGCACATGTTCCTATTTAGCAACCATTGAGACGTTGTGCACGTGTCTCATATCCACCTGATAGATATGTTCCAGGTTTAGATTTTGTTATGCTAACAGATGTCGGTGAGCCTTCTTGCTACAAAGAGGCTATGCAAACAGAGGATCATGTCAAGTGGGAGCATGCCATGAAGAGTGAGTTGGGTTCTATTCACAAGAATGGTACTTGGGACTTAGTACCTTTGCCAAAGGGCAGGAAAGCTTTACCATGTAAATGGGTATATAAGTTGAAATTCACATCAGATAGTGCTTCTCCAAAATATAAAGCACGACTTGTTGCAAAGGGTTTTAAGCAACAACATGGTGTTGATTTTGAGGAAATATTCTCTCCAGTGGTCAAGATGACTACTTTGCACATGTTGCTTGGATTCGTTGCAATGGAGGACTTAGAGCTAGTCCAAATGGATGTGAAAACAACTTTCTTGCATGGGGATCTTACAGATGAGATCTATATGGAACAACCAGAGGGTTATGTAGTTCCTGGCAAGGAAATTCTAGTTTGTAAGCTCAAAAAGAGCTTGTATGGACTTAAACAGTCTCCTAGACAATGGTACCAAAAGTTTGATGCTTTTATGAAGTCCCAAGGCTATTCTCGGAGCAATGAGGATCATTGTCTCTACACAAAGAGATGTTCTGATGGCAACTTGATATGCTTGATACTTTACGTCGATGATATGTTGATTGCTGGGAAGACCTATTATGATTTGTCACTTCTCAAAAAGAAGATGAGTCAGACATTTGATATGAAGGATTTGGGGGATGCCAAACATATTCTTGGCATGCGCATTACTCGTGATAGGAGTAAAAGATGCATATACTTGTCTCAAAGTGAGTACATATCCAAAGTACTTCACCGATTCAATATGCAGGGTGGAAAGGCATTGAGTACACCTTTACCCACATATGTGAAATTGAGCAAGGATGATTGCCCCAAATCAGATGAGGAAAAGGAATTCATGACCAAAACTCCCTATCAATCTGTTGTTGGTAGTCTCATGTATGCTATGGTAGCTTCCCAATGTTTCTTGCCAGGATTAGACATATATCTGCTCACAACTCCCACTGCAAATGCAATGTCTGGTCTTGAGATATCTGAGTGGCACTAAGGACAAGTGTCTATGCTTAGGTAGAGGGAAAGCATCCATTATTGGTTACACAGATTCTGACTATGCTGGTTGTGTAGACAATCTTAAGTCTACATCACGGTACATTTTTCATTTTGTTGGAGGTGCTATCTCTTGGAGATCTCGTCTTCAAGAATGTACAGTTGTTTCCACCACACAAGCAGAGTATGTTGCAGCAAGTGAGGCATGTAAGGAAGCATTGTGGCTTTCTTGTCTTGCCTGTGATATGGGTTTACCTCAGCATGTACCTCACTTGCTCAGTGATAGTCAGAGTGCCATTGCTTTGGCTAAGAATCTGGTCTATCATGCAAAGACCAAGCACATTGAGGTGAGGTATCACTTCATTAGAGATTGCTTAGCCACTGAGAGCATTATTCTTGAGAAGGTTCACACTCGAGATAATGATGCAGATGCTTTGACTAAAGCTCTACCACAGGATATCTTTCGACACTGTTGTCACTTGATGGGGGTTACTTGATTCTTGATCTTACGCAGTCACTTGTAAACTGTGTAATATGCCCATCAGGTGGGAGGTATAGTTTCTATACTTACACTCAGGTATTCTTTATCATCCTTTATTTTTTCTCCCATAGTTACTCTGGCCATATTGGCCTTTAGTGGGAGATTGTTACCGTTAGTGTCCATGTGAAAGGCCAAATGGCCACTGGACACTTCTTTGTATATGTTCTTTAATAAAACATATAGTGGCATGGTCAGTCACAGACTGTAAGTTCGATCGTATTTGGAAGACCTAAGAAGTCTGTCGTTGTGCTTCCTGTGTACTGTGTTTTTTGTGTATTCTACAGCCTCTGTGCGGAGTACTGTGTGTGGCCTCAGGTGCTCGATTTTCTACTCCGAGCGTATTGTTGTGGAGCTCTCGAGAAGGAGAGCGCACTGTGGTGCATCGCCATTGAATCACTTCATTGGGTAAGTCTTCCACCTGCATCACCAAAGAGACCCCAACATCTGGGCGTCTCCCAGTTAAGAAAACCTCACCACAACCCTCTTTATCAAACGTAAAAGGCTTTACACAAAAAATGCAACTGCTATATCAATGACCACATGGACATACATAAGCGGTATCCATAGAAGCATACAAGGTGTGTATGTGCTCAATATATGCAGTAAATGATACTAAAAAGGCTGAATGCATAGCCCAAAAACTAGCCAACAACACCTACAAGTGTCTGTCAACTCTGATGTTTTAGGCTCAAAAACCTGCATAAATTTGCAGGGGTTGCTCCCACCGAAACTGAAACCTTTCGAGAAACGTGTAGTTTTACGAGTGTGGCTGAAAACACAGCCCCAAAGGCCCCAAAGAACACTCTTCTTGATGTTCTTGGACCTACATGAAGAGAACTATGTGTGAAAGTACTCCCAAATGGCTCCAAAAGACACCCCAAAAATGCTTCAAAAATAGGCTTTGAGAGCAAAGAATGAAGCTTTGAGGGACCAAAACATGTTCAAGGTAATGTCAACCTTAGTCTTTCCCCTTCTTCAAACACCACAAGAGCGTAGCTTAGTGGAAAGAGATTACCTCAGTTAAGCGAGCTCTGGGGGGAATACTGGGATCGTTGACCTCCCGAGAAATACGGGGAAGTATCGGGAACCTCTATCTTCCTTGATTGTTGAGGTCCTCCCTCGCACATAGCCAACGATGCCAATGGTGACTTCAATGACTCGGATGACAACGTATGCCAAGGTCTATGCCATGGTTGTCACCTTAATCATAAACCTTAGAGAAACCCTGGCCGCACACAGTATTGTGCACAAAGGCTACAAAATACGCAGAAAACATAGTACACAGGGAGCACGAAGACAAATTTCTTAGGTCTTACAAATGTGGCCAAACTTACAGTCTATGACTGACTAGGCCACTATATGTTTTATTAAAGAACATATACAAAGAAGTGACCGGTGGCCATTGGGCCTTTCACATGGACACTAACGATAACATTATTCACATGCTTCCATAGACCTCCAACTTCAACAATTGGTATCAGAGCAATTGCCGCTTCATCTAGGAGGTCATTGACACTCCACAAATCATAGTCTTAGAATCGCACGAACATTGGTGAGCATACTCAGGGTGATTATGAATCACAATCTGGGCTCATGTTGCCCTTCAAACACACTATCGTAGTGCTTGTGTAGGAAATTCTGTCTTTTTGCACCAAAGATATTTATAAGCTTTTAGTTTTCTAGTATAATCACCTCAAAGTCTGCTACAAGTTTAGTGAAACTCATTAGGGTAGTTCTGTTCAACTTCTTCAGATACAATTATTTTTCTGCATCAGGGTATTTTAGTTAGTGGCCATGGCTAAAACTAGTTATGTATTCCACATGTTGGCTCTTGAGGATAAGTTGAATGGTACCAATTATCGATTGTGGGCTTGTATGATGTGTCATGTATTGGTTGCAAAAGGAATGTGGAATATTATGTACGGTGTTGAAAAATGTCATATTTCACTTGTAAACACAATTGTTGAAGGTGACATAGATGGTGTTGAAGATGGTGATATTCTTCATATTCCTGTTTGTCTTGTAGTTCTTGCTGCAGCTACTGTGGAGCAAATTTGTTGGGATGGCAAAGATGCTCATGCACATGCATTGATAGCCTTATCTGTCAAACGTGCCATTATTCCTCACATTCACTCTTGCATAGCAACTAAGGATGCTTGGGATACACTTATCACTTTATACCAGGCTAGGAATGAGGTGTGTGTTGCATACCTTCAAAAACAATTGGAGTGTGAACACATGAACGAAAGAGATTCCATGGATAGTTTTCTGACAAAGATCAAAAATTTGAAGGAACAATTGATTTCTGTTGATGAATTCTTGCCGCACATTTCACTTGTGCAAACTGTTCTGAATGGTCTTCCCAATTCATATTAGAGTTTTGCTTCCACTCTCTATTTAATGATGAAAGGCAATCCAAATGCCTTAACATTTGAGGAGTTAGTTTCTATTATGTTGCAAGATGATCAATCTAGGAAGAATAGGTCCATTATGCATGTTGCAGATCAAGATTTCCTGGCTAGTCAAAAGGGCAAAGGAAAATGGAGCTCTTCTACTAGTAAGCCAAACTCTGGTAATTTTGCACAATCAAAGAAGGAAGACAGAGACAAGAAGAAAACAGAACACAAATTGTTTTGCAAATATTGTAATGGAAATGATCATGTCATAAAGAGCTATCCAAAACTGGCGACTAAAGAGGCAAGGAAGAAAGAGGCTAGATTGGTTGTTGCGGAGGCCTCTACATCGAGAACAGAGTCTACAAAACTTGTGTAGAATGAAGAATGGGCATTTACTACCGTTTGCAGTTATGACCCATCTTCTCATGAACAGTGTATGTCTATAGTAGACTCAGATGTTTGGTACTTTGATACTGAGGTGACCAAACATATTACCTCGTAGTGTAGTTTCTTCACTTCACTCGAGCCTATCCCTATAGGGAATACTATCACATGCACCAATAACTCCTATTATCGTGTTATGGGAGTTGGTAAGATCATTTTTACTACTGCTTATGGGTCTTTTACATTGTCAGATGCTTTATATATGCTAGGGGTCAATAAAAATTTGTTATCAGTTTCAGCATTAGCCAAGATTGGCTTGGTTGTGAAATTTGTTCATGACAGATGTACAATTAATGATCTTTCAAATGGCAATGTCATTATTGCTTCTGGAATTTTATGTCATAGGTTGAATAAGCTCATAAACTATGAACAATCTATGAATGATTCAACATGTGCAGTACATGATTCTCAGGCTACGTTAGATGCAAAGCTTTGGCATGCATGCTTTGGTCATCTGAATTTTGCTAGTTGCTACACTTGCAAAAATTTGAAATGGTGTCTTCTTTGCCCAAGCTTGAGGCATCTGGTAAACATGTATGTGAAGGCTACATTTTGGGCAAAATCAAGCATTCCTTGTTCCCAAAAGATGGTTCAATTTGATCTACTTAGAAATTGCAGCTTGTTCATTAGTGATGTCTGTGGTCCTATGCAAACACCCTCTTTCAAAAACTGTCTTTATTTTGTGACTTTCGTTGATGATTTTTCTAGGCATGCATGGGTATATCCATTGAAAGAAAAGTCCAAAGTGTTTATGTGCTTCAAAAAATTTCTGTTTTGGTTGAAAATCTGTCAGCATGTAAAACGGGCACCCTTCGTTCTGATCGAGGGGGGAATATATGTCTTGTGACTTTAATACATTTCTAGGTGAATGTGGGATAAAACATCAATGTAGAATCCCATATACACCTCAAGAGAATGGGGTTGTTGAATGAAAGAATAGGTCACTCATGGAGATGGTTAGGTATATGATCAAGAGTCAAGCTTTACCACATAGTTTTTGGCTCGAGGCTATCATGTGTGCAGCATATGTACTTAATAGGTGTCCCACTAAAGCATTGTAGTTTATCACTACATATGAGTCTTGGCATGGTCACAAGCCATATGTTGCTCACCTGCGTGTTTTTGGTTGTCTAGCATATGCATTAGTGCCTAAACAACATCGCAAGAAATTGGATGATAAAGCAATGAAATGTATTTTTGTTGAGTATAGTTCTGAAAGCAAAGGCTATGATCCGTATCATCCACACACTAAACACTTTTTGGTTAGCCGTGATCTTTTTTAATGGAAGATGCTATTTAGCCATAACTTTCATGTACTAAGGAGACATCAGTTAGCTCCAAAGACATATATGAAACTTTGATGCCTCTTTTTACAAGTGGAAAATTTAGTGTTGGTCCTAATGAGAAAACTTCTCAGCCTTCACAGGTTTCATGTGATAATGCATATCATTCCATTTCTGATGCAGATTTACATGATGCACTTGTTTATGAGAGAGCTGATATTGAGGAGGCAAAAACTATGCCAAAATGGCTAGTGCAGACTTTGCATGATAGTAAATTAGATGCATCTCTATTGTATCATACGCGTTATGACTCTCATAGTGCATCTTTTGCATCAAATTGCTATTCTATGACTACCTCTAGTCTCTTTGATGAGAATGAGCCTTTTTTGTTTGATGAAGCACAACATTCAAAAAATTGGATTACTACTATGCAATCTGAATATGATGCTATAATGAAGAATGGTACCTGGTCTTTGTGTGACTTCCCTCCTTGCAGGAAGGCCATTGGCACTAAGTGGGTATACAAGCTAAAGTGTAAGCTTGATGGAATAGTTGACAAGTATAAGGCTAGGCTTGTTGCAAAGGGTTATGCTCAAGAAAGAGGAATTCATTTTGATGAGACCTTTGCTCCTACTTGCCAAATGACTACTGTTTGTAGCATCTATGCACTTGCAACTCATCATCCTTGGAATGTACATTATTTGGACATGAAAACTACATTTTTGGATGGTGATTTGCATGAAGAATTGTATGTTTTTTAGCCCCATGGCTTTGTGCAAAAAGGGCATGAAAAACTAGGTGTATAGGTTAAAGAAGGCATTATATGGTTTAAAGCAAGCACCACATGCTTGCTATGAAAAGATACATGCCTATCTGATTGAACATGGTTTTGAGAACAGTCCAACTGAAAGCACCTTATTTGTTAAGCATGCAAATTATGTGATTCTGACCATTGTTGTGTATGTTGATGACATGCTGCTCATTGCTCCTCATGAGAAGCATATTGTTGATTTTAAGGCTGATTTGCATGCCTCATTTGAGATGTCTGTATTTGGGGCAGTTGCATCATTATTGGGCATTCAATTTATGCAAGCTGATGGCGGAATAGCTTTGTGTCAAAAAGAATATATTGACACATCGTTGCAGCATTTTGGTCTTGAAGACTATAAACCTATTACCACTCGTATGGATACAGGTTTGCGATTGAGTCTTCATGATGCTCAAGGTGCATTTGATGTTGTTCTCTATCAGCAGACTATTGGATGCTTGATTTACTTATGCATTACTCGGCCAGATATTATGTTTGTTGTCTTACAAATGAGCACACTTATGCATTGCCCAGGTATCAAGCATTAGAAGGTTAAGCACATCTTTTGCTACTTGAGTGGTACTCGGCTACTTGGATTGATTTATCCCAAGGGGGGATCACTACCGCTAGATTTACATGCTTTTTCTGACTTTGATTGGGTTGGTTGCTATGAAACTCGTGTGTCCACCAGTGATTTTTGCTTCATGCTTGGTAGCTCATGCATATCTTGGTTGAGAAAGAAGAAGCCAAATGTGGCCACTTCTAGTTGTGAGGTTGAGTATAGGGAAACTTTCACAGTGACTATCGAGTGTGTGTGGCTCAAATGCATTATGGCTGATTTGGGTGTTGGTCAGTCTTTTGTCACCACCATCTTCAATGACAGACAGGGCACACTAGGAGTTGCAAGGAACCCTATGTTCCATGCTTGCACTAAGCACATTGAGTTGCAAGGAACCCTATGTTCCATGCTTGCACTAAGCACATTGCGGGAGAGAGGAGTTTGGCATATGTGCCCACATAGGAGAACATTGTAGACCTTTTCACAATGGCACTGCCTAGGGAGAAGTTTGAAGCTTTCCGCAAAGCTTTGGGCTTACTTCCTTTTGTGGATTGATTCCACATAGCTTGGCACTTCCTTATACATAAGTGCCATCTTCTTGTTCAGTGCATCACTCCCAGGTGGGATTTGTTGATATATTTAGGTAGTGATGTGTGTGAACACACTGGGACTGCTAGGGCACTTTTTTCCCTCTTTAGGAGGCTTTTTTCCCCGGCTTGTATATATGTCTATAGTCCTAATGGGTTACTTATCTTTGTACATTCTAGTGGTAATACATTCAGTATTGTCTGTTGTGCTCCAAGATGCTTCATCTTCCTTGTGTTGTTTGTGTGCTTCCATAGACCTCGAACTCCAGCAATTATATAGTCTATAACCCTTTTTTATTAAGGTCGTAGCTAATGAATATGCATTTCTTTGCCTTGGGGTCTAATTTGCCCCTCATTTGTGAAGGTATGTGTGCATATGCTATGCACCCAAAGATCTCACAATGATCAAGGTTAGGTCTTCTTCCATTTGATGCTTCATTAGGTGTCATCCCATCCAATGCTTTTGATGGGAGTCTATTGATTAGATAGGTGGCTATGGATACACTCTTTGCCCATAGGTAATTGGCCAACTTTTTCTCATTTAGCATTGACCTTGTAGCCTTTATTTCTCTCTACCACTCTGTTCTGCTCTGGGCTATACTTGGTTGTAATTTCTCTTTTGATTCCTCTCTCTTGGAGATAAGAATCAAAGTCATAGGAGAAATATTTTGTCCCTCCATTTGACCTTAGCCTATTCAAAGTGCTAGATATTTCTTGAAACAAGAGAACACTTCATCTTTATGCTTCATAAAATATAGTATTGTCCATTTTCTATAATCATCAATGAATGACACATAATACATGGATCCAGAGATTGAAGGATCCTTGCTTGCTCCCATACATCTGTATGGACTAGCTCCAATAGGTCTCCAAGAATGTATCCCTTCTTTGTGAATGATTGTCTATTAGACTTGCCAAATTGACAAGCACTACATTTGTAAATCATGTGTTGTTTGGAGTTATTTGGTAGAACAAGCACACTCTAATCACTATTGATTTTCTTCAGAGCCCTTTCACCTATATGAGCTAACCTCTTGTTTCAAATTTCCAATTCTGATAAGGTTTGACTACCATAATTGAATGATACAATGTTCCTAGTATTTTGGAGTTCAAGTGTAAATAGCTTACATGACTTTTCTCCTCTTGCTATCCTCGTGAATCCTTGATGTGGGTCCTCTACAAATGCTCCATTCTTTGTGAATATGACCTTCAATCCTTTCTCAACAATCTGACCTAAACTGATGAAATTTTTGGTGATAGTTGGCACATAAAATACCTTGCTCAATAGGTTCATGTTACCTTGATAATTACTGTTGTTGTTGGAACTACCTCTTGAGCTTCCATAGCCTCCTCTATTGTAACCAATTCCTCTTTGATTTCTAGGATTACTAAAATAGTTCTCAGCAATGTGATTAGTTAAACCACATATGATACATGGAGAGAAGGTTTTTGTTCTCTCCCTACCTTGTCTTCCTCCTTTGCCTCTTCCTCTTGAGTCTCTATCTCTTCTTGCAAAGTTTACTTGAGAGGTACTACCTTCATCATGAGACTTTTTACCTTTGCCTTTGCTATATTTATTCTTGTTCTTATCTGTATATAGGGTAGATGATTGTATAATTCATGGGTTCAGAAGGTTAAACATATGGATTCTAAAGGTTAGAATATGATGTATGTTTGCTTTGGTATAGCCCTTGAATTACCCTTGGAACATGCCCGAACCTTTGGTCAAACCCTTGGTTTTAACCCTTGAGGTATTTTTTCATATGAACTCCCAATTGAATGGTTAGACCCTTAGGCTTGATTTATCCTAAGGTGTGGGAACCTTATGTTGAAGTTAGACGTCTGTGCAAGCACGCGAACAGCACAAGGAAGAAGAAGAAGAATCTTGGAGCACAAACACACAATACTAAATGTATTACAAGAGAATGTACAAAGATAAGTAGCCCATGAGGGCAATAGGCATATATACAAGCCGGGGGAAAAGAACCTCCTAAAGAGGGAAAAAAGTGCCCCAACGGTCCTAGTGTGTTCACACACAGCACTACGTAAATATATCAACAAATCCCCCCTGGGAGTGATGCAATGAACAAGGAGCTGGCACTCATGTATAAGGAAGTGCCAAGCTATGTGGAAATCACTCCACAAAAGGAAGTAAGCCCAAAGCTTTGAAGAAAGCTTCAAACTTCTCCCTAGGCAGAGCCTTCGTGAAAAGGTCTACAATGTTCTCCTGCATGGGCACATATGCCAAGCTGATCCCCCCAGCAGAGAACCTCTCCCTGACATAGTGATAATGCACCTCAATGTGCTTAGTGCGAGCATGGAACATAGGGTTCCTCGCAACTACCAATGTGCTTTGACTGTCAGTGAAGATGGTGGTGGCAGTAGACTAACCAACACCCAAATCAACCATAAGGCGTCTGAGCCACACACACTCAACAGTAGCTGTGAAAGCTGCCCTATACTCGCCCTCACAAGTGGAAGTGGCCACAGTAGGCTGCTTCTTGCTCAACCAAGATATACATGAGCTACCAAGCATGAAGCAAAATCCACTAGTGGACACACGAGTGTCATAGCAACCAGACCAATTAGAGTCGGAAGAAGCATGCAAATCTGGCGGTAGTGATCCCCCCTTGGGATAAAAAAACCCAAGTAGCCGAGTACCACTCAAGTAGCGGAAGATGCGCTTAACTGCCTGCCAATGCTTGACTCCTGTCAATGCATAAATCTGCTCATCTGTGAGACAGCAAACTGAATATCTGGCCAAGTAATGCATAACTAAATCAAGCATCCAATAGCTTGTTGATAGAGAACAGCATCAAATGCATCTCCAGTGTCATGAAGACTCAATCGTAAACCTATCTCCATAGGAGTGGCAATAGGCTTACAATCTTCAAGGCCAAAACGTTGCAATAATGTGTCAATATATTTCATTTGACATAGAGCCATTCCACCATCAACATGCATAAACTGAATGCCCAAATACTGATGCAAATGACCCAAATCAGACATCTCAAATGAGGCATGCAAATCAGCCTTGAAATCAGCAATATGCTTCTGAATAGGACCAATGAGCAGCATGTCGTCAACATAGACAAGAATGATCAGAAGCACATCATTAGCACGCTTAACATATAAGGTGCTTTCAGTTGGACTGTTCTCAAAACCATCTGCAACTAGATAGGCATGTATCTTCTCATACCAAGCACGTGGTCCTTGCTTTAAACCATATAATGCCTTCTTTAACCTACACACCTGGTTTTCATGCCCTTTCTACACAAAGCCACGGGGTTGAAAAACGTACACTTCTTCATGCAAGTCACCATTCAGAAATGTTGTTTTAATGTCCAACTTATGTACATTCTATTGACGACATGATTGCTCCTACTTCATCTACATTTGTATCCGCATGAGTGCATCTCTATTTTGTATCTAGGAGGCACTCCATTTCTAGTATATTTCCATTTTATATTGTACTTCCTTTGTATTTGGGTACCTTGCCATGTGCTTCTACTAGTTGTATTCATTCTCCTTTCAGGAGACTTATCCCACATATGATGTACTTTTGAGAGCCCCTCCCAAATCTATATAAGGAGGGCCTCTCCCCTCAGCTTGAGGAGCCTACTCCATGCTCTTGGCAAGCTCATTTCTAATCCTCATGAGTTTACCCACTTCATGGTCTACTCATTTTGTGCCTCACACATTCTTTGTTTTGTGAGAGTACTTTCCTTTTCATTTTGCTTCCGCATGCGTACTCTCTACATTGTATCAGAGCGTTAGGTGGAGGTCTTGGTAGTGCGTGTGGCAGTGATTTTGGTGGTGGTGGTGGTGCTTGAGTTTGGTGGTGTTTTTTTCCACCCATTTGGAGAAGCTTTTGCCATCAATTTACACTCTTTTGGGCCTCATCTTGTCCATTTTCCCACCCTCCCACCCTCTTTTTTATCACATTGTACCCCTTTACCCTGTTTTTCCACCCTCTTTTTCCACCCTCTTTGCAGATTGAGTGTGATATTTTGTCACTTTCAAGCACATTTATGCAGACTTGGTAGTGATTCTCATTGTTCATCGTGTTTATAAACACTATTTCTTCGGTCCTCATTTACCTCGATCATTTATTGGATCTCATTTCTGATTAATGGTAATTAATCTGCATCTTTCATCAAAGCTTCTTCACAAGTGCTTAGCATCAGTGTCTTCTATGATTATGTCTTCTTCCTTAACAGAAGAACGAGCATAATCAAGCAGAACATAGCGAAGCCAAACAAAAAAAGTTTTGCTACTTCAACATAACGTCGGTGCGGTCTTGCATCCATTCAGTGAACTCTTGCAACAAAATACAGAGCAGGAGACTGACTCATGACATACGTGAGATGACACATTCTCTAGCTTGGACTGCAGCCATACTTTCGGCTATAGAGCGACAGAGAAGCAAGCCATACTTTTGGCTATAGAGTGAAAAAGAAGCAAACCTCTGTGCTTTCACTTTGATTGTTGCAAAGGAATTCAATCCTTCATACACAAAGGTGTGTCAAATTCTATGCTTCAGGAAGCATTTTTTTGTGCATTGGACCGAGCATTCTTCTCTACACCAGCAAGCTCTTGCTTCATCTCTGAGAGAGAGGGAGAAAGAATGTTTTCTCTGTTATCCCTCTGAAGAGCGCAAGACAAAGAAAAAAAAAACAATACTCTAGTTCTCTACACAATTTCGGCTTCAACACCACTTTAGAGAGAGAGAGAGAGACAGTCTCCAGGTTCTTCCAAACACTGTAGTGCTTGCCCGGGTCCTGCACGAACAGAGAGAGAAGCATACTACTGCGGTGTAGCAAGGGAAGCGTTCGCCGCACCCAGCAGAAACGTTTGAGATTGAAAAAAAACGAGAGAAAAGGATGCCATGGAATTGTAATCATGTCTGAATATTCAAGGTTGTCGAGCTCTCAAAGTGCAGAGCGTAGCAAGAGCACAAGAAAGCAACAGACTTCCCCACACAACTGGTTCGAGCGCTGGTTGAGACCAAGAAATCAAAGGATCTGCTCGCATGAGGAGAAGTGGTGTCAGGTGAGCGCCGAAGCCAGATCGTAGGACGGAACGGTTAGCTCTATGCCGTGGTACGTGTAGAGGCGACGGGAGAAGCCATCGGGAATCTGCACAGCTTCTGTTGAAGGAGAGCATCACAGAGAACTACTGTTATGTCGCAGTGGCTCCAGCAAAAGACAGACAGAGGAGACAAATCAGCACACAACTCAGTTCAGTGCATTAAGGCGCTCTTCATTTTGGTCCCGCATGACTAATTTGCTTTTTAAGGCCTGTTTGACATGTGTCGCTCCCTTTATGAATCAGACATTAAATAGTCACATGATGCACTGAACCCAAGTTAACAACGAGCAGAATTAAATGAGGGATTCCAATATTTTCGAGTTCTGCTGCGCATGCTCAATGGCCCACATACATTTGCATTGAGTTTTTCTTTTCCCAACTTGGATTATTCCATCTTATATGCTCTACGGGATGGAACTCATATATATTGATCAATTAAATTTGTTCTCTCTATAGACGTTAAGTATTGCAACTAAGGGACACTAATCTACATCTAACTCGTTTGCACTCAAGAGATATGTTTTTTGGCTCCATGTAACCCACTCCAACCCTCATCTCTAAGGGGTTCCTTTGTAGCACCCAAAGGCACTTGAACCTTACTTTGGAACTTTCATTGGTCTTCCTTTGTATTTCTCACAAAGGCTTTACTCAAGCACTAAGTGCCTACATCTTTGTACACTCAATATATAAGAAGAAGGATTTTGTGTGTGTGTTCTTGTGGGTTAGAGGTTAGTATAAGCCCACCCACAAGCTTCTCCAAGTTTTTAAGCCTACTTTAAGGCTCGTGTGATGTGCAATGGGCTACTCTAAGCCCTCCTCCCACGTCGATTTCTCTTGGTATTGGACCAGTACACGGCTATTCTAAACCCCCCTCCCCCCCGAGAATTTCAAGTGCAGTGTCCAATCATCCATTTCAAGCTTTGCAATTATTTTGAAGCGGCATTTTTGGCAAGAGATTTTGGTAGTGTTTCTAAACACTTTATCTTCAAATCTTGTGTGTTTGGCGAAGATTTTGGTAGTGTTTTTAAACACTCCATCTTCAAAGCTTTGCAATGACCAAAAGCGAAGGCAGCTCATCGTCTATGGCTAACTTCTTACCCTCTTTCACCCCTATTTTTATGCCTAAGGATGAACGCCTCAATGGACAAAATTACACTCTATGGAAAGATGTCATGCGTGCCTATCTATACATGAACCTTCTTCATGAGGTAGTAGATGGTTCAGACCCCGAACCCAATAGGGATACCAACTTAGACAATTGGCATGTGTGCAATGTCAAGGACAAAAGAGCTTTAGGTCAGTTGTTACTTGCCTGCGACGAACTAACGAAAGGATATATCACGACTTGCAAGACGTCCAAGGATGCTTGGGACATGTTAGCCACTTTGTATGAAGACAAGACCCCTTCGAAGATATATGCATTAGAGGCCGAGTTTCATAATTTGACCATTAGGCCTCACGACACAATTATCAAGTTCATAGCCCAATTCGAGGACTACTAGCGTAAATTAGCACTATGTGGTAGGCAGATCTCTAGTGAAGACATGGCCATTAGACTTCTCAACAAGTTACCTAAGTCATATGAGACATTTATCACAACTTTGTATAATCGCGGCCAAGTCTTATCTTGGGAAGAGGTTTGTCGACTATTGCTCCTTCACGACTCGCGAGCCAAATCAACTTCCTCACAAGAGTCAACCATGAAGGCCAAAGGCCCATTCAATAAGGGAAACACCACAAGTCATCATGCTAGCAATGGATCTAAGCAAGGATTGCATAATTCATCGAAGAAGTTCACTTGTAATTTCTATGGAAAAGCAGGCCACTTAGAAAAGTTTTGTTATAAAAAGAAACAATCATCAAAGGCTTTTACGTCTAGGCAAGCATCCAAAGGTTCCCAACATAGATCCCACTGCTCGAGTGAGGAACTTTTCATCTCCACAGAAGCCAAAGGACTAGTGACTTCAAGCTCCCCACATGAGTGGATCTTTGATAGTGGAGCTACCTCCCATATGTGCAAAGACAAGGACTCCTTTCAGGAACTCGAAGAGCACACAGAAGAAGTCTATCGTAGCAACAACAAAAGTTTACCCATCGAAGGCAAAGGGAAAGTTCAAATTTCCAACCATCTGGGGGAATGCAATTCCCATGTTCTTTGTGTTCCAAATTTATGCATGAATCTACTTTCCGTCAAGGCCATTACAAACCAAGATAAACAAGTATGGTTTGATAAAACCTTAGTTAAGGTAGTTGATCCCCATACAAAGAATGTCATTGCTCAAGGTATTGAAGAAAAGGGCCTCTACAAGCTATCATGCTTTGTATCCAAAGAATCAAACTCAAGTTTGTGGCACCGAAGATTCGGCCACACTTCATACTTATCAAAAATCTCTTCCTCCCAACTTGTGAAGGGATTGCCAAAGATAAAGCAACTTACTGATGTCTGCCAAGCTTGCACCCAAGGCAAGCAACACAGGGCCCCAGTTCCCAAGGAAGCTTCAACACGAGCAAGGAACCCACTTGCCCTTATCCACATGGACTTATGTGGACCTATGAATACCCCATCGCTGAGTGGATCTCTCTACTTTTATCTTCTAGTAGATGACCACTCTTGCTTTATTTGGGTGTACTTTTTGAAGTCAAAGTCAGACACATTCTCTAAGTTTCAAACTTGGATCAAGAAAGTTGAGAATGAAGCTTCAACTAAAGTCAAAACCATCAGATCAGATGGAGGAGGCAAGTTTATCAATCATGAATTTGATAACTTTCTCACCCAGAAAGGGATCAAAAGACAAGTCACTCAGCCTCATACTCCATCACAGAATGGATTTGTTGAAACGAAGATACGCAGTGTGATGGAAATGGCACAAACAATGCTTCATCACAAGTATCTACCCTACAAGTTTTGGGCAGAAGCTATGCATACTACCGTTCACATTCTTAATCGAGGATTTACAAGTGCATTACACAAGAAAACACCCTTCAAAGCATACTATGGAAGAAAACCAAATGTGAACTACTTTCGAGTCTTTGGTAATGAAGCTTTTGTCCATGTACCAAAAGAAGATAGAAACAAGTTACAATCAAAGTCCAAGAAACACATATTCATAAGCTACAGTGACCAATCAAAGGCATACCATCTATATGATCTGGAAAACCAATCCATCACCATTTCGAAGGATGTGATCTTCAATGAAGCTTCATCATACTCAAGAAAAGATTCAAGTACAAGTCTTAGTCCACCTATCTACACTTCAGAGGGGGACTCAGTATTTCCAACTTCCAACTCAGAAGCAAGTACTTCACAACAACCACGCCGATCTCAAAGGCTTCTTGATAGGCAACAACACGAACAAAGTCATTATGTTAATTATGCTCTAATGCAGCAAATTCCAAATCCATCTAACTACAAAGAAGCTCAAGGGCAACGAGAGTGGGAAACCGCTATGAAACAGGAACTCGATGCAATACCAAAGAACAAAACTTGGACATTAGTCCCCAAACCAACCAACCATCAAGTCATAGGAGTCAAGTGGATATACAAAGTCAAATACAAGTCTGATGGCACTCTAGCTAAATATAAGGCAAGATTAGTAGCTAAGGGATACAAGCAACAACATGGCATTGACTATGAAGAAACCTTTGCCCCTATTGCAAGATTCACAACCATAAGAATCGTCTTAGCACTAAGTGCTCACTCTAAGTGGCCCATTTACCAGCTGGACATCAAAAGTGCATTCCTCAATGGCGATCTTCAAGAAAAAGTATATGTTGAACAACCTGAAGGCTTCAAGATCAAAGGCAAAGAAGATCAAGTCTACAAGCTTCACAAGGCACTTTACAGACTCAAGCAAGCTCTCAGGGCCTGGTATGAAAAGATTCACAAGTTCTTTGAAGATAAGGGATTTCATAGAAGCAATGTTAATGCTAATCTCTATATCTATCAAAAGGATTCCTTAGTAGCCATCATCATGCTCTATGTAGATGACTTGATCTTGACAGGATCAGATGAAGAACGCATCCAGTTCATCATCACACACCTTCACCTTGAGTACTCTATGACAGATCTTGGATTACCTCACTACTTCTTGGATATTCTGCTTCAGATTGGGCTGGTGATCCTGATTCTCGACAGTCTACTTCTGGGTATATATTCTTGTTTGGCTCAGGACCTATCTCTTGGGCAAGTAAGAAGCAACCTACAGTTGCTCTATCATCTACCGAGGCCAAGTACCGAGCATCCAGCTTTGCAGCATGTGAGGCCATCTAGCTTCAACGTTTATTATCTGACATTGGTGTTTTGCAGGATACTCCGACATGTCTTCGCACGATAGCCAATCAGCCTTGGCCATCACCAAGAATCCAGTATTCCACGCTCCGACAAAGCACATTGAGATCCAGTACCACTTCATCCGCGAGAAGCTCATATCTCAGGAGATTACTCTGGAGCAGTGTACCTCTCAGGAGAACCTGGCGGACATGTTCACGAAGGCTCTACCTCCGGTTCCGCTTCAGCGCTTGGTGAACCTCTGCAGCATTCAGCTGCTCCAAAATGGAGCTGCAGAGGGGGTGTTGACGACATGATCGCTCCTACTTCATCTACATTTGTATCCGCATGAGTGCATCTCTATTTTGTATCCAGGAGGCACTCCATTTCTAGTCTATTCCCATTTTATATTGTACTTCCTTTGTATTTGGGTACCTTGCCATGTGCTTCTACTAGTTGTATTCATTCTCCTTTCAGGAGACTTATCCCAGATATGATGTACTTTTGAGAGCCCCTCCCAAATCTATATAAGGAGGGCCTCTCCCCTCATTTTTACTTGGTTAGAAGCTTGAGGAGCCTACTCCATGCTCTTGGCAAGCTCATTTCTAATCCACATGAGTTTACCCACTTCATGGTCTACTCATTTTGTGTCTCACACATTCTTTCTTTTGTGAGAGTACTTTCCTTTTCATTTTTCTTCCACATGCGTACTCTCTACACATTCCAACCATGATGGACTGCAAGTGCACAAATGCTCCGAACAGTAGTCATACGGCATGTAGGTGCAAAGGTTTCATCAAAATCAATGCCTCTTTCCTACGCATAACCCTTTGCAACAAGCCTAGCCTTATACCTGTCAATTGTACCATCAGGTTTACACTTCAGCTTGTATACCCATTTAGTGCCAATGGCCTTCTTGCTAGGAGGCAAGTCACATAACGACCATGTACTATTCGTCATTATAGAATCATATTCAGATTGCATAGCAGCCATCCAATTTTCTGAATTCTGTACTTCATCAAAAGAAATAGGCTCATTCTCATCACAGAGACTAGACGCAGCCATAGCATAGCAATCTGATGCAAAGGAGGCACTATGAGAGCCTGAATTAGTATGATATGACAAAGGTGCATCTAATTTGTTGTCACGCAAAGTCTGCACCAGCCATTTTGGCATAATTTTTGCCCACTCAATATCAACTCTCTCATCAACAAGTGCATCATGTAAATCTGCATCAGAAATGGAATGATTTACATCATCATATGAAACCTGCAAAACACGCAGATGAGCAACAGATGGCTTGTGGTCATGCCAAGCCTCATATGGAGTGATAGGTTGCAGCACTTTAGTGGGACACTTCAGTACATATGCTGCACACATGACAGCCTTAAGCCAGAAACTATGTGGTAAAGGCTGACTCTTGACCATGCACCTCGCCATCTCCATGAGTGACCTATTCTTTCGTTCAACAACTCCATTCTATTGAGGTTTATACGGCATTGTACACTGATGTTTTATCCCACGTTCAGCCAGAAATGCATTAAATTCAGAAGGCATATATTCCCCCCTCGATCAGAATGGAGGGTGCCCATTTTACATGAATACTTCGGACTTTGCTTTGGGTGGATATTCCCATGCATGCCTGGAAAAATCATCAATGAAAGTCATGAATTAAAGCACATGAATACTTCGGACTTTGCTTTGGGTGGATATAACCATGCATGCCTGGAAAAATCATCAATGAAAGTCACGTTAAAGGTAATTTCCAAAAGAGGGTGTCTGCATAGGACCACAGACATCACTATGAAAGTCACTTTGCCTGTTTAAAGCACATGAATACTCGGACTTTGCTTTGAGTGGATATACCCATGCATGCCTGGAAAAATCATCAATGAAAGTCACGAATTAAAGGTAATTTCCAAAAGAGGGTGTCTGCATAGGACCACAGACATCACTATGTACAAGCTTCAATTTCTGTGTAGCCCGAACTGAACCATCTTTTGGAAAGGAGGAACGCTGCATTTTGCCCAAAATACAGCCTTCACAAACATGTTTTCCAGGTACCTCTAGTTTGGGCAAAGAGGACACTATTTCAAATTTCTGTAGGCGTAGCAAACTAGCAAAATTCAGATGACCAAAGCGTGCATGCCAAAGCTTTGCATCTGACATAGCCTGAGAATCATTTAGTGCACATGCCAAATCATTTACAGATCTTTCATAGTCTATGAGCTTATACAACCCACGACATAAAATGCCAGAAGCAATAATCACATCGCCATTTGACAGATCATGAATTGTACACCTCTCATCAACAAATTTCACAACCAAGCCAATCTTGGCTAATGCAGAAACTGATAACAGGTTCTTCTTGATCCCTAGCACAAATAAGGCATCTGACAAAGTGAAAGAACTACCATCAGTAGTAGTCAAAATGATCTTACCAACTCCCATAACAGGCTAAGAGGAGTTGTTGGCATATGTACCAGTATTCCCTGTAGGGGCAGGCTCGAGTGAGGAGAAGAAACTGCGTTGCGAGGTAATATGTTTGGTCGCCCCACTGTCAAAGTACCAAACATCTAAGTCTACTACAGACATGCACTGCTCATGAGAAGATGGGTCAAAACTGCAAACAGTAGTAAATGCCCATTCGTCTTCCTGCACAAGATTAGCAGACTCCATTTTTGGTGTAGAGGCTTCTGCAACAACCATTCCAGCCTCTTTCTTCTTTGCCTCTTTTGCATCCAGTTTTGGACAGTTCTTTATGATATGATCATTCCCTTTACAGTACTTACAAAACAATTTTTGCTTTTTTGATTTTTTCTCATCTTTGTCTTTGTTCTTCGAATGTGCAGCATTTGCAGATTTCTACTTATTAGTAGAAGAGCTCCATTTTCCTTTGCCCTTCTGACTAGCCAGGAAAGCTTGATCTGCAACATGCATAATGGATCTGTTCTGCCTGGACTGATCTTCCTGCAACAGAATAGAGACTTACTCCTCAAATGACAAGGCATTTGGATTACCTTTCAACATCAACCGAAGAGTAGAAGCAAAACTCTTATATGAATCACGAAGACCATTCAGAACGGTCTACACAAGTGAGCTATCTAGTATATCCTCATCAACAGAAATCAAATGTTCCTTCAAGTCTTTGATCTTTGTTAGGAAATTGTCCATAGAATCACCTTCATTCATGTGCTCACTCTCCAACTGTTTTCGAAGGTAAGCAACACGAGCCTCATTCCTAGCTTGGTACAATGTGGTAAGTGTATCCCAAGCATCCTTAGCTGTTCTGCAAGAGCGAACATGAGGGATAATGGCACGTTTGATAGACAAAGCTATCAATGCATGTGCCTGGGCATCTCTGCCATCCTAGCGAATCTGCTCTGTAGTAGGTGCAACAGAAATAGCAGCACGAATAGGAATCTGCGGAATATCATCTTCGACACCATCTTCATCAGCTTCAGCACCTGTATTTGCAGCACTTGTAGTGAGAGGTGTAACAGGACATCTTTCAACACCCTGCACAATGTTCCACAATCCTTTTGCAACCAATACATGTCGCATCATATAAGCCCATAATGGGTAGTTGGTACCATCCAACTTATCCTCAACAGCCAACATAAGGAATACATCACTGCTTTCAGCCATGGCCGGTGACTAAAATACCTTGATGCAAAAAATTGACTATATCTCAAAAAGTTGAACAGAACTTCCCCGATGAATTCTGCTAGACCTGTAGTAGATTTCGAGACGCTTATACTCGCGAACAGAAATTGGTATATACCTTTGGCAGAAAAAGATGAAATAGCCTGCACAAGCGCTGTGATAATGCGTTCGGAGGCTGAAACAAGCTCAGATTGCGATTTCGGCACCACAGAGTATAGATGTTTTTGTCTCTCAAACACCCTGAGTATGCTCACCAAATTTCGTGCGAATCTGAGACTGCAAACGGAGGAGTGTCGACGGTGCCCTAGATGAAGCGACGACCTGCTCTGATACCAATTGTTGGAGTTAGACGTCTACGGAAGCACGCGAACAACACAAGGAAAAACTTGGAGCACAAACACACAATAATGAATGTATTACTAGAGAATGTACAAAGATAAGTAGCCCATTAGGGCAATAGGCGTATATACAAGCCGGGGAAAAAACCTCCTAAAGATGGAAAAAAGTGCCCCGGTGGTCCTAGTAACTATCTTCCCTGTCATAGTCTTGTGTGTCATATTATGCCCATCAAATTGGTCCTAGTAACTATCTTCCGTGTCATAGTCTTCTGTGTCATATTATGCCCATCAAATTTACTTTTGCTTCGGGTTACGAGCTCACGCACCTGCGCCTTATAAGTGCAAAAATCAAGCAAAGCAAGCCAATTGGCCAAGAAGAACCCAGTTCAAAGGGGGCCAAGTAGAGAGCCGTCAACGCATGCATGTCGGTCTATCGCACGCTGTAGTTGCACGGGAAATGGTGCGAACTCTGCTCGGGACATCCTCTCTCCACGCTTACAAATAAGATGCAACCGTCGCCACATTTATCTCTACAACGTGCAAGCTTAAAATCGCTTATGTGGGATATAATCCCCAATAGCAAACGCCCCATCGATGTTCGAGAATCCACACATGCTTCTCCAGGGAAGGTGTTGGGACACAAACACACAAAGAAGAAATGACGGGACGAACAGCTGCCTCTTAAGGCGTTCATACAATCAACTATTGATAGAGTGCTTCATGCTCTCTCTTTCCTCTTCTTCTCTCAACGCCTTCACACAAGCTGTACTTTCGCTTTCTCTCTCCTTGCATAGAAGAACAGCCTGTGAACTAGCTCATTATTGGAAACATTTATGAGATATATGAGCTATAAGGATGAGTAAAAAAAAAGGTTCAAGATGGCTCAATTGCAATATGAAGCTCACATAAGGAGGGTGAAGAGAGAAGGATTGGCTCTTTCGATTTCAAGCTATAGAGAAAGCTATGGAATTTGAAGAAAAAGGTATGACTTCTTTATGTTAAACTTCAATGGAAAATGAGTTTTCAAGTTTTAAAGGTAAGTTGTTCTCTATATTTTGAAATAGAGAACCATTCATTAAAGCTAAGTAGAATAAGACTTCCTTCTTTTCTTACAAACTTTTATTTGAGATGTATCAATAGAATATAAGCATTTTTCTTTTATTTTGTGTTCATTATGCACCAAATACACTATGAAATGGAAAGAATGCATTTCATAATACACAAAGTATTTTGCCATCATGGATTTAGAATGATGCATAGGATGCATTCTATTTGTGAAGGGGAAAATTAGTATCATCTCATATGTGATGTTGTGCATACTAACGAGTTTCATATATGAGTACAAATACATATTTAGATGCCCTTACAATATATGTAAGGTTAAATGTATTATTGGGCATACAAGTAAGTATGTAAAATTCTCGAGAAGGGATGCCTAAAAAAATATGGGATGAGAAGTCATTATGGACCAAGTTGGCAATATCAAAGGTAGCCTCACCATGCAACAATCAAGGGATGGACAAAGCTATGATGGAGATAAATATTATTCCCCATTTTGTTCAATTTTATGTTGCCATGCAAAAAGTAATGATGTAGAAATCCATTTCAAATGAGTAGGTGAAGTCTGAATGCTCATTGAATGGTGCATAGATTGAATCATTAAAGTGATGCACATAGGAATACAAAATGGATTTTGGCATGCAATGAACTCACCACCTAAAGATTGTTAGAATAGGGACATAGAATGTCCATTACAGTATGACATGAATGCCAATGGAATGCACAAGCATGTATTCATGCATTAAATGGAGTTCCAAGTGTGAATTCCATGCATGCTTTAAGGAGGGGTTCAATCTTTGGACCTTATGCATGCTAAAGCATCCTCATGAAAAGATCTATCGGTTCTTGGCATACACAGTATATTGAATCACATATGCATGGGTTGATGGGATATGAGAATAATTAAGTTCAGTAAGTTTAAAGTTTTCATTTCTTCCCCAAATAGTTTCTCCCTTTATTCACAAGTGATATGATCCACTTGGAACTTTACTAGATTTGCTTTAAGAGTACACTTTTTGGAGACAAGGAAAAGTAAAGGGTTGTAAGATACCCTATAAACCACCACTCCAAAATATACCCTATGAACAAGCAAGAATATGACCATTTGGCTAAGTCAATGATGGGCCTATTACTATTTCCTTTACCAAAATGCATAAAAATATCAAAAGATAATATCTAGTATGAAAATACTAACTCTATTATCATATGACATAGACAAGGATACTTTTGGTTGCATTGGATTAAAGAAATAGTTATATGAAGGCTCGGTCTTCAAAGTCTTATCAAGAACAAATAAAGACTTGGAAAGGGTACAACTTACAAAACTCTTGATGGTACTTTGAGGAAAAAAGTCTCCATGATAAAGATTAAGTTAGACAAAACCTCTTTAGTAAGTAATCCTTGAGTAAGAGCTAAAATTATCTACACTAAGGTGAGATTGTAAACGGGATGGTATGGGACGTCTAGGTTTACAATTGAAAAGATTGAGGATGTTATTCTATGGATTGGAGAAAAGAACTCATTGGTATGGGTCATTGGGAACAAACTCTCGTTGAGAATTTCCTCTAATGGCAAAGAGAAAATAGACCCAAGATCCGATAGGAAACATCAAGATAAGCCTTAAAAATAAAACCATTAAGAGTAAGGCCTAAGGTTCATATAGAGGTAAATATATTTACCTATTTGAACCATATAAAATCACTTGCTAGTATTTATAAGGAGGCAAGCAGAATAAGGTTAACATTTACCTTAGAACAAAAGTTGTTGTTTATCCTCGTTAAGAAAGATGTATTCTTATCAATAGATTACATAAGCAACTTGAAGATGAGGAGGACAACTGAGGATAAAAAATTAGGGGAGTTTCATAGCTAAACTCCAAAAGTAAAGAGCTTACTTAAACTCAATCTTATTGAAGTATAATAGCCTTGAATAAAAGGATTATCTATAAAAGATCATCTTTTGAATCTTTGGTGAGAACTAATGATTCAAGAATGTTCACTAAGTTCTTAGCAAGATCTCGGATAGGATGACTAGAAAGAGGCATCTTTCTTGGAACTAAAAGCAAAACTTGAATCATTTAACTCCATCCAAATAGATGAAAGATTTAGAAGGTATCTTGATGGCTTGATTACTTTGAGGACTTGAAGGAATTGGTTTAGTAAGATTTGTTTCTCTTTGCAAAACTTTGGTGACCTTTGAGGTTAGTATACATATGTTGGGGGATTCTTGGACAAGAAGGGATTTGAGTGTTTGTAGGAGAAAAAGGAAAGACAAGAAGAAGGATACATACCGGAAGCCTTTGTTGATTGATTATAAGAAGACAAATACAATGGTGATGCACAATACAATCCAATGCTTCTATGCAAAATCCCATAGAGTGCTCAATCACAAAATACCAAATACCCAAGGGTCTAGTTGCCGCCGATCTTCTCTGCACCAGACCTCCACCTTCTCCAAGCCTGCACTTGTGCACACCTTGCACCAAGCTTCCAATAAGGGGGAGGGATGGACACCTTCTCTCGGCACATGCATAGCTTCAATGAGACCTTGGGATCCTTGGGGTGAATAGCTTAGCCATTCTCTGCACACTTCCTTGGTCACTCTTCATGCACACGCACACCTTGCACTTCACTTCTCTGCATCGCACACTGTGTGTCCCTTGCACTTCTATCTCTTGCCTTAGACTATGCTCCCTTGCTTAGTCTTGCTTAGTCTTGCTTATTCTCCAAGAATAGTCGTTGCCTTGATTTTAGTGTTGATTCACATATGCTCCTAACTGCAAGAGTATCTTGGTGCTCACTTTGATGTCCCAAGATTGTCTCCACAAGTGGCAGCCAACGAATCCCTGTTTTGTCCTGTAGTGACTTTAGACTAAAACAAAAAATTTAATTGGCGGGGCCATACTTTCACTTCTGCGTACGTTGTTGCTCCACATACCTTCACATTTTGCCTTTTAATTCTTCACTTGTGCACCTAAGAGAGGGTTCACCAGAACCTTCCAAAACACTTTAAAAACACTTTGAACCTTAGGGAAATTAGAGAAATACCTCACAACTCGCAAGCAACTTTCTCCAATTTACCCTTTGTGAATAATTAATTGTGCACTTTGACATCTGAACTTCGAACACTTTGACTTTGTCCATGTTGACTTTGACATTGACCATGTTGACTTTGACCTTTTGACGTTGACTATGGTTGACTTTGATTGCATTTGACTTTGATCAATATGACTTTTATGGGCTCAACAATATAACTATCAGAAGTATGAACCAGCATCGGTACAAGATAGTTACTACTTATTCTCTTTGGAAGAACTTGCAAAGTTAAGTCGAACAAAGAACTGGGCAGAAACATAGAAGAAAGGTCTGCCAACTAATTCTGATTCCTAAAAGAAATAATTTTTATCGTTGGATCAATAAAGTCTTGAAGATCATAGATTTTCCAAAATGATTAAACTCTACTCCGAGGATTAATCTAGGAAAAATCAAATATGATCAAGATAGGGATCCAATTGACATGGACTTTCAAATTTGGGTATATTTTCATTCAGAATACTTGAATCTTATGTTTCAAGAAAACCTAGATGATTGAAATAACTCCACCTAAGTTGCCAAGAAATGAGGAGATAGTGTTTCTCCTCATTTTATTGAGCATGTTTTGGTAGGGACTCACTAGACCCACCTTGCTAAGTTCATACCTTTAGCTACGTCCTAGCAAATACAAATAAATTATATTTGTATTTGAAAAGGACTATAAAAAGAATAAATTCACTTCAGAAAGATTCCTCTCCTTTCTATTGAAAGTGGAAGATGAATCTAATTTCTAGCCCTTTCAAGATAGAGATAGGATCTCTATTACATACTCCTAAGAAATATACATTTCTAGGGAAGTACAAAGTGTACTGAAATGTGTTATTTTATGAAGCTCTAAGGTTTATGAAAGTGCCAAAAGAAAAAGACCACCAAAGAAGTCCACCCATTTCACCAGTCCATAAGTACAAGGCATGCATGCACATTCCGGTGGACTAAGGGAAAGTGATTTGGGTAGGGATTTTGATTCCTTTTCTTTCAGATTAAGGTAGAGATTAGCCCTTATCTAATTACTAGAAATGAATCTAAAGAGAGAGATGACCATGCTCAAAGTATAGATCATGGTGCATGGGGGAATACTTCACATATTATACCTACACACATTTTTGAGGACCAAAATGTTAAAGGGGGGAAGAATGTTGTATAATTCATGGGTTCAGAAGGTTAAACATATGGATTCTAAAGGTAAGAATATGATGTATGTTTGCTTTGGTTTAGCCCATTACCCTTGGAACATGCTTTGAACCATTGGGTGAAACCCTTGGTTTTAACCCTTGAGGTATTTATTCATATGAGCTCCCAATTGAATGGTTAGCCATGAGGGTGTTGAAATCAGGAACCTACATGTCCATGGCTATGGTGAAAGATTCTCATTTCTCATCTGCCTTTATTCCATTGATCACTTGCCTCATTATCTGCTTTTCATCAATGATCTCTCCAATGCTTCCAAGTTGATATGCTAGGTCCTTCATTTTGGTGACAAAATTAATCACACTTTCCTTGGGCAACTTCTTGACTCTGGTGAACTCCATCCATAGTTGATTCTATGGAACAACAAGAGGGCTATGTAGCTCCTGTCAAGGAAAGTCTAGTTTGTAAGCTCAAGACGATCTTGTATGGACTTAAACAGTCCCCTAGACAATGCTACCAAAAGTTCGATGCTTTTATGAAGTCTCATGGCTATTCTCGAAGCAATGAGGATCATTGTCTCTACACAAAGAGATGCTTAGATGGCAACTTCATATGCTTGATACTTTATGTTGATGACATGTTCATTGTTGGGAAGTCCTCTTATGATTTATCAATTCTCAAAAAGAAGTTGAGTCAGACATTTGATATGAAGTATTTGCGGGATGCCAAACATATTATTGGCATGCACATTACTCATGATAGGAGTAAAAGATGCATATACTTGTCTCAAAGTGAGTACATATCCAAAGTACTTCACAGGTTCAATATGCAAGGTGGAAAGGCATTGAGTACACCTTTACCCACATATGTGAAATTGAGAAAGGATCATTGCCCCAAATTAGATGAGGAAAAGGAATTTGTGACCAAAATTCCCTATCAGTCTATTGTTGGTAAACATTGGGAAGTGGTCAAGATGATTTTGAGATACCTAAGTGGCACTAACGACAAATGTCTATGCTTAGGTGGAGGGAAAGCATCCATTATTGGTTGTGTAGACAATCGAAAGTCTACATCGGGATATATTTTTCATTTTGTTGCAAGTGCTATCTCTTAGAGATCTCATCTTCAAGAATGTACAGCTATTTCCACCACAAAAGCAGAGAATGTTGCAGCAAGTGAGGCATGTAAGGAAGCATTGTGGCTTTCTCATCTTGCTTGTGATATGGGATTAACTGAGCATGTGCCTTGTTTGCTCAGTGGCTGTTAGAGTGCCATTGCTTTGGCTAAGTATCCGGTCCACCATGAAAAGACCAAGCACATTGAGGTGAGGTATCACTTCATTAGAGATTGCTTAGCCACTGAGGGCATCATTCTTGAGAAAGTTCACACTCAAGATAATGTTGCAGATGTTTTGACTAAAGCTCTACCACAAGATAGCTTTCGACACTGTTGTCACTTGATGGGGGTTACTTGATTCATGGTCTTACACATTCACTTGTATATTGTGTAGCATGCCCATCATGTGGGAGGTATAGTTTGTATACTTACACTCAAGTATTCTTTATCATTCTTATTTCTCTCCCATAGTTACTTTGGGCATATTTCCCTTTAGTGGGAGATTGTTACCGTTAGTGTCCATGTGAAAGGCCAAATGGCCACCAGACACTTCTTTGTATACGTTCTTTAATAAAACATATAGTGGCATGGCCTCTGTGCGGAGTACTGTGTGTAGCCCTAGGAGCTCGGTTTTCTAATCCAAGGATATCATCGTAGAGCTCTCAAGAAGGAGAGTGCACTATGGTGCATTGCCATCGAAATACTTCAAACAACACAAGGAAGATGAAGAAGCTTGGAGCACAACATACAATATTGAATGTATTACCACTAGAATGTACAAAGATAAGTAACCCAAGAGGGCTATAGGCATATATACAAGCGGGGGAAAAAACCTCCTAAAGAGGGAAAAAAGTGCCCCAATAGTCCTAGTGTGTTCATACACATCACTACCTAAATATATCAACAATAACCCAAGCAATAAAGGATTCATTGTAAGTAGAGATGGTGTTTTTGATGAAAAGAAATCTTGGTTTGAGGATGATTGCAGGAAAATCAGACTTCCTATGACATAGAGGAAGACTTTCCAACATTTTCAAAGACAAATGAGCATACACATGAAGAATCAAGTGATTCTGAAGAAGACCAGAAGACTCCAAGGAGGGAAATCGACTCCTGGAACTCCAAAGGCAAAGCCAAAGTGCAGGAGATGAGAGATGTGGTAGAAACATCTCCACAAACCATAAGGAGATCTGCTAGAGAGAAAAGGAAGCCATAAAGGCATGGTTATGACACCTCTTTATTCACTAAGCATTCAATTTACATAGCATAGGATACAAACTCAGAAGAATCATCTACATATGAAGAAGCCAAGAAGAAGTCAGTACGGAGAGATGCTATGGAAGAAGAGATAAAAGCTCTACAAGAAAACCAAAATTGGGAATTGGTTCCCAAGAAACCATCTATGAAGGTCATTGGTTCAAGATGGATCTACAAGGTAAAGAACAATTTTCATGGACCTGTGGCAAAAATGCCCACAATTAGAGTACTCATGAGTGTTGCATCTTCCAAAAATTGGAGAATATATCAAATGGATGTTAAAATTGCTTTTCTAAATGGTTGGATTTCAAAGGAGGTATATATGGCTCAAGTGATTGGCTTTGAAGATCAATCATATCCAGAATATGTATGCAGGTTAAGGAAAGCCATGACACAATTGAGCTATGTAGTAAGACTTCATTAACAAAAGTCAATTGTTCCTTCAAGTCTTTGATCTTTGTCGAAAAACTATCCATAGAATCTCCTTCATTCATATGCTCACTCTCCAATTGTTCTTGGAGATAAGCAAGCCTCATTCCTTGCCTAGTATAAAGTGGTAAGTGTATCCCAAACATCCTTTGCTCTTTTGCAATAGTGAATGTGAGGAATAATGGCAGCTATCAATGTATATGCCTGAGCATCTTTGCCATCCCAATGAAGTTGATTTGTAGTAGGTGTAGTAGGAACCACAACATGAACAAATTTGAAGATTTTCATCTTCAATGCCATCTGCATCACCTTCAATAAATGTATTTGCAGGTGTAGTAGGATGTTTTTCAACACCCTACACAATATTCCATAATCCCTTTGCTACCAATACATGATGCATCATATATGCCCATAATGGGTAATTAGTACCATCCAATCTATCCTCAATAGCCAACATATGGAATACATCATTGCTTTCAACCATGGTCACTAACTAAATACCTTGATGCAAAAAAATGATTGTATCTCATAAAAGTCAAACAAAACTACCATGTCGAGCTCTACTAAACCTGTAGCAAACTTCAAATTGGCTTGTATTGACGAGCCAAAACCTGCATATATGTTTGGCACCAAAAGATAAACTTGTCTGCTAGGCACTACGATAGTGCATTCGAAGGCCAAAATGAGCTTAGATCAAAATTTCAATGCCACAAAGTGAAGCTGTTTTGAACTTCTAGCTGCCATACACTCAGCAATTTTCGTGTGATTATGAGATTGTGATAGGAAGGGTGTTGATAATGCCCTAGATGAAGCGACGACTTGCTCTGATACCAATTGTTGGAGTCTGAGGCCTATAGAAGCACACAAACAACACAAGGAAGAAGAAGAAGAAGAAGCTTAGAGCACAACACATGATGCTAAATGTATTACAAAGTGAATGTACAAGAATAAGTAAGGTGTTAGGGTTATAGGTGAATATACAAGCTGAGGAAAAACTCTCATAAAGAGGGAAAAAAGTGCATCGATGGTCCTATGTGTGTTCACACACATTAGTACCAAACTATATCAACAAATACCACATCTCAAATGACAATCCCAAACTTATATGGAAGATGCTTTCCTTTAACCATACATCCTTCCATTTCAAGAAGTGTTCTATTCTTTCACTCTACAACACCATTTTGTTGAAGTGTATATGGTAATGTACATTCGTGAGAAATACCCCTTTCACAAAGAAAAACATTAAATTCATGTGACATATGGCATGTATTCAGTGCCATCATCCATGTGAGAAGTTAAATACTTATTGCCACAAAAAACTCTTAGCCATATCTAAAAATATCTTAAAGTAAGAGAATACCAAATTCTTTGCTTTCATAGGATACACCCAAGTATGGCATGTTGCATCATTAATGAAGGTAACAAAATATACATGCCTGCCAAAAGATGGAGTTTTGGCCATGCCACCTACATCACTATGAAGAAGTTGCAATTTTCGTGTAGCATGTGTAGTATCATCTTTGGGAAAATAAAAACAATGCATTTTCTAAGTATACAACCTTCACATGCATGCTTTTCAATGGATGCAAGTGTCAGCAAACCAATGAACATTTCCTCATTTTGCAAGTAAAGCAAATTGTTGAAGTTCAAATGATCAAAACGAGCATGCAATAACTCATGTTTCATCTGTAGAAGAAGTATGAGTAAGCAAGGCTTAGAGAAAATCTCTTATATGTATCCAAGTGATACAAACCATTGCATAATGTCCTTGACATCACAATAACATTGCCATTGCTAAAATCTTGAACCATATGTATGAACAAAATTTACATGAATTCATGCACTTGCAACAATAAGAACCAAAATCAAGTTTTTTTTGATATCGAGTATATATAATGCATTCTTGATAGTAATAATACCTCCATTTGTAGCCATAAGCTGAATTTCTCCAACTCCAATAATAGGATAAGAAGCATTGTACATACATTCATGCATTTACACACACACACACACACATACAAAGAAGACCTTAAGACCTAACCTTATGAGACAACAACTTTATGAAGACAATCATAATGTGAGTGGTAGATTTACAATCATAATGTGAGTGGTAGAAAATCTAGACGGTACAAAACACATCGCTTAAAATTGATGCCCCTCCTGGCAATGGGCACTACTTCAAGGGGAAGGTGGTAAGCCTCAAACAAAGGTCATTGTTCATTGAATCATCCAACATGAGTGGAACTACTCATGACCATAGTGGACATCACGTACTAGAGTAGCACAAGCAACATCAACATTTGGCTAGTGTCAAGTGACCAAAGCCATTGACCTTCTTACAGTAACTACAACACACACAACTTTGTAAAATCATAACATAGACTATATTATGTAATAACTAGAAATAATTACAACACGAGGTTAAAAATTTAACATGGGCTTTAAGGACTTCATATGAAGCCCATGTCCGATTTCGAGAGGTCATAAGAGAGAGTCCATCTCCATAGACGCTTGTGGTGTATCAATTTTAAGCAACGATTGTAGGGAGACGAGCGCATGTAAAATGATAGTTCCTCTCCAAATGACGGATCGAGATGTCAGCTTACTTTGGAAAGAAACCAAGTGTTTAACCCCTTTTTGTTCAAAAATCGAAGATACTCAGCCACTCATGCATGACCCGATTGATAATATCCTTAGTCATGGAATCGCAGTAGCAAATTATGGCTCAGTGTTTGATGCACTGACGCAGTAGGCTTCTCTACCGTCAGCAACTCCTTGGTGGCTATGGCGACCTTGCACGCCAGATACAATTATGGCCTCTCAACTTCACTGTCTCCCCTATGTGCAACGAGACAGTTCTCGTGCATATTATCTTCTCTGTTTGCCGGAAGTTCGGCAGCGCCTTTGAGAAATAATTTCACGGTATCAGGCCACTGCATAATTTCATGAAGATACGGAATTTCGGCTCTGTTATACTGTTCTGCATTGAGATTTCAGCTGATCAATCTGCGTCTAAATTTCTCTTTGGTGGTTTATTCTGTCTTACATGTAGGCCAAGCGGTGCAGTTCACAAAAACAAAACCGTGTTATCTCATGCTCGTCGCAACCTGAAGATAAAACCGAGGATAATGCCGAGGTTCCCACAAGCGAAGGCACTGAAACAAGAGGATTCCAGATAGATTTTGGCGTTATAGCAGGCCTAGGCATTGTAGGATTTTCAGAAACAGTGTATCTGACGTACATGAAACTCTTTGGTGGTCCAGTATCATGTCCAATCGGAGCGGGTAATTGTGAGGACGTGCTTAACAGCGATTATTCGTTTGTGTTTGGTACGTTTCGCTCATCATTCCTTGTTGATTACTCTCACGTGTTGTTTTAGTTTGCCTTTTTTGATTGGCGGATCCTGAAACAAAATGTCCACTATGGTTTCTAGTGATAGTTCAGAAATCACATTTATTTGAGGAAAATATAGAGAGTATGAATCTATTTTATGTGGATTATGTATGATATGAGCATCTAGTCTAGTTGTGTAATGATAAAGTGATCGTTGAACTTGAATTGTTCCATATAGGGACTTGGAGCAAACGATCTTCTGAATTTATGACATTCTCTTCATAAAAGGGCAACTTGCATATTTTTGGTTGTGGTATGCATGCAATGGGGAATAATGCTTTATCAGATGCGATCATTATTATTGGTATTTTTTTCATGTTTCATCCCTATGGAAACATTCTAGAGGTAAGTTGGGGCCCTTGTATGTACCATTGAACACAAAAAAACCGCTTTTTGTAAGTAGTTTCTTCTTGACTAATGGCCTAATTTTTCATCTTTCATTATTAAAGATTTTTGAGGAAACACTCTTTTCCTTAACGTATTGCATGTGTGCATGTATATTTATGTAAGTACATGCACACATACAGTTCCATGTGTGTACACTTGTATACATGTATGTACATATGTGTGTGCGTGTGAGTGTGTATGTAATATGTATGCATGCATATACATATGTGTGTACATACACATGTATGAGTGCACACACATACATACACACATACACATACATGTTTACATATACATATGCATACACATGCACATACAAATAGGGTTTGGAAGATGAGCTTATTTGAAAGTCTCTTCAAACATAAATGAAGAGAGAAAATGAGAGCATATTCTCTTATTCAAGAAGCAGTTGTATCTCTATGTCAAATTTATGTATATGTATGACATAAGTACACTATATTTAAAATTTTAAATACACGTGTGACACATGTCACATATATATGCACATATATATAAACATACATAAATATGTTACATGTACATACATACATACATATATGATATGTTACATTTACATACATACATTACACACATATGAAATTCAAAATGTAATATTGTAATTTGTTTTAAATTATGGGCAAATAATAGATTGCAATTTGTAGTTGCTGGCTGCTGCTTACTCTCTCTCTCTCTCTCTCTCTCTCTCTTTCTCTCTTTGTGGAAGGCCCAAGGATGGCTGCTGGCAGGTACATTCATGAATGTGCAATACACAATACATAATATACTTCATATTTTATGGATTATAATTTATATGTAGGAGCTACCAATGTGAATTATTTTAAAGTTTTTGGTTCTCCCGCTCATGCTAATGATGAAAAGAAGGATTGTGATAAGCTTGATGAAAAAGCTATCAAAGCTTCAATCATTGGTTATGGTGTGGAAAGCAAAGGTTATAGATTCTATGTTCTAGGAACATGTAAATTTTCACTCACACAAAAATCAGATTTATGACAAAATTCAGAAATTCTAGAGTTTATTAAGAGAGATAAGTATGCATTTTTTGAAAAGCAAAGATTATAGATTCTATGTTTTGGGAACATATAACTTCTTACTCTCACACAAAAATCAGATTTATGTTAAAAATTTAGTTCTTGAGTTTATTAAGAGAGATAATTATGCATTTTTTGAAAGGAATGTAGATCCTTATATTCAGGCATATAGGGGGATGTTCAACCTTCACAAACCCCTACCCAAGTATATAAAGATGAAGGAAAGGAGAAATCATAACCACTCTTACGCAAGCTAAATTTTACATGCTGCCACAACAACCTTTCCATTCCTTCTTGACCTATAGAAGAAGAACCAATTCAAGATTTTAGAGAATCTTCTAGAAATTTAGAAAAGAGAGATAGCACGAGTCTTTAAGAAGATTTCAAGGTGATACTTACAAGTTTTGCAAGAAAGTGGCATTCATACTTTCAAAGGAAAAACAAAAAGTAAATAAGATGAAGGAGATCAAGTAAATTATGTCGAAGTTTTTGAGATTCATAACATTCTTGCTTTTACTACAATTGAGAATGAGTTTGTTAGTGTTCAACAAGCATTACATAATCCAATTTGAAAGAAAACAAGGAAAGAACAGATTGATTTGATTCATAAGAATCAATCATGGAAGCTTTGTAAGCTATATGAGGGAAAGAAAGCAATTGGTGTGAAGTGGATATATAAGATCAAAAGAAAAATACTTAGGTAGTGATGTGTGTGAACACTCTAGGGCCGCCAGGGCACTTTTTTCCCTCTTTAGGAGGTCTTTCCCCCCGGTTTGTATATACGCCTTGTCTGTCAAACGTTCCATTATTCCTCACATTCGCTCTTGCAGAACAACTAAGGATGCTTGGGATACACTTACCACATTGTACCAGGCTAGGAATGAGGCTCATGTTGCTTACCTCCGAAAACAGTTGGAGAGTGAGCATATGAATGAAGGTGATTCTATGGACAATTTTCTAACAAAGATCAAAGATTTCAAGAAACAATTAATTTTTGATGAGGAAGTCTTGCCTGACAGTTCACTTGTGCATATTGTTCTGAATGGTCTTCCCGATTCATACCAGAGTTTTGCTTCGACTCTTCATTTGATTATGAAAGGCAATCCAAATGCCTTAACGTTTGAGGAGTTAGTCTCTGTTCTATTGCAGGAAGATCAGTCTAGGCAGAATAGGTCCAATATGCGAGTTGCAGAACAAGCTTTCTTGGCTAGTCAGAAGGGCAAAGATTAATGGAACTCTTCTATTAGTAAGTAGAAATTTGCTAATTTTGCACAATCAAAGAAATTGTTTTGCAAGTCCTGTACAACAAATGATCATGTCATAAAGAATTGTCCAAAACTGGTTGCAAAAGAGGCAAAGAAAAAAGAGGATGGAATGGTTGTTGTTGGAAGTGAGGTAGGCCCTTAGGCTCATGTCACAGGTCCATGGTTCCATAGTTCCATTCATGTACAACATTAATTCCAGCAATCTTCCATATTGACAAAACATGAACATACCACAACTTAATCATACAGATGATGAGACAAAGATAGAGAAAGAATAGACGTCATGTGTAAGGTGTTACGTAAGCCATCGCTTACTCATAGTATCGTATATACCAATGTTCAATGTACAATGTGGGAGCAAAATTCTCAACCATTCTATGTGATGAGAAATAGATGAATGAGTGAATGTACAATGTAACAAACATATTCAGATGTGTGGGCAGTAATCTGAATATACATGAGATGTGTGACCTAATAGGTTATAGAAGAGTGAATATGAGTGACTGAATGAGGAAGGATCAATGTGAAACTGATGGTCAACAAACCTACATCTAAACTTAGGCTATGGAAGACCCTAAGTTAGATACGTGTGTGAAAAGATCACATACTTATAAAGTAGCATAGAATGCTAACAAGTTTGCTGCAGGAAATCCTCAAACTCATGTGAACACACCTTCTCAAACACCTCATCAAAATATGCATAAAGCATATAAGTACTGATTCTCTTGTACCTATGCCGAATAGGACTCCTTCTGATATGAACGCCACAGCCTCCATAAACTTCAAGTAGTACCTGTGTGCATAAAGAGAATATGTACCTGAATACTTAACATAAGATGTGAATCTTATGTTAATCACCATCTAATGTCTTTGAAGTAGCCCGACATCTTCTTGTAGAAGACAATCTTCAACCTAATATCTTCCTGTAGAAGATAATCTTCAAATGCACCATGTAGATGGCCCCATCCAATGTCTTTGAAGTAGCCAGACATCTTCTTGTAGAAGATAATCTTCAACCTAACATCTTCTTGTAAAAGATGATCTTCAAATACATCATGTAGATGGGCGATCCTCACCATCAAGCTGCAAATAATCAAGTCTTCTTGCCATGAACAAGAGATAACCTCCTCTCCATGAGCTAGAGTGTGAGCACACCCTTCATCTTCTCCAAGAAGAATCATTAAGAAGAACTCCATAGCTGCTCCTCAACATGCTTCAAGTTAGCACCATGGCTGCCCCATGTGCTAGAAGAAACACCACCTCTACTGAGGTCCAAGCTCCAAGCTTGTGTTGATCACTAGGTGAAGGATGCAATATAAGTGACCAAGCACTTCTTATATAGTTTCTTTGTCCATGAAATAAATCATATGAAAAGCTCCAAATTACGATCGCAAAAGTAAAGCAAAAATCTATCGCAATCGCTAATTGTCCGTCCGTCTTCTTTCATCGCTGTCCACTTGTGCTTTATCTCCTGAAAAGCATTATATAAAAAAACTTCCGCGCGCTGCCGCCAAGGGGATTCGAACTCGGGTTGCCTCATTGAGAGGATATTGTCTTAACCACGGCGCCCAACGCCTTTGCTTGTACAAGAGCTAAAGACAACAGCTAATTATGCTATAAATTCAGGACAATCTTGACCAATTGGGACATTGTTTCCAACAATCCCCCCTGCAATGTCATATTGGTACAACCTGAACACCTGAACTGAATCTGTAAACTTTATAATCTGTAAATTCCCACAAGCTTCAAGCTTGTACTGCTGTACTTTAGAGAAAAAAAAATCTTCTTCAAAACTGAATTTGAATTTCCTTCAAAAAATCTGAACTTGCTAAATATGAACCATAATACTTGAGAAAATATGCAAAATAGGTATCCAATAGTGTACACATCAAGCAATCACTGCTCAACAAATGTAGCATGAATTGTCTCTGAACTTGCTATCTCCTGTCTTCAAAAACCTGAAAATATACGCTAGGATCCATATATTTGCATTTACCTTCCAAAAAGGTTTCTCAACGTACTTCTGCTGCGTCATGTAAATACACTAAACAAGAACTGAATCCTGGAACCTGTGACTGACAACTCACAACTTAGTGTATTATGAACACTGCTGGTTCATCTTTGACTGTACTCAAGTCATGTCAACTCATCTCAATTGAAATCAACTGAAATATGAGTCAAAAAATCTATGATGTCATCATGTCTTCATCCTTTAAATCCTTCATACCTCTTTCCTTCAGAACTTGGTATAAACATATATGTGCGCACTTTTGAAATATACCTTTCTGAAATATCAAGCTTCTCTTCAATAGAATTTTGGAACCTTCTCCTGAACAGGAACATCCTAACAAGAACTTTCTCCAAACATTCTCCTTCTTCCTTCTTCTTTCAAAGCTGGAACATAAAGAGAACCTGACAAAGGAAATATAGGAATACCTGAAATAGGAATACCTGTAGGTATGACTCTGTATTCTTTCACATATGGCTGAAAATAAGTCTTCATGTTTCATCACCTCCCTGGATGATTTAACACTAGTATCCAGTATTCTTCAAAGTATATCAGACTTTATGAAATGTGGAACGTCTTCCTTCATAAATCTGATGTTCAGTGATCAATACCTGTATCTGAAACAAAATCTCTGAACCCTTTTTATTAGCATTGTGCACATGCCAATAGCTTTCCATGTCATTCTTCAGCTTTCCAAAATCTAGAATAAGGTTAGCTGAACCTAACATAATAAAACCTTGCTGAAAGTTTTTTAGGATTCATAACCTTCTGTAACATAACAAGTATCTTCTTCTATCTCTCTGCAAGACAAATCTGATAGAACCTGAATCTTTGACTTACTTCTTCCAATGTTAAGAACCTTACCAAACAAAGGATAGACAACTGACTCATAAATGTTCAAGATCATACAAGATCATACAAGATCAATGATCTCTCCTGTGTAGAATCTGCTCTTATCAAACCTTCATGACTGAATGTTTGATTTGCTACCTGAATGTCTCCAAGTGTCCATGCTTCTCAAAAAGTTGTAAAACTTTTCTTCAAACAAATCCTTTTCAAGAATCTGCAATTCTTACTTGAAACATAAGTGGACAAAAACTTCTCACCTTGAGAACTCCAAAAGCTGCAAGTTGATACTTCATAACTTTCATATTTTACCCGGGTGAAATGTGATAGTACCTGCTTGATTTTCTTTTGGCTAACTCCACTTTTCAATCAAGTGATAGGATATGATGGAACACCTTTTTGAATACAAACATGTATCCAAAAATCAAGACAATCACTGAAAGTAGATTCTCCATTGACTTGTACATCAACAAGATTCTGAATTTTCTGAAGTTTTTTTGAAAATACTGAATATGAGGTAACCTTTTCCAAACATAAAACCTCAACCCAAGTCTTCAACATCTGCTACAAAAAACTCTTTTACCTTAAGAGAGTTAGTTAAAGAAGAAATATACTTCTCTGCAACTTGTCATATACCAAGTAGCTCTGTATTGACACTCCAAGAATTCTTTGAGGGAACATATAAGCTGCCCGCTTAAAAAGCTCCAACATAACTCATACACATATGAGTGCTTTTGTTTCTCTCGATGCAATTCTTTGTCAAATCTACTAAATCATGACCAAGTGTAATGCAAAACAAGAAACTGCTTCTTCTTTAAACAAGATGTCCTTGTAGACTTGTCTTTGGGTGTAGAGGATAAAATAAGAAAAGTATATGGAAAGTATATGAGAAAAGGAAGCCTTACTTTTCTTTTGGAAATGATGGACTTTCTTTTTCTGCATCTTTCTTCCACCTGATGATGTCAACATCTTCAAACTTCTCTTCCATACCTTTTGTTATCTTCATCTTGAAGTAGCAAACACTCTTGACTTCTTCGAATGAACTTTTCTCTTCCTCTAATACTAAGAGTAAGAGATAAAACAAACATGGTATATAAATGGAAGTGAATATAGAATCATGTTTTATCATCTCCTCATATCTCTGAATCAAAATGTTGTTTCAAATGTCTGAAACGACTATATTCACCAATCGTTGTCTGAATGATGAATTGCCCTTCTAGAGTTATCTTCTCTAGATATATTTGTACCTTGATATCCAACCAACTTACAACAGAAAATTGGCTGAACGTAAAACTCATCTCATCTTCACATTTGTCTTCTTAGATGAACTTTCTTGCCATGAAAGAGATCTTCACAAAACTCTCTAGAAAAACCTCTAGATACCTGTTTTGATGTAGCTAATGCTTTAACTTTCAAATGATGAAAGTGTATAAAAGCATTCCTTGAATTTCTTCAAATCTCTTCATAACTGCTCTTCTAAGATATGACCTGCAAGTGATAATCTGATAGTAGAAACTGATACCTGTGATTTGATGTTGATATGATTCCTTCATCTTCTCTAAACCATTGTTCTTCCTAGAATTTGAAGTAGTCTTCTCTTCATCAAGTCTGGGTCTTCAAACAATACTTTTGTAAAGTATTTGCATACTCTTCCAAAAATATTCGGCCGCTAACAGATCATCAACTTCATACTCCACACTGATGAATACACATGTAACTGAAATGTCTAATTCTCAAATCTCTACTCATCTAGATTAAGTGTGTATGTCAAATGTCAAATATTAGAAGATGCTTTCAAATCAAATGTTGTAAATCTGGAATTCTGGGAACCTGGGATATGAATGAGCTTTAATGCATTGATGCCAAAGATCTAGAGTTTTGAAACCAAAACCTTAGTGCTCTGATACCAAATGTTGGAAGTGAGGTAGGCCCTTAGGCTCATGTCACAGGTCCATGGTTCCATAGTTCCAATCATGTACAACATTAATTCCAGCAATCTTCCATATTGACAAAACATGAACATACCACAACTTAATCATACAGATGATGAGACAAAGATAGAGAAAGAATAGACGTCATGTGTAAGGTGTTACGTAAGCCATCGCTTACTCATAGTATCATATATATACCAATGTTCAATGTACAATGTGGGAGCAAAATTCTCAACCATTCTATGTGATGAGAAATAGATGAATGAGTGAATGTACAATGTGGGAGCAAAATTCTCAACCATTCTATGTGATGAGAAATAGATGAATGAGTGAATGTACAATGTAACAAACATATTCAGATGTGTGGGCAGTAATCTGAATATACATGAGATGTGTGACCTAATAGGTTATAGAAGAGTGAATATGAGTGACTGAATGAGGAAGGATCAGTGTGAAACTGATGGTCAACAAACCTACATCTAAACTTAGGCTATGGAAGACCCTAAGTTAGATACGTGTGTGAAAAGATCACATACTTATAAAGTAGCATAGAATGCTAACAAGTTTGCTGCAAGAAATCCTCAAACTCACGTGAACACACCTTCTCAAACACCTCATCAAAATATGCGTATAGCATATAAGTACTGATTCTCTTGTACCTATGCTGAATAGGACTCCTTCTGATATGAACGCCACAGCCTCCATAAACTTCAAGTAGTACCTGTGTGCATAAAGAGAATATGTACCTGAATACTTAACATAAGATGTGAATCTTATGTTAATCACCATCTAATGTCTTTGAAGTAGCCCGACATCTTCTTGTAGAAGACAATCTTCAACCTAATATCTTCCTGTAGAAGATAATCTTCAAATGCACCATGTAGATGGCTCCATCCAATGTCTTTGAAGTAGCCAGACATCTTCTTGTAGAAGATAATCTTCAACCTAACATCTTCTTGTAGAAGATGATCTTCAAATACATCATGTAGATGGGCAATCCTCACCATCAAGCTGCTAATAATCAAGTCTTCTTGCCATGAACAAGAGATAACCTCCTCTCCATGAGCTAGAGTGTGAGCACACCCTTCATCTTCTCCAAGAAGAATCATTAAGAAGAACTCCATAGCTGCTCCTCAACATGCTTCAAGTTAGCACCATGGCTGCCCCATGTGCTAGAAGAAACACCACCTCTACTGAGGTCCAAGCTCCAAGCTTGTGTTGATCACTAGGTGAAGGATGCAATATAAGTGACCAAGCACTTCTTATATAGTTTCTTTGTCCATGAAATAAATCATATGAAAAGCTCCAAATTACGATCGCAAAAGTAAAGCAAAAATCTATCGCAATCGCTAATTGTCCGTCCGTCTTCTTTCATCGCTGTCCACTTGTGCTTTATCTCCTGAAAAGCATTATATAAAAAAACTGCCGCGCGCTGCCGCCAAGGGGATTCGAACTCGGGTTGCCTCATTGAGAGGATATTGTCTTAACCACAGCGCCCAACGCCTTTGCTTGTACAAGAGCTAAAGACAACAGCTAATTATGCTATAAATTCAGGACAATCTTGATCAATTGGGACATTGTTTCCAACAATTGTTGCACAGGCCTATACACCGAAAACAGAGTCTTCCAATCTAGTGGAGAATGAAGAATGTGCATTTACTATTGTGTGCAGTTTTGATCCATCTTCTCCTGAACAGTGTATGTCTGCATTAGACTGAGATGTTTGGTACTTTGATAGTAGGGGAAACCAAACATATTACCTCGCAGTGGAGTTGCCTCACTTCACTCGAGTCTGCCTCTACAAGGAATACTATCACATGCGCCAACAACTCCTCTTATCTTATTAAGGGAGTTGGTAAGATCATTCTGACTACTGTTGATGGTAGTTCTTTTACATTGTCAGAAGCTTTATTCATGCTAGGGATCAAGAAGAATCTGTTATTAGTTTCACCTTTAGCCAAGATTGGCTTGGTTGTGAAATTTCTTGATGACAGATGTACAGTTCATGGTCTGTCAAATGGCGAAGTGATTATTGCTTCTTGCATTTTATGTCGTGGCTTGTATAAGCTTATAGACTATGAAAAATCTGTGAATGATTATACTGCATGTGCAGTACATGATTCTCAGGCTATGCAAGATGCAAAGCTTTGGCATGCACTCTTTGGTCATCTGAATTTTGCTAGTTTGCTATGCCTCTAGAAATTTTAAATGGTGTCTGCTTTGCCCAAACTTGAGGCACCCGGTAAACATGTATGTGAAGGTTGTATTTTGCCTCCTTCCCAAAAGATGGTTCAGCTCGAGCTACTCAGAAATTGAAGCTTGTTCACAGTGATGTCTTGGGTCCTATTCACCCTCTTTTGGGAATTATCTTTACAATCGATGATTTTTCCAGGCATGCATGGGTATATTCATTGAAAGCAAAGTCTTAAGTGTTATGTGCTTCAAACAGTTTTTTGTTTCGGCCGAAAGTCTGTCAGCTAGTTTGCTACGCCTCCAAAAATTTTAAATGGTGTGTGCTTTGCCCAAACTTGAGGCGCCCGGTAAACATGTATGTGAAGGTTGTATTTTGGGCAAAATGGAGCGTTTCTCCTTCACAAAAGATGGTTCAGTTCGAGCTACTCAGAAATTGCAGCTTGTTCACAGTGATGTCTGTGGTCCTATGCAGATACCCTCTTTTGGGAACTATCTTTACTATCGATGATTTTTCAAGGCATGCATGGGTATATCCATTGAAAACAAAGTCCGAAGTGTTTATGTGCTTCAAACAGTTTTTGGTTTCTGTTGAAAATCTGTCAGCATGTAAAATGGGAACCCTTCGTTTTGATCAAGGGGGGGAATATATGCCTTCTAACTTTAATGCATTTTTGGCTTAACGTGGGATAAAAAATCAATGTATAGTGCCGTATACACCTTAACAAAATGGAGTTGTTGAACGAATGAACATATCACTCATGGAGATGGCGAGGTGTATGGTCAAGAATGAGGCTTTTTCTGGCTTGAGGCCTTTATGTGTGTAGCATATGTACTTAACAAATGTCCCACTAGCTTGGCATGGTCGTGAGCCATCTGTTGCTCACCTGCATGTTTTTGGTTGTCTGGCATATGCATTAATGCCTGAACAACATTGCATAAATTGGATGATACAGCAGTAAAATGTATTTTTGTTGGGTACAGTTTTGAAAGCAAAGGCTATCGTATGTATCATCCACATACTAAACACTACTCTGGTTAGCCGTGATGTTGTTTTTGTGGGAGATGCTATTCAGCCTTTACTTTCATGTACGAAGGAGATATCTGTTAGCTCCAAAGACATGTATGATACTTCGTTGCCTCTCTTTACGGGTGGACAGTCTAGTGCTGGTCATAACGAGGCAACGTCTCGGCCTTTACAGGTTTCATGTGATGATGCAGATCATTCCATTTCTGATGCAGATTTACATGATGCACTTGTTGATGAGAGAGCTAAAATTGAGGAGGCAAAAACTATGCCAAAATGGTTGGTGCAGACTTAGCGTGAAAGCAAAATAGGTGCACTTCTATCATATTGTACTCGTTCAGGCTCTCATTGTGCCTCTTTTGCATCAGATTGCTATGCTATGGCTGCCTCTCGTCTCTGTGATGAGAATGAGCTTGTTTCGTTTGATGAAGCACAAAATTCAGAAAATTGGATGGCTGCTTTGCAATCTGAATATGATGCTATAATGAAAATGGTACTTGGGTTTTATGTGACTTTCCTCCTAGCAAGAAGGCCATTGGCACTAAGTGGGTATGCAAGCTGAAGCGTAAGCCTGATGGAACAATTTATAGGTATAAGGCTAGGCTTGTTGCAAAGGGTTATACACAGGAAAGAGACATTGATTTTGATGAGACCTTTGCACCTACATGGCGAATGACTACTCTTCATAGCATCTCTGTACTTGCAACTCATCATGGTTGGAATGTACATTAGTTGGACATTAAAAGTTCATTTTTGAATGGTGACTTGTATAAAGAAGTGTATTTTTTCAGCCCCGTGGTTTTGTGCAAAAAGGGCATGAAAACCAAGTGTGCAGGTTAAAGAAGGCATTATATGGTTTATGCAAGCACCACGTGCTTGGTATGAAAAGATACATGCCTATCTGATTGCACATGATTTTGAGAACAATCCAACTAAAAGCACCTTATATGTTAAGCATGCTAATGATGTGCTTCTGATCATTGTTGTGTATGTTGATGACATGTTGCTCATTGGTCCTCATGACAAGCATATATTGAGATGTCCGATTTGGGGCATTTGCATCACTATTTAGGCATTCAGTTTATGAAAGTTGATGGTGGAATGGCTTTGTGTCAAACAAAATTTATTGAGTTTGTGATTGTGAGAATGTCCGTTTGTGTACGTGCGGTCATGGGTGTGTATGTGTATGTATGTATTTGAGTGTGTGCATGCATGTATGTGTGTGGGTTTATTTTTATTTTGTATTTTATTTTTATTTATTTATCTATTTTTAATTTTTATTTATTTATTTATTCCAATAATAATAAATTTATATATATTTATATGTATTTACAAAAATTTCAATTTTATAATTGATTTATTATCAATAATTATAATCATTAATATATATATATATATATATATATATATATATATATATATATATATATATATATATATATATATATATATATATATATATATATATATATATATATATATATATATATTTATATTTAAATAAATTTAGTTTTATATTATTATAATTTTTTATTTTAATTTGGTTTATTTTTTCTTAATTTGGGAATCTTTTATTTTGTTTATATCTTTTGTACTTTTTGGATTGTGTGTTTTATATGAGTGTTGTGTTTATATGCATGTTGTTGTGAGGTATTTTATTATTTGATTATTTTGTTCTTAAGTCCTCTCTCTCTCTCTCTCTTTCCTTTTTTTCCCTTTTATTTGTTAGGTTTGCTTTATTTATTTTTTATTTTTGATTCATTTATAAAAAAAAAAAAAAGGGAAGTGGGTCTTTTAGACCAAGGGTTCTTTGTGTAGTTTCGTGAACAATTTCTTGTGGAAGAGGAAGTTAAGTAATGATTCTAGCAAAGGATCACGGACACTTGACTGCACGTTTCGTCGATGATCTCTCAAGTGTAACAAGCAGCCTTATTTAAGGGCCCCACTGCTTGGCAGCAGCCCTGCTACACAAATGGGGAGTGTGGTTAGCACTTTCTCTAACCTAGGATCTTTGGCCTACAGGCGGGCGTTGATCTGATTTTTTGACCTGACTATACACATTTCTCATAATACTTATTCAGCGACTTCGAGTTCCAATTTCGACCAGGTACGTGCTTCAACCTCTTCTTCAAATCTTGTTCCTTATTGTGTTTATAGTAGTGGAAGAGAAAGTTTCAAATTCTTAGCTAGATCTAATTTAAATTCTTTGCATTGCTTAGATAATGGTCATATTCATTGGTCTTCTTTCAAAACGGCCTTAGTTAATATTCATTACACTAATAATTCAATAAAAGCTCTTCTTCGTTTAAGGCGTTTAAGAAAAAAGCATTTGCATGAAGATAATCCTTTAAGTCCAATTCATTGTTCACAAGTCATTTATGTGATCTATAATATTTACGATAGTTCATTTTTATATGTTGGTCAAACTTTTAGGACTTCATTTATTCGTTTTCAAGAGCATGTTAGAGAAGCTAGGAAAATTCATTCCAAAAGAATTTTAATTGAAAAAGTAAAACCTCTTTATGCATCCATAGCAAAATACGGTTTTGAATCGTTTCGTTGTTTTCCTATTGAACACATAGAAGGTAATTTTAGAAACTCTAAAGAGTTTTACAAAGTAGCTTTGCCTAGGGAGTTATTTTGGATGCGAACTTTATATGCCTTCTTTCCTAAAGGCTTCAATTTAGAAGGAAAATCTAGCCTTCGTAAGAGTAAATCTATCAATAAGAAAACTCCTATGTTATGGCATAGATACCCAAAACTTTCCTCAACCATCCAATCTTCTCAACATACAGAAATTTGGGTTCCACATGGTAATATTAATGTTTCTATTTCCTCTCCCCATAGGACCCTTAGTTCATGCTGTAGGTTAGACTCTTCTCATGAGGATTTCCCATCATCATCTTCTAATGAACATTTGTTTAGCTCTTTGGCTGATCAATCTCTTAAGTTTAGTGATTTTAAAAGAAGATTAATTTTCTTGGATAGAATTATGCAAGAGGGGTCTTTTTCTTTCAAAATCTTTGATAAGTATAACAAAAGAGTCCTCTTTAAACTTCTATATATCTTGAAAAATTTCTCTCATGAGGATTTGAGTCTTAAAAAATCCCATAGTTTTCAACTTCGAATTCTCATATCCAAATTTCTAAAATCCTCTTGTGTTTCTCATAATCCTTTGATTTCAAGAAGAGTTTTACTAATTACTATCTTTACTTCTCCAGAAATGGATAAAGTTGGTTTGAACTCTATTTTGAAATCAAAAGAAGTGATAGAATCTCTTCCTTCTTATGTTAGAAAGCTTTGGGTCCATCCTTTGGTTACATACAAATATTTGAAAACTTTGGGTCAAAAAGCTTTCAATTACAATGATATTGGAAGAAATATGACAGAGCAAGATAGATTGTCGATTTCTAGAAGATCTTGTTGTTGCAATAATGGTTCCTTTTCCTCTTTCGTAAACAAGGATCTGGGTCATATAGTTTCTGCTGATTGTTCTATTCTTCCTACTAGTAGCTTGAAAGAACTTTTTTCTAGGGGAACAAAATATAGACTTCATACCTCTAAGGATGCTTGCATCCTTAAAGATATAGAAAAGGGCATTGATAATTTCATTCTAAAATTTGAAGAATCTTTAGGTATTCATGGAATTTTTACACATTGGAAATCAATAGTAATAAAGAAAGTTTCTATGAAGGTTGATATAGCTTTAGGGAGGAATTCCCCTTCATTAGATAGCTTATCTGTAAGTGATTTGACTTCACTAAAATATTTTCATAGAAACTTTGTGATTTCTTATGTGGATAAATGTCCAAATAATTTTGTTTTTACTTGTAAAAAGTTTTATGTAGAGTGTCTTATGAAAAAAAACTCAGTCTTGTACATATCATTTTTGCAATGTTTCTTCTAGAGAAGTTATTTCAAGTCATCAAGATTTTTGTAAATCTTATGGTTTCAAATTGTATCAAAATTTACCTTTTTTTATATACAGTTTGGAAATTCCATAAGAACCCCATCAAACCAAGATTTATAGCTGCATCTTGTAATACTTCTCTCACGAATGTTTCCAAATGGTTAAGCAATTGTTTTAAAGCCATTTTACCTACTATTCATGATATTTAGAGGGAATTACTCAAAGATGCAGATGTGCCAACTTCCTCTAGTTGGATCTTAGATAATTCTCTAGGTGTTGTTCCTGTAATAAAGTCTCTCAACTCTTCAAGAACTATAGAGGAAAAATCTGTTCCTTTGGGGCTTCAAACTTTTGACTTCACCTCTTTGTATACAAAGTTAGATTTGAATGATTTAAAACATAGGATTTCTTCTTTAGTTAGGAAAGTTTTCTCTTTTAAATTCACCAAAGATAGATGTAAGGCTCTTTTGGTAGAAAAATCTGCATTACATTTTGATTATTTATGGTTGAAATCCAAGTTTGTAGATATAGATAGTAAAAAGAAACGTTACACTAGAATAGTAGATGAAACCAACATTCTTCTTTGGTTAGATTTTCTTTTAGAAAACTTGTATATTTTAGTTGGTGATACTTTATTCAAACAATGTATTGGAATTCCTATGGGTATAAACTGTGCTGTCTTTCTTGCGATTTTTTATCTTTTTACTTATGAATTTGAATTTATGGAAAGGCTTGTTTTAGTTAATATCTGTCCTATCATTATACACAAACTTTCTAATATTAGACGCTTTGTAGATGATCTGTTTGTTCCTGATTTTAGTTCTTTTCAAGATTTTATGTATTTAGACAATGATGCTTTTGGTTGTGGTATTTATCCCAAAACTTTTTGTGAGTTGAATTGTACTTCACATGGTGATTCTTGTGCTTTTCTAGATCTAAAAATATTTCAGTCTCCTTTTGGTTTGGAAGTAGACATTTATGATAAAAGATTAGAACCGGAATTTGCTAGCATTAACATGATACGTATGCCTCATATTGATTCAAATATTTCTCATTTAGCAAAGTACGGCGTTGTTTGCTCTCAATTGTTTAGATTTTCTCGTCTATATTCAAGCTTGTCTTCATTTGTAATTCAATGTTGTCAACTAATTTCTTTGCTTGTCCAAAAAGGGTATTTATTCAAGAAAGTTTCAAAGAAGCTAAGGACTTTCTTACTTCGTAACAAGTTCATTTATGGTTCTTCTTCTTTTCATGTGTTCAAATTAACCATTAGTAAATTCAATAGAAAAGGGGAACACTGTTTGGGTTAATGATAAGGTATTTTGTGGTTCCTTCCCCCCCCCTCCCCTCACCTCCTTCTTTTTCACTCTCTATTTATAGCTTCGTTCTAGTCTTTTGTTCTTTTATGTTTATTATTATTATTATTTTTACTTTTATTATTATTTTAGCTATTTCTTTATATTTATTATTATTATTTTTAATATATATATATATATATATATATATATATATATATATTTTTAATTATTTTTATTATTTATTTATTTATTATTCATATATTTATTTATTTATTTATCTATATATTTATTAATTTTAATTTTAATTTTTATAATTCTAATTCCTTTCTTCTTATTATTTGTTTGTTCTTTGTGCAAGACTTTATCATGGCTGAGTTTGCCCTTCACTTCCGGAAGTGATAGAAACTCAGTTCGTTGACTTTGTTAGAGATCTTGATTTAGAAAGACTCTTTATTAAAGTCTGCACCTACTCTAGGGCACTGATGACGTGAGTAGGGATGTCATAGCTATTTGTCCAAGCTATGCATGATAAAGTTTAATTCTGATACTTCTTGTTTAGGACAGACATAGAAGTTGACGATGCACATTTTATTTCGTTTTGTTTTTGTTTAATTTGCTTATATACATATATTTATATATATATATAATCATTATTTATTTATTTATTTTTGGAATTATTATTTTTTATTTATTTATTTTTAATTTAAATTCTATTTTTATATATTTTATATTTTTTATTTTAATCTGTTTCTTTTTTAATTTTTTATTATTTAATTATTTATTATTTTCTTATTTTTTATTTTTTATTTTATTTTTATTATTTATTTATTTTTGTTTTTTTTTTGTGTGTGTGTGTGTGTGTGTATGAGTTCGTGTTCATGTGAGTGTGTGTGCATCTCTTTCTGTATTGGTTTTCTTTCTTGGTTGTATTTTTCATGTCTTATATTGGTCTTAAGTCTCTTGCTTATGTTTGTTATTTTTTCCAATGTGTATGTGTTTGTGTTCTCTATCTTGAGTTCGTAAGTTTGGATAACTCTAAACTTATGAAGGTATATATATTGACACATTATTGCAGCGTTTTGACTTTGAAGGTTGTAAACCCATTGCCACTCCTATGGAGATATGTTTACGATTGAGTCTTCATGATGCTTGAGATGCATTTGATGCTGTTCTCTTTCAACAAGCTGTTTTCTTTTAGCAGGCTGTTGGATGCTTGATTTACTTATGCATTACTCGGCAAGATATTTAGTTTGCTGTCTCACAGATTAGCAGGTTTATGCATTGCCCCCAAGTGTCAAGCATTGGGAGGCGGTTATGCGCATCTTTCGCTACTTGAGTGGTACCCGGCTACTTTGATCGTTTTATCTCAAGGGGAGATCACTATCGTCAGATTAACATGCTTTTTTTGACGCTGAATGGCTTGGTTGCTATGACACTCGTGTGTTCACTAGTGGCTTTTGCTTCATGCTTGGTAGCTCATGTATATCTTGGTTGAGCAAGAAGCAGCCTACTGTGGCCACTTCTAGTTGTGAGGCTTAGTATAGGGAAGCTTTCACAGCAACTATTGAGTGTGTGTGGCTCAAATGCCTTATGGCTGATTTGGGTGTTGGTCAGTCTTCTTCCACCACCATCTTCACTGCGCATTGACAGCTGCGAGGAACCCTGTACTCCATGCTTGCACTAAGCACATTGAGGTGCATTATCGTTATGTCAGGTAGATGTTTTCTGCTGAAGAGATCAACTTTGCATATGTGCCCACGCAGGAGAACATTGCATACCTTTTTCATGAAGGCTCCGCCTAGGGAGAAGTTACTTCCTTTTGTGGATTGATTCCACATAGCTTGGCACTTCCTTATACATGAGTGCCAGCTCCTTGTTCACCGCATCACTCCCAGGGGGGATTTGTTGATATATTTAGGTAGTGATGTGTGTGAACACTCTAGGATTGCCGGGGCACTTTTTTCCTTCTTTATGAGGTTTTTTTCCTCGACTTGTATATACGCCTATTGCCCTTACGGGTTATTTATCTTTGTACATTCTAGTGGTATACATTTCAGTATTGTGTGTTCTGCTCCAAGCTTTTTCTTCGTCCTTGTGCTGTTTGCGTGCTTTCGTAGACCTCGAACTCCAACAATGTTCTTAGGAATAAACAAGGATAATTGTCAAATGTTATGCACAAAAGAAAGGTATGGACTATGATGAAACTTTTGCTCCTACTTCTAGAATGAGTACAGTCAGGGTAGTACTTTCCTTAGTAAGTTAGTTGCATTCTTTGGTTGGAAATCATACTATTATTAGATGTAAAAAAGAAAAAAACATTTCTTAATGGTGGTCTACTTGAGAATGTCTACTTTCAATAACGAGAGGGTTTTGAAGAGAAAGGTAAAGAATATCGTGTTTGCAAGTTAATCAAAGCTCTTTGCGGTTTGAAGCAAGCACCGAGAGCTTGATCATTTATATCTTATTTCTATTGGTATTAAAAACTGAGAAGCTACAACTACTCTTTATATCAAGTCATAGGCATATGTTTTGATTATAATCATCATTTATGTTGATGATATGATCATGACACGTGCCAAAGATTCAGATTTACAGTTTTCAAAACTTAAGGAAGTATTTGATGTTAATGATCTTTGTACTTTACATTATTATCTTGGCCTTGAATTTATTCACAAGGATGGTTGTATGTTCATGACATGATAGAAGCAAGTTCCTAAAAGGGTTTAAAATGCAAGATTCTAAACCTATGCAAACTCCTATGGATGTTAATGTGTCTTTACAAGCAAAAGCATATTCAAATCCTTTTGATCCTACTATTTATAGCCAAGCGCTTGATTTATCTTTGTAATACATGTCCTTACATTCAATTTGCTGATTCTCAAGTATCAAGGTATTAAAACTGAGAAGCTATAACTACTCTTTGTGGATTCTCAAGTATCAATGTCCTATCTTTCTATTGGTATTAAAAACTGAGAAACTACAACTACTCTTTCTATCAAGTCATAGGCATATGTTTTGATTATAATCATCATTTATGTTGATGATATGATCATGACACGTGCCAAAGATTCTGATTTACAGTTTTTTAAGTAAAAAATGTTAATAATCTTGGTACTTTACATTATTATCTTGGCCTTGAATTTATTCACAAGGATGATTGTATGTTCATGACACGATAGAAGCACATTGAGAAACTCCTAAAAGGGTTTAAAATACAAGATTCTAAACCTATGCAAACTCCTATGGATGTTAATGTGTCTTTACAAGCAAAAGAAGATTCAAATCCTTTTGATGCTACTATTTATAGTTAAGCACTTGATTTATCTTTGTAATACATGTCCTTACATTCAATTTGCTGATTCTCAAGTATCAAGGTTCATGCACAGAGAGGACATTTTCTCTCAAAATCAGCCCTGCTTTTATTGCGTTTATTCAGTTTATGTTCAGTGTAAGTTCAAATTTTGGGCATGCATTTTCTCACTTTAGTTCAACTTTTGTTTAAGCCTGGAGAGCTTTGTTATCTCAGATTTTTGTGTATGAACTCAGCTTTAATTTGGTGGCGCATATGCACGACATTACGGTGTCATGTTCTCAGCCATTGAATTGCAATGAAATTTGTGCAACAAATATCATTGTCTTATGTGGTACTCCCTCTTTTTAAGATCTTGGGTGAAGGAAACCAACAATATTAAACAAGCTTACCTTGATTGATTAGTAGGAAGGGAAGGAAAGTGAAAAATCTTTGTAATTTAATTTTGTAAGTATGAAGTATACTGGATTAGAATGAGCAGTAGGATATTATGTAGTGCTTTGATATTACCAGTATATTGATAACTTTGATAACTTGTCTGCTGGTCGGATTCAAGGATTTCTTTTAGGGGCATCTGGTAACTGCAAGGTAGTACTAAATTTTTTCCTTTGTTGCTATCTTCTGACATGTTGATTTCTTGAATATGTTTCCTTATTGATTGTTCCTGTTCAATCATTTGCTCATTTGTATTTCTTTGATCCAGGAGTGCCCTTATCTGCTGTTGGAATGCTTGCATATGGTTCAGTGGCTATTCTAGGAGTCCTTGGGGCATCAGGAAATTCTTTCAGGATCGCTAATGTTGATATGGTTCGGTGGCTTCTTTTGGGAACCACTAGTGTTATGGCTAGTGCAAGTGTGTACTTCATGTACATATTATCGACAAAGCTTGAAGGAGAGTCTTGTGTCTACTGCGTGACATCTGCTGTGCTATCAACCAGCTTGCTTCTTCTTACTTTACGGGTGCGAGGCCCTTTCTCCGGCAAGCTTGGAACATGGATTACAAATGTATGTTGAAGGTAGAGGATTGCATGATCTGGGTGGGGTATTTGTGAAGGTCTTGTGTTGGTTTTGTGATGTAAATCATTGGCCAATGCAGAAATTTGGTTTTCAAGAAATTAAGCAAGTGGCTGGGCTTCAGTTAGCTGCAGCAGTTGCTGTATTTCTTACTCTATCATCTTCTTATGCGGGCATAACTCCAGCAGCGACAAGGTAAGTGATATATTGAGTATTCTGGTCCTTAGTAATAAGAAAACAAGAGTGCAAATTATTTGTAACTGTGGTATAATTGTTGTGGAGAAAGTGGGGATGGTTGATATCTATCAGAATCTTCACAGCTTAAATTTGCAAAGTAGAAGTGCACATTTCTGTTGATCTTTCCATTTCACTATAGGTGAGTGATATTCGATTCAAAGAAATGTAGTTTACTAGTATAGACATATGTCTTCACATAGATTCAGAATGCCATCAATGAAAGCAGAAATTTGCCTCAAAATAATTCATAATCATGGGAACTTTGATGAGAGCAGAAGATATTAATAATCACCGGAAGGTTGGCATGTTATGGTGCAGTGCATGCAAACTGGGATGAGGAATGCAAAATTATGAGAGGCAGTTGTAGGGAGACGAAGTTCATCATAAATGTCAATTCTAGATGGCAGGCTTGATATGAGTCATACCCCTGCTTACATGAACTACAGGATAAGGCCACCATGATTTATGTTGAAGCTTTGCAATGAATTGATTTCTCTTCAGAACTAGTTCTTTTTATCTTTTCTGAAAACAGGAGGGCATGGGATCCTTCCAATCAGTTATGCAATGGCATCATTTCCTTTAGCTTACAGTTCGCTCCTCTTGTAACATAGTCTTTTACCTTTTCCTAGGATATCTGGATTTTGTTTGTGCTGATTAAAGAGTATGCATCTCCGTGCAGTTATCTATGAAGGCTCACACTACCATGTAAAATTAAATTGGTCAGAAGAAGCAACTTTTCTGGCACGTAGGAATGGACTAGCCTGGATGCAATGTTTCGATTTGTCATTACTGAAACACAGTTTTTCTACCTCAAAAATCTTAAAGAATAATGAATTTTAAATTGCAGTCTGTTTGTAACATGGCTGATGAAATTCTACGTGTTTTAGTCCATGTGGGGTTGTCATTTCAAATCATGGATTTGAAATTGTAACTTCTATGAATCAAGACTGATGAATTGTATGGATTCTGAAGTATATCTGAAGTCTGCATGTAAATCTTGACTTCTACATTGTCTGGACTTTAAATTATAATGTGTTTGCAAGCTATGGCATGAGTGATACATTTAAATTGTAATTTTGGTATGTGATGCTACATACACACACATGCACGTGTGTGTATGTATGTATGTATGTATGTATGTATGTATGTATGTATGTATTTATGTATGTATGTATGTATGTATGTATGTATGTATGTATGTATGTATGTATGTATGTATGTGTGTGTGTGTGTGTGTGTGTGTGTGTGTGTGTGTGTGTGTATGTATGTATGTATGTATGTATGTATGTATGTATGTATGTATGTATGTATGTATGTATGTATGTATGTATGTATGTATGTATGTATGTATGTATGTATGTATGTATGTATGTATGTATGTATGTATATATATATATATATATATATATATATATATATATATATATATGTGTGTGTGTGTGTGTGTATGTATAATTGCTATTTTTTATCTTTTTACTAATGAATTTGAATTCATAGAAAGGCTCGCTTTAGTTAATACGTGTCCTATCATTATACCAAGGTGATTAGGTTAGTAAGGTTCGGTACCAGTAAGGTATATGAATGGAATCTTACCTTCGCGATAAGGTTTGCAAGGTACATGAAGTGTGCACATGCCACAATGGCAAATGCAATGTATATTATGTCTGTATATACTATATACATCTATGTATGTACATTGGAGCCAATGTATTAATTTTAGATAATCATCAATGATCAATGGCAATTCGCCAAAAATTAAAATGCAAATTAAAGTTAACTTCATAAGACATGTCACTAAACTTGAACAAAGAACTTGAAAATTAAAATGTACTAGGTAGCATATGGAGAGTTAGCACTCCCACATATGCTAGCAAAAAACAACTCATCATTGATGTGTGATCACAATACATGGCATGTATACAAAATGATAAATCATAGTTCAGTGGTCACTCATGACTACAAAAATATAATATCAAGTGGAAAGAAGATACAACGAGCAGTGAATTTAATTGTTAAGTCCTTTAATGATAAAGATGTTGAAGGAATAGTTCCTAAAGAAATAACGTTCATAGGCAAACTCTGGCTCTATGATAGTCACTGTCAAAAGTGTCCGAGCCTCTGACGCTCCAATATTATCATCATCTATAATTACAGCTTTGTGTCATGTAGGTAGCTTGCGTCTCCGTGCGACTACTAAACTAGTAGATGGAACATCAAAGATGTCTCTCTTCACCATGGCACGTTAACGAGCTTGTGTCACTCTCCTATCCATGCTCTCAAGCTCAAGATGTAACATGCAGTAGATGTCCTCGTTCTCATCACGAACGCGAGCTGCGACATCCGTGTCTTCCTCTACTTTGTCATCAAATAATGTAGGGGAAACCTATAATGGAAACAAATTATAACATTACACCATGTGATCACCATGTGAATGTGACTGCCATCTGGTTGTACCTCATTCTAGTTTTTTTAAAAATTTTATCGATTTAATTTGGTGGTGGTATTTATTCCAAAGATTTTTGTGAGCTGAATTGTACTTCACATGATTATTTTTATGCTTTTCTAGATCTAAAAATATTTCAATATCCTTTTGCTTTGGAAATAGACATTTTTGATAAAGGATTAGAACTGGAATTCGCTAGCATTAACATGATTCAAATGCCTCATATTGAGTCAAATATTTTTCATTTAGCATGTTCTTTGCCACAATTGTTTAGATTTTCTTGTCTTCGTTCAAGTTTGTCTTCATTTGTAGTTTTGTGTTGTCAACTAATCTCTTTGCTTGTTCAAAAACGGTATTCATTCAATAAAATTTTAAAGAAGGTAAGAACTTCGTTACGTCATAATAAGTTCATTTATGGTTCTTCTTCTTTTCATGTATTCAAATTGATCATATGTAAATTCAATACAAAAGGGGAACTTTCTACTCATTAATGATAGATATTTTGGGGGCTCGTTCACTCTTTATTTATAGTTTTATCCTAGTCTTTTTTTTTTCTATTCTTAAAAGAAATTTATTTATTTATTTATCATTATTATTATTATTATTTCTTAAATTTATATTTTTTAGATTTTGATTTTTTTTGGTATATTTTTTGGAAGTTTTAAAATTTATATTATTATATTTTTATTATTATGATTATTATTTCTTCTTTATTTTCTTTTTTTAATTATTATTATTATTATTTTTACTTTGTCGGTTTATTTTATTGTTATTTGTTTATTATTTTTATTATCATTTGTTTGTTCTTTGTGCAAGACTTTATTATGGTTGAGTTTGCCCTTCACTTCTGAAAGTGATAGAAACTGAGCTCGTTGACTGTGTTAGAGGTCTTTTTGTTAAAGTTTGCACCTACTTTAGGGCATTGATGACTTGAGTAGGGATGTCATAGCTATTTGTTCAAGCTATGCATGATAAAGTTTAATTATAATACTTTTTGTTTTGAATAGACATAGAAGTTAGAGTTTTTTTGTTTTTGTTCAAAATATGCTTTTATATATATATATATATATATATATATATATATATATATATATATATATATATATATATATATATATATATATATATATATATGTATGTGTGTGTGTAATTTTCTATTTTTATATATTTATATTTTTTAAATTTAAATTTTGTTTTTATTTTTTATTCTTGTTCATGTATTGACTTTCTTACTTGTTTGTATTTTTGTGTATATTTTGATCTTATTTTTATGTAGTCTCTTGCTTTGGTTATTGGTTTTTTCTTATGTGTTTGTGTTTGTGTTCTTTAACTTGAGTTTATAAGTTTGGATAACTCTGAACTTATGAAGGTATATATGACTACAAAATCATTAAATATTCTCGAAAGATATCATTCATCTTATGCTTGAGAACTCCACGAAAATTGCAAGAGCTTTTGTGAGACTGAATGGCATAATTACATATTCAAAATGCCCATATCTTGTATGAAATGTTGTCTTCCATTCGTCTCCTTCTCTAATCTTGACAAGGTTGTAAGTTCCTCGAAGGTCATGAAGAATTTTGTTTTTCCATGTCATTCCAAATGCTTTGATATAAGGAGTAGAGGATTTCTATCTTTGTAGTGATATTATTTAGGCCATGATAATCTATAGATATTCAAAGGGTTTCATCCTTCTTCTTTACAAATAGAATAGGGGCTCTTCCAAGGGACTTTGAATGTCTATTAGACCCCTTGGCTAGATTCTCATCATATTCTTGCGTAATTCCGCAAGTTCCTCTGGCGATATTCTATAAATTGGAGCGAAGGGTGGTTGTGCTCCCTCTTGAAGTACTATGGCATAATCATAAGGTTTGTGTTCCAGTAAGATATATGCATTCTTCTTTCTCCTAAGTAATTTTACCGAATTATCTCCCTTGGACACTTGAGTTGGTATGTCATAAATAATATATGTCGACTCCTTTACCGCGTGCATAAAGTCTTTGACTCCTAATATGATGGGTTCTTATTGATGTCTTATTGGGTGATCTTATTCTTTTCTCAATCAATTTTTGGATTATGTTCCTTGAGCCAAGACATTCCAATGATAAGAGGATTTGTCTTTTCTCAATCAATTTTTGGATTATGTTCCTTGAGCCAAGACATTCCAATGATAAGAGAATTTGTCGGACTTGATATTACATTGAAACATATTTGGGAATCATGATTACCAAGGTTTACTCTTAATGGATTGGTTTCTTTAGTAATGTCCAACCATGCTAAAGACTTTTCATCTACTACTTCCACTATAATTGGTTTGTTCTTCACAAATGATACAAAACTGAATGTATGCTTATACAGAACTAAATCTAGGCTGAATTTAGGGTTCTAGATACAAGTTATTAAGCATAAAGTCCCTAAGTGGTATGAAGAGTATGTGTATGCATGCTTGTTTCTTGACGCGTCAGGAACGTGTAGCTGATGTTACTAACATTTTCTTTTTCTTGAGGGCATGTAGCTGATGGGTTTCTGACGGGGGTATTGCAGAGATTTTATTTTAGGGCCGAATTTACTGATGCAAGATGCAAGGGGGTTTATTTTTTGAGTGCAGTCAATCTGCTGATTCTGCTCTTTCCTTGCAGAGAATTGCGACAGGATTGAAGTCTCAGCCTTGAGGCTATAGCTCCAGCCTGCACAACCGATTTTGAGAGCTCTACAGCCCACTAAGCACTTTACAGAGGCGAAGACTGAAATTTCGCAATAGATCGAGGCTCGAGCACATATCGGGGCTCCAAGGTAAGGGGCTTTGGATTCTGAGCAGCGAACTTATGCCATATGGCCTGTGGACATCATCATACATCATGCAGGCTGTGTACATGTCATCAAACATGTATGATGTACTATGTACAATGAAACATATGGAAGCAGCATATAATATAGTTAATTCGAGGCTCAAGCATGATGCATCTGCCATGGTCCATGGCTCATCATGCATGCGTGATGCATCATGAATAATTCATGCATGCATCATTGCATGATGCATGATGCATGAATGCATGATGCATCTATCCTTCTCAAATTTGAATTGCAATTTATAATATATATGATGCATATCACATGATACATCATACATCCATCATTCTAATAATTTGGATCTAATTTTTAGTTTTTGACTCTTTTGTAGATGCCACGCAGAGTAGGAGGAGAGTGGGACTTTGTTAAGAAATTGAAGGCCTTGCCAAAAGGGAATTGGATTGTGAAATGTAAATTTTTGTCCACATTCTTGGGATGCCGGTGCAAATAGAGTAAGAGCACATATCCTTGGTTTAACAGGATATGGTGTAGGGAAATGTGAACATGCACCTAAGCATGTAAGAGATGCATGTAGAAAGTTGCATGCAAACGGCTCATCACAACGTGGAAGTTACATGGATATGCTATCACAATCCTCACATGTATGTGAAAATGTGGAAAATAAAGGAGCAGCATTTGATGACGAAATTCTACCTGATGATTCAAGTGGGTAGGTATGCAAGAGACCAAAAGGTGGAAAGGGAGCATTGGATAAAGCTTGGGATATGCAGGCTAGAAAAGAGGTTGATAAAGCTATCCAACGTTTCTTTTTTTAGAAGATATTCCCTTTTGGAAAGTTAGAAGCCCCTATTTCATCCAAATACTTAGTGCAGTTGGAAGAGTAGGACAAAGTTATAAGCCTCCCTCATCTCAACGATTGAGGGCAAAAGAGCTAAATGCGGAAGTGAGATGCATAGAGGATGGCTTGTTGGAAATACGTGAGAAATGGAAATTATTTGGATGCAACATTTTATGTGATGGTTGGTCTGATACTAGAAATCAACCAATCATCAACATTATGGTTAGTTGCATTTTTGACACTATGTTTTTGAAATCTGTGGATACCTCATGTGAGATTTAATCAGGTGAATACATATTTGAGATCTTGAAGGATGCCATAATGAATGTGAGGCCAGAGAGTGTAGTCCAGATATGCATGGACAATGCATCTAATTGTGTAAGCGCTGTCTATTTAGTTGAGCAACAATGGCTACATATCTTTTATACACGATGCACGTGCCATTGCTTGGATTTATTGTTTGAAGATATTGACCATTTGGAATGGGTGAAGCCTATTTTGGATAATGCTATGAAAGTTGTAGTATTTGTCACGATGAAGCCTAGTGTGCTTGCGTTATTCAGAAAACATAGCACCAAAGATTTGTAAAGCCAGAGAATGGGCCAGAGAATGTAGTCCAGATATGCATGGACAATGCATCTAATTGTGTAAGAGCTAGCTATTTAGTTGAGCAACAATGGTCACATATCTTTTATACACGATGCACGTGCCATTGCTTGGATTATTGTTTGAAGATATTGGGCGTTTGGAATGGGTGAAGCCTATTTTGGATAATGCTGTGAAAGTTGTGGTATTTGTCATGACGAAGCCTAATGTGCTTGCTTTATTCAGAAAACATAGCACCAAAGATTGCTAGAACCAAAAGGAAAAACATTGCTAGAACCAAAAAGGCAGAAGATGTATCTTCTATTATCCTTAGTGCATTTTTTTGGAGACAAGCAAGAGGTATTGTTAAAAACATGTGCTCCTATTTTGAAAGTCTTGCCCTTGGCTGATAGAGAAGGGGCCACTATGGGTGTGATTTATGAACTTACAGATAGAATGATTGAGAGTATCTCTTCTATAGAGAGCATTGATTCAACAAGACTTGAAGAAGTTAAAAATTTATGTGTTGAAAGGTGGAATATGTTACATTCACCTCTTCATGCAGCAACATATATGCTTCACCCTATTTGGAAGAGTAAATCTCCACAGTTGGATTAAGAGGTGCCTTCGGGCTGGATTGATCTCATTGAAAGATATACATGTGGTGATATTAAAAAGCAAGGAGTCTTAATCGATGAAATGGACATGTATAAGTCTATGGAAGGTTTATTTGCACTGCCTATTGCAAAAGATGAAAGTAGAATGCATAATGCTGTGAAATGGTGGGAAACATTTGGGGCAAGTGTGCCCAATTTGCAGAAATTGGCTCTTTGTGTGCTTTCTCAGGGGTCTTGTGCTTCCCCTTGTGAAAGGAATTGGCGTACCTTTTCTTTGATACATACAAAGAGAAGAAATAAATTGCAGCCAAGAAATGTTGAAAAGCTTGTTTATATTCATACAAATTTACGTCTTTTATGCAAAATCAGAAAGAGGATTTCAAAAAACGGAAGTGACATTCAAAATGATAAAGAAAGAAAAGGATTATCGTAGACTTCTTGCATTGCAAGAAGAACATGATGATGAGATCCCTTCTTCATCTTCTTACACCATTGTGGAGAGCCATGCACATGATGATATTGTTAATCAAGAGGATATTGTTGTTGATGATGGCTGATGATGATGTTGATGATGAAGGATGAGGATGATGAGGATCATTGATGACAGATGCATGATGCATCACTATAGTCTCTGTTATGATTTATGACTTTCCTATGACATTATGCATATCATATATGCGATGATGTACTCAGTGCATGGTACACTGTACATCATATCAACATGGTTTTGGTATTTGCTATTCTATTCAGCTTCCAACATATATAGCATGAGTTTGGTATTGCTAATGATATCCCTTTTTTATTGTTGTTTTTTTTTAAGATTTTTTTGTCAAAAAATTTGGAAGCGTCAGATAACGTCAGAAACGTTTTTCCTTACTCGTTAGACTTTCGGTAAAACGTCAAAAGTCAGAAGTCAGAAACATGTTAGAAACAACTATGTGTGTATGTGCATTTGAAGTGAATAGAAACAATTTACAAAGGTTTTACGACAAACCCTAATTATGAAATAAGGGTTTCAAAAGCCCTAATAAAAAATCGACCTAAATAGCAAGATAAACTCCTCCTTATGTTGAAGTAGAAGGCAAAATGCCTTGGAACAGTAGCAACAAAAGAAGAACTAAATGTAGAACTTGCTACTTACAGAACTCAACAAAATATTATGGTTTGCTACCAAAATCTCCTCCAAATATGCACCAAAACTTAGGAACACCTTCTCCAAGTGGTAGAGCACTTCAATAGGCCTTGACGGATCAATGAGTGATGCTCAACTATGACCCCTAAGCCCTTCTTTTATAGGCTTTAGAAGCGTGGGCGAAAATTTGGTGAAAATCTTGCATTAAACTTAAAAAAGCGATCAGTTTTTGGTGGCTAAAAATTGCTTTTGGAGTAAAAATCTCCAATGATCTCCTGATCTAGCCATTGGGTAGGAAAGAGAGTTAGCTTTCCTTGAAGCTCATGACTTGAGGAATCATAATATGCAAAAAAACCTTTTGAGTAGAAATTAGGGTTAGGGTTTTCTTGCATTTCTGGACCTCTGATGACATAATCTTATATATCAAATGAAAGCTCTCCTCAAGTACTTTATGATAAGCTAATAATAATTTTTGACCTTTTATGATCAAAATTTGGTTAAGTACCAAAAATTAGGGTTGCTGGAAATTAAGGTTTTATCCTATTTTGACATTGTTTCCAACAATTCCCCCTTCATTGTCATAATGGCATAAGGTACAAAAATCTGCAAAACTTCTGATGTCTGTAAATATGTCTCTTAATTGCATTCCAATGAATCTTGAGGAGACTGTGCATGAACCTACTGCAAATTGAATGTCAGGACGTGTGTTACGTAAATAGATCAAGCAAATTGAATGTCAGGACGTGCAAATTGAATGACTATACAAAGTAGCATCAAAAGGTTCTGAATTTGCTTATGCCTGTAATGACACATTGACATCCATAGGTATTTGCATATGCTTGGAATATGTCATTTCAAACCTTTCCAATAATTTCTCAATTTATTTTTGTCGAGTTATGTAGATTTACTCATTCCTGCATTTGAATTCACTCCCAAGATAATAATGTAAAATACCTAAATCATTCACATCAAATGTATGCTTAAGTTATGCTTAAAAAAATTAAAGGTCTGAATCCTTGGGACCGATCATAATTATATCATCAACATATATGATAATGATAATTGAGACATCTTTTCTAGCTTTAAGATAAAGAGTAGGATGAGCTTTCAAAATCAATAGATAAAAGATAGAGATGTATCTTTTGATACCGTGCTCTTAGTGCTTGTTTTAAACCATACAATGCTTTGATATACTAAATGCTCTTTATCTATCTCTTCAAACCTTCTAGCTACCGAATGTAGACATCTTCATGAAGATCACCATTAAGAAAGAAATTTTTGATATCTAATTGGTGTACATTCCAACCAAAGGATGCAGCAAGAGAAAGTACTGTTCTGACTACTTTCATTCTAGAAGTAGGTGCAAAGTCTAATCATAGTCAATTCCTTTCTTTTGTGCATAACCTTTGACAACTAACCTTGCTTTGTACATGTCAATAGTACCATTTGCATTTCTTTTGATTTTGAAGATCCACTTAACACCGATTGCTTTTTTATCTTTTGGTAACTTACAAAGCTTCCATGTTTGATTCTTATGAATAGAATCAATCTCTTCTTGCATAGCTTTCTTCCAAACAAGACTTATTAGTGCATCTTTAACATTAGTTAATTCTTTCTCAACTGAAGTTAGTTCCAAAATGTTATGAATCTCAAAATGTTGTGTGTAATTTACTTGCTTTGCTTGTTCTTTCCTTGTCCGACTTCTTGTTTTACCTGTGAAGTTCTTTATACCACTGTTCTTCCAAGTTTGATATAACAACCTTGGAGTATTCTTGAAAACTAGTGTATTATCTTCTTGTTCTTTAGTATCTCTTTCTTTTGGAATTCTAGAACTTTCTCCAACTTCATAAGTTAGAACTTCAAGAGATATTGATGATGGACTAGATATGAATGCAGGAAATGAAACTTTCTTTATAAGAATCCAAATTCTTTCTAAAAAATGCATAATCATCTTCTTTCATGAAATCTAGAATCTCTATCTTCTTATCATAAATATGACTTTCTGAAATATATGCGTGCATGAGAGTAGGATATCACCTGTTTTTGGAACATAGAATCTGTATCATTTGCATAACCAATAAAACAGTTTTGATGGCTTTTACATTAAGCTTACCAGGATCTTTTTTCTCAATGTGAACATAAGTTGGAGAACCAAAAACTTTGAAGTAACTCACATTGGGTTTCTTACCATAATAAACTTTATAAGATGGGATATCGTTTAAGCTTTTGTGGAAGACCTGTTCAAAATGTGATTAGCTATATGTACTACATCAAACCAAAATTTAGGAGAAAGCTTTTTGGATGACATCATGCTAAGCATCATCTCAACAAGTATCCTATTCTTTCTCTCTGCAACACCATTCTGTTCTAGAGTGTAAGCAATAGTGAGTTGATGAGAGATAGTTTTGTCTTCGAGAAAAGACTTGAAGTCCTTTGACATATACGCTCCTCTATCACTTCTCGAAATTCGAATTTTTGTCTGACTTCATTTTCAATCATAGCTAAGAACTTCTTGAAAGTAGGAAAGACTTATGACTTTACTTTAAAACTATAAATCCATGAAAATCTCGAAAAATCATCAATAAATATCACAAAATATCTGTAACCTTGAATGGAATCTCTTCTCATAGGACCATTCACATTTGAATGTATGATTTGCAACTTCCTTATGGCCGTGGTGTATCCATGTTTCTTGAAAGGAACTTTGTGAAGCTTTCCTTCAAGACATCCTTCACATGATTCTGCATCATGTAATAAAGCAAAAGTAGGCAAACTCTCCACCATACCTTGATCTTTGATGTGCTTGAGAGTTGTGTAACTGATATGACCAAACCTAGTATGCCATAACTTCATGTTCCTTAAACTTTAAAAAGCTAGGTCTGAAACTATGAAGACTGGGCCTAGTCCAAAATTATCTCCTAGGTATTGTGGTATAGTCACCAAGGGACGGTGACGTGTTCTGGGAACGATGATGTCTCGGGGTCGAGGACGAGACCTGGACCGTCTCGGGGATGCTAATCCGGGACGACACTCAAAATATGTTGATGTCTCGGGGTCGAGGACGAGACCTGGACCGTCTCGGGGATGTTAATCCGGGACGACACTCAAAATATGTTGATTTTGAGGCCAATTTTAAATATAAACAAGAAAATATAAAAACAAGTCTTTTTAAGTGAAATATATACATGTGTGCAACAAGTCTTTTTAAGTGAAATATACACAACATGTGGTGTGCAAGTGTGTCGTAACCTCTGGCACTATAGATAAAGATTGAACAATGACTTATAAGTTATCACTAATCAAACTCTCACTTATATGGAAGACAACATTCAACAACTATAGGTGACAACCTTCCTTCTCTTGTATGTACTTGACAAAGAGGCCATAATGGCTGCTCCTATCCTCCTAGGACCTACACTCAAAGGAAAGAGAGGAGAAAATTTTAGACCTCCAAACTTCAAAGGGTAAGGTCTTGAGCCTTGAGGAGAGGACTAAAGTGAGGAGTTGTTGAAAGCACTCTTCTAGAGAGGCCTAAAAGATAAGAGGGTGGAGGGGTTGCCGAATATGGGAGGCTCAAGGTGGCGACTCTTGTAGATTGCAATATTATAGTAGCAATGAATATTTTATATATGCTGGTTTTGTTGAATTTGCAGGTTGGAGAACATTGCTTCTTTGTGTACATGTGAAGTGATGTTCAACCTACTTGTCAATCTTCTAGTGCTCCTTGGGGCTTGTCACTCAACCATGTATATGGCAACTAGGATCTACACTGGTGGTCATGGAGGAAGAATTATGTGAACAAGGAGGGGTATCAACTTTCCATTTAGAACCTTATGGTGGACTTATTACACCCAATATGTGTGTGTGTGTGTGTGTGTTAGATGTAGATGAGAGCATACAACTTTTGATTTGATAGGCTTGGCCAACCTTGGTAATAGAGGGAGTATGTTTGGGTCTACATTCAGTCTCCGTTATTTAGTATCCTATATTTGTCTCTCTCCCTCCAAGTAGTAGTTGGTGGAAAAGAGTGGGGAATGTGTGAGTTCTCTTTGTGGTGTGTGTTGGGGCATGTCAAATGTCCTTGTGTGTGCTTGTAGGATACTTTGCATGATACAGGAAAAATTAGAGATTCCTAAAAGTAGTTAACTACAAATAATGAAATACACCTACCCGACATATCCCCCTAGTGTCACATTGGGAGGGGATTGTTAGAGAATATATGTAATGGGGCAATCTTCCACTAGGACCCCACTTGCAGGTTTAAGTCACTTAAATATGTGTGGTCAAAGCTTGGTCAAACGGTTAGTCAAGTTGGTCAAAATGGTCAAACTTTGAATGAATTTTTATGAGATAATGTGATAGTAGTCATTGAGAGCTACCCAACCATATATGACACGTGTATTTGACACCAAATTCGTGGTCAAAATTAAACCCCTTGGTTTTCGGTTGAGTATGAAAAACACTTTACAATGTGAAAAGCAAGTGTGGCACATGCCATCATCTTATTAAAACTTGGAAATAAGATCCAATGGCTTGTATTCATGCGATGTGGCACATAAAAAACAAGGGCTGCTTTATTTTAGGGTTCCCAAAGAAAAACAAAAACCTTAATTAGGGTTTTTGGTTTTGCTTTTTGCTTGATTCAGTATTCCCTATAAAGTTCCATATTACTAGCACTTGTATAATTTGTAAGAAAATAACAACACAGTGGAATAGATGAGTAGACAGAGTTGAGAGAAAAACGAAGACAAAGATAGATGCAGAATGAGAGATAGAGAATTGAAATTCTCAGATTGTCAAGCATAATGTAGTTACAACGATGGTGTTGTCCATCCCTGCGCTCCCAATGTGGAGCTTAGATGGTGATCTAGATAGACTCTAGATGAAGGGCTTACTAAATCGCAATGCTGTGTAAAGCTTAACATGTGCCATGCTTATATAGCTTTTACGAGGGGAGTCGGTATCGATGAACATAGTCGGGAGATACAAAATAGTCGGCAAAATATACAGTCTGACAATATCTCCACAACCAAAAGTCCTACCGTCTCGGCCTTATGAGCCGAGGGGATAGGCCCCCCTGACCCTGCAGAAGGGGGCAAGCTCCCCTCTGCACTCCCCCCATTAAGGTTCTATGGGGAAACCGTGCGATGCCACATGGCCTTTATTTTCCCCTTGAATGGAAACCCAAGGGCCTGGAAGTTTATGCCCTACCTAACCTAATGGCTAGGCTCATAAACATCATCTATAACCATCAACGATCACACATAGACCTCATCTAACTGGGAAGTTAGGGTTCCACAAATGTCCTGGCTCTCACAATGGCTTCTCCTCATAATGGGGGCCTTACAACTTAGAGCACCATGGATCATTTGTGGTTACTTGAGGGTGGAGTATTGAGCATATCTGACATAATCACACATGGAGTGCTCTTCTTGAACAAGTTTGTTGGAGGTGTTCCCTTCAACTTGGAGAGGTGGAGTTGTGCTTTCTTCGTCTTCAACATGGTGTTTATCAATTTTTGGAGGAGATCATCTACATCTTTCGAGATTGTGGAGTTATGGACAGGCTGTATTTCTTGAATATTCTATACGCTATCATGTAATTTTATGTATCTTAACATGGAATGTAATAAATATTTCTGAAGTTTTGCCCCTTTCATCTCTCTGATGTGTTGTTTAATTTCCATCTTGTCTTTGTTTTCTCTTTGCCTTTATATTGATTGTGGGCCTTACAACCAACAAAAAAGCAGCATTCAGCTGCTGTTATACAACATTTAAGTTGCCTTTTGCTTCCTATCAGTGCGACATATCATCAATGTGTCATATGTACACAAAAATCATTGGGCCTCCATCTGCATCTTTCTAGTGGATAAACAATGCTTGCATGGCTGCATTCGAATCCATATCTGAGCACAAGTATGTCAAAGTTTTTGTACCCCTGTCCAAAAGCTTGTTCCAACCCATACAAACTTCTTTTCTGCTTTCATACAAGTTTTTCTTTACTGCTTGTTGAAATCGCCATGCAAGAAGGTTGTTTTTACATCCATTTGGTATAGCTCTAGATCCTAGGCAGCATGGAAAACGAAAAGTACATAAAGAGTGGTCATCTTTACTATTTGAGAAAACACCTCTTCAAAACCAATGTCCTCTTTTTGAGCGTATCCTTTTGCAACTAACTTTGCCCTGATCTTGGGTTTGCAATCAATAGTCATGACTTTGTATTCCCATTTGTTATGGATCTTTTTCTTACTTTTGGGCAACCCAACAAGGTACCAAGTATTTGGCATGCTAGGCTTTATCTATTCCTACATAGCAAGCTTCCACTTTTCTTGAGCTCACATGACTTTGCCTCTCTATATGTAAGAGGCTCACTCTCATCCATAAGCATAATGTTATGCAAGGACTTGTAGATCTCTGCACCCAATGATCTACATGGAAATGGATCTATATTAGGAAGAATAGTTACATCAACATGAAGGCTTGTCTGTCATCATTTACATCTCTGTTTTCAGCACAGTTTGGTTGCTGCTCATTGCTATTAGGAGTATGCATTAGTTGTCAATTATTTTTTGGCTCATGTACAATGAGCTCTTTATCATTTTCAACCCTATGTGATGCATATTTAGGTCCAATTTCAACAATAATTCACAGATCTACATGCTGAAATTTCACTTTCTTATTGTCACGATTAGGGGCACAATTGTTTTTGAGGAACTTTGTCTCATTTAACATAAGATATCAGCTGCATACTACTTCCTTGGATAGAAGTAGCCATATGCGAACATTTGACATTGATATCTTATGAAAATTCCCTTGATGGATGTAGCATCTAATTCGTGTCTCAACTCAGGTCTAACATGCACTAATGCATCACGACCAAAGATGTATAAGTGGGCATATGAGGTAGGTTTGCAAGATCATACCTCGTTAAGAATAATGAAGTACTGAATAGAAATTTCCCATGCAAGTATAGAGAGTACCCCTCCTAGTCTTTTCTACAATGAGCCATGGTCCTTTTGTTAACTTTCATGACCCACTTTCAAAGAGCAAATGGTAAGCATGCACACCCATGTGCCCAATAAAAAGACCCACTTTCAAAGAGCAAATTGTAAGCATGCGCACCCATGTGCCCAATAAAAAGAAGCCCTTTTTTGATGCTAGATACATACTTAACATCATACAATCAAGTTCGTTGACATTGTATGAAGCCAAATGCTGAGAGTTACATGGAGTGATGCACTTGAATTCACGATCCAAGTCCTTGATAGTGTATCATTCACAATGAGCAAGGCATCAATTAAATCACTCTTTATGATCTACATATCTTGTGCATGGAAGAAATAAGGTGGTGCATCAACTAATGCATGATCTATTATCAGTGGCCCGTAAAATGTCATCCATGTCTGATAGCTCCTCAATGACTACATTGGCCTTTTCCTTTTCCCTTGAGCTATCAGGTGTTCTCTCTCTCTCTCTCTCTCTCTTTCTCTCTCTCTCTCTCTCTCTCTCTCTCTCTCTCTCTCTCCCCCCCCCCCCCCCCCCCCCCCCCCCCCCCCTTCCCGATTTGTCTCTCACATTCTGCTTTCACCTTTGATCATGTATATAAAACTTGAAGTCAGGCTTCTTGTAGTCTTTCTTGCCACTTTGACAGCTAGTGACATCGAACTTCTTGCCTTTGCTTCTGCTTTTGCTTCTATCCTTGCGAGTCATCTATCTTTTTCTCTGCTCTGCCTCGGTTGAAGGATCCACTTCCCTCTCCGCTAGCCTTTCTCTTGATTTTTTCATTCAGAATGGAATCTCTTACTGCATGAAGGTGAGATTGGTGTTATTAGTCAGTGAGACCACCAAAGTCTTTCATGAATCTGCCAATGTCATGAATAAAAATATACCCTTTAATTTGTCATTGAATGTTGACATCCTCGAATCTTGTAACTAGGAGAGGGTATTTCTAAATGAAGCAAGCACCTATAGGAGGTGATTTGTTGCAAGAAGTGAAGACCTTGCAACGTTTAGTGTTGACTTTCTCTTCCTTTTTTTTGTGTTTGCATTTGATTTGTTTCATGTTTTTGTAATAATAGGCATTTGACATGTAATTGATGTATGGAAAAATCTGTTCACATTATTTTCATTAGCTTCTTACACATATTTCTTGGTTCAAACGCTTCTTTTACTTTGTGCCCCTTGACCCTCTTATTGTTTAGTAGATCTGACGTGTTTTAGTTTGTCATTAGTTTGCCATTTTCTAATCATGACTTTGAAAATTCTGCCTTCAGATCAGATGAGATTGATCTCCCACCTGTTGAGCCACAAATAACTACAAGCTCAAGTCCAATGACAATATCATTGGCAAAACATCTTCAATCGATTGGGGCAAAGATGTATGGTGCCTTTTGGTGCTCTCATTGCTATGAACAGAAGCAGGTATGTTCATACATAATTTTTCTTTTATGGATAATGTGGATAATACGTTTTAATGACAATGGTTTGTTATTTATGGTTCATTGACTTTGACATATGTCATGGACTGTTTGAGTGACAATCTGAGTACTTGCCATAAATAGTTAGTTTGCAATTGGAATGGATGGAAATGAAAAAAGATTTCCCTTTTTTATTTTTTAAAATAAGATATTTACCTCTTTGATGAAATCTACTCACAGATGTTTGGGCGAGAAGCAATGAAGTATATAGATTATGTCGAGTGCTATCCTGATGGGTATAGGAGAGGCATCAAGATGGCAGAGGCTTGTGAGTCTGCAAAGGTCGATGGTTTTCCAACTTGGATCATCAAGGGGGAAGTAAGATTCCTTTCTTTCGCTCGTCTCTCTCTCTCTCTCTCTCTCTCTCTCTCTCTCTCTCTGTATTTGTGTCCATATTCAAACAGCAATGCTCCACTGCTGATTATGAAGATACTGAAACCTGCCAAGCTGGCTTTCTTCTTTATACATGTCATGTTTGCATAACTTGTTTTTTGGGACCTTGCCATGGATCCTTTGAGAGGGGAGTCAAAGTCTGTTCAAAAGTTGCTTCATTGCATGCTGTTGTTGTTGTTCTTCTTCTTCTTCCATTGACACTTTTATCTCTCATTGAGGCTATCTTGGATGAGAGAAATGAACAGATTTTATTGTGATTTCTTGTATTGCAAACAAGGCCCTAGAAATTAAAAAGCAATCTGATTTTGCTCTACTTTCCCAGATGTGTTGATGAGAAGCGTTAGAGAAATTCTGCTTACTACCAATGAGATAAGACAATGCAACTTGAATTGAGATGTGAATTATAAATACGACCCATACTCATTTGTGACTGTATACTGTCCAGCATCTAGTGTTCGAGTGTCAAAAAGTATGAATCCAAAAAGTAACATGATACATTGTACATCTGACATCAATAATCATACATGGTAAGATAAACATTTGCCAAAAAGTCTGAATCATCATGGTAATGTTATATATGTGATATGTAAGATACATCATATTGGTATTAGTGGGCATGACTCATGAGTCTATGTCTTCTCTAGATCATCTATACCAAAGGAATCCTCTGATGATGAAAGAGAAATGTCATCTCTAGGAATGATATTCCCTTCATCATCATACGCTGGTTCCATAGTAGGAACCATCTTTGCGAACTCATAATCCTCTGGTGCATCCTCTACAATGTCCTCAAGCTTTGCATCTGACACAATGGGCTGGCCTCTATGTCGGGGATGCATCTTTCGTCTCCTAGTATAAGCTGGTGCCACACTTGTAGATGGACCCTGCTCCTCAGGTGGATCTCTCTGACGTCTGGGAGTCGCACTTGATCGCGCTTTCGTAACCCTCCTATCGATGCTCTCAAGATCTGCATGAAGCATCCTATAAATCCCATAATTTCAATATACATTATACCTGTGAACAGGGCATGTCAGGAACCCCCTATACTGATGTTACTGACGTGTTTCCTTACGGCCAAGTCAGATTTGACGCCTGACATTGCTTTCTTTTTCACCCAAGGCTCTGCTGAAAAACCTGAAAGTTGGGCATTTTACCAGTTGAATGGCTAGCGTTTTGATGTGCTTTCCTCTGATTGTTGCCATCTTGCTTTAGTGACCAGTTCACTGCCTCATACGTTAGTGTTACAGGCTACAACTGTGGCTCGTTCAGCTCAGTTCGTACAGTAGTAGTGGCAAGCTAATAGCCTCTGCCCTCATACAGTCAGTGTGTGTAGCTGCTGCTCATTAAAGGTATATCGTGTGAGCTAAGAGTATGACATGTATCATTGTATGATATAAATTCGAAATTCTAATATACTTTACACTGTACAATGATTAAATTATAATGATATATGGCATGTCAAC